>CM053581.1:326954265-326980671 GCA_028627135.1 Pseudochirops cupreus
TCTCTGTGGGGCTCTGCTTCCAGAAGGGAAAGCTCTGTCCCAAATTGCTGGGGTCCTCCCGGCTGCCGTAGCTCTCAGGAAGATGCTGGGAGTCTTCCTAAATACTTCCGGCTGACTGGATGATAAAGACTCCAAGACGGAGGCCCAAGACGGCGATCCGGATCCAGGCCACTCAACGCGAGAGCACTGGCCTGAGAACAATCGCTAAGTCCCCCTGATGTCTGCAGGCTGCGGGTGGGAAGCTACAACGCGGAGGCGGGTGCAAAACCTCTGCCTTTCGCTTTTCTGCTCTGGAGGCCTTTCACGGGACTGCTTATCTCCACTTTTCGCAATTCCCACTCGCAGCTGCTGCTAATCCGCTCACCTGAGAGGCTCCTCCACTCCTCCCGTCCA
Organism: Pseudochirops cupreus; assembly: GCA_028627135.1. Lineage (NCBI taxonomy): Eukaryota > Metazoa > Chordata > Mammalia > Diprotodontia > Pseudocheiridae > Pseudochirops > Pseudochirops cupreus. Next base: position 326,954,659 of record CM053581.1, read on the forward strand.
GCCGCCCCCAGGGCACAGCCCGGCTTCAGGGCAGGCTGGTTTCAGTTCGCAGTGCTAATATGGTTCCTCGTAGCCGAGCTGACTTTAGTGGGAAGTATCTTTGTGTGTGTTTTGGAGTTCTATGATTGGTTTAGAGTCCTGTTTTATGGGTATTTTGGGGTGGCTATGTGAGAGCTGCGATATGTTGCTGCTGCTATGCCGCCATCTTGGCTCTGCCCCCCTGAATCTATTTTCTAGGCCTGCTGCTTTTCCCATCAGATATTTTACCATTTTCTTGTATTTTTTCATTCTTTTGATTTTTATCATTTCTTGATGCCTCATGGCATCAATTAGCTTCTGCCCACCCAATTCTGATTTTTAAGGATTATTTTCTTCAGTGAATTTTTGTACCTTCTTTTAAAATTGGTCAAATTTGTTTTTTTAAGGTATTTTCTTCAGTCTTTTTTTGTGTGCCATTTTGCCAAGCTATTAATTCTCTTTCCATAATTTTCCTATATTACTCTTATTTCTTTCACCAGTTTTTTCCCTCTACCATTCTTATCTTTTTTGCTTTTTTTTTTTTGGAGGGAGGAAGGTAGGGCAATTGAGGTTAAGTGACTTGCCCAAAATCACATGGCTAGTTTTGTGTTAAGTGTCTGAGGCCAGATTTGAACTTAGGTCCTCCTGACTCCAGGGCCAGTGCTCTATTCACTGCACCACCTAGCTACCCCTCTTATCTTTTTCTTTTAACTCCTCCAGGAATTCTTGCTGGGCTTAGGTCCAATTAGCATTTTTTCTTTATAGCTGCTTTCACAACGTTGTCTTCTGAATTTGTCTTGGTCTTCTCTGCCTTTTATGATCAGGTTCTTATTTTGTTGTTGTTTGCACATTTTTCTGACCTATTTCTTGACCTTGAACTTTATGTTAAAGTTAGGGTGCTCCCCCGGGGTTGGGGAGCTACTGCCCCAAGCATCAGGCTTTTTTATGTTGCTATTTTCAGAGCTAGTTCTGGGGGTGTCTTTTGGATGCTTCCAAAGTGGTCACTGCTCTCCTGGTCTGCACCCTGGTCTTGATCCAGGAAGGTCCTTGGTTCCTTGCAGCTACAAGCGCTAGCCATGCCTCTGCCTTGAAAATGTGACCAGAGCACCTGCTCTCTAGCAACCAACCCCCCAGCACTCCTCTCTACCCTGAAACTGCAACCAAGCACTTTGTATATGCAATAGACATGCTAATCAGTGCCAGTTGCTGCTTATCAATAATAGATAAGAAACAGTTTATCTTATATCTTTCTGACTAGTTGTCCAACCCCTTTAGCATCTCTGGGCTGACAGCTTCCACAACTGCTGCCGTTCCTGTGGGTTCCAAACACTGAGGCACTAAAGACTTCTGACAACTTCCTAAGTTTTCTTAGTCCAGAAAATGTCTTACTCTGACATTTTTTTGACTCTGCCACGCCAAAATTTGATTTGAGGTGTCATTTTAAAAGTTTTATCTGGAGAGGAATGTTGAAAGAACTCAGCTGGGTTGCCTCTAATCTGTCACCTTGTGTCCCCTTTTCTCCTCCAGCGTCTTAATGCTATGCTCTTAAGAGATTTCAGGGGTGGCTCATGCCAGGACCTGAAGACTTTCTGTGAATGTGATACAGGGCAAGCTCATGACCCCAAATTTGGCGCTGTAGACTTTTTCCTGGTAGGAGCTACAGTAGATTGCTCCAGGTGCTAGGCAGCTAGTTGAAAGGCTCTACAGATTCAGATCCACACAACTTTAGGACTCTTGTGGTCTGAGCTCCCTGCCCTCAAACCCCTTGCTCAATTAAAAGTCTTATCTCAGATCAACGGACTGAATCTATGAACTTGCTCCACATAGTTGCATTCTTTTTCTGTTCTTACTCCTGCACCAGTACATAGACTCAGGGCAGGTCTGAGTTGGATCCAGGACTACTGTGTCCCGGTACACAACTGCAGATCTGTAAGCTGAAATCTGCACCTTACTAAAGATCCCTGACTTAGTCCATGCTAAATCCACAGCTAGAAAGATACAGATGCTGGTAAGCTCATGTTCTTGTCACTTACAAGGTACACAGCATCAAGGCTCAAATCTGCTGGATACACAATGCTCCTTGCCCTCATAACCAGGTGCAGGCCAAATGGCTGGCTCCCTTTGCTTACATGGGTTAGAAAATTACTGTGGTTTCTCCTTAGATTTCCTGAACACTACTTGGTCTGTTGCTCTTTCTAGATCTTTGGTGGAGTAGTCATAGGGCATAACAAGGTTATATTGCTTCTTTCTGTTCCACCATCTGTGCAGAGTCCTTGATCCTATTGAGCTCTCCCCCACCCCTCCAAAAGCACAAAAAAGAAAACAAAACCCTTTGCACAAATGAGATTATTTATTTTGAGTGCTCCTCAAACCTTAAAATAGTATAATAAATGTCAGTTACTGTTGTCTTTAGCAGTAATTGCTAGCCTTAGCTTATTCTGAGCTTTAACACCTTGGATTTTGCCACTTTTTTCTACGTTTTTCTTTTCTGAGACCACAGTTGATCTCTTATCTGGGTTTCATCAGCCAAATTCTCTTTAAGTGTCTCAGGGTCTTCAGTGTCCTATCCTTACTGAACTGTCTTCCCTATATGAATTTAGGCCATTAGGCACCTTCACCATCTTTCCATTGTGGGTCAGTAGACTTTCCCTCTCTAGCATTCTTTCATATACTGTTTTCCCACATTAGAAATAAGTTCCTTGAGGGCAGGGCTTGTCTAGTTTGTTTTTATTTGTATTTTCAGCACTTAGTACGGTGCCTTAGTAAATACCTTATTTATCTACTTACCAATCCTTTTTTCTCCTACATACAAAGCTGCCACATAATCTTCCCAAGCCACAGGTAAACTCCCCCATTCAAAAGCTTTCTCTGACTCCCCACTGCCTTTCAGACAAAATATAAACTCTTTAGTTTGGCATTTAAGGTAACCTGTTTCCATCATTCCTTTCCATTCTTATTTCACGTGTCCTCCCTTTATTCTATGTTCCAGCCACCCTGGATCATCAGCTGTTCTCCAAATCAGACTTTCTTGTCATACTTGTCATTGTGCAATTGTATAAGCCTCCTCCAAAGCCAGGAATAAATTCTTATTCTAATAACTTCTTCATTTTTTCAGCTTTTCAGCATTCTTATCCTTATCTTCTCCCTTCTCAAACTATTTTGTATTTTTAATATTTGTATATTCTGAATCCATCCAGTAAAGAAAGTGTTAACTCTTTAAAGTTCTATTTTGGTGTTTCCAGTTTCTGTACTTGACATAGTAACTTTTGCAAAGTATCACTTAATGTAAATGTTGATGTGATTTGATTTAAATTATCACTAGTACATTAAACATAATACACAGCAGACAAGAAAGTAATCTACTCACTTCTAAGCAGGATCACTGAAATTGCAAGCTAAGACTGCCTAAACCAGTGGTTCTCAACCCTCCTAATGCCGCAACCCTTTAATACTAGGATGTAGGTGTATCTGCATGCGGGCGGACCCACCTGGAGATGGATAGAGGAACAGTGTCTTGGTTCCTAAGACCATCAGAAATATGTGTTTTCTGATGGTCTTAGGCGACTCCTGTGACCCCTGTGAAAGGGTTGTTTGACCCCCAAAGGGGTCGCAACCCACAGGTTGAGAACTGCTGGCCTAAACTGAGGAACCCTATTGATAGAATAAAAAGTTACTGGGGTCTAGGAGTAAAAAGACAAGTGGACTATAAATTTCTGCTTGCCATAGGATCATATAGTCTTTTGACTCCTCTCCTCCCCCACTTTCATCTATTTCCTTTTAGACACCTCAGGAATATGTGAGATGAGATCTAAACAAGTAGTTATTGTGGAGGATCTTTATAAGAGTAAATAAACATTTAATTTCATTAAGAATGATCATAATGATAGACCTAAATCAAAGATCATTTACTGTAACCTACTACAGACAAGGAAATTGAGTAAGATAAAATAAAAAGTTTTATAATTTAAAAAAATTGTAAATATGCTAACCTCAGTGTAAAATGTTATTTTTATTTATTTAAAGTTTCAATGATCAAATAATATACCAATCAGTAAATATTTATTAAGCATTTACTATGCCAGGCACTGTGCTAAGCTCTGGGTATATAAATAAAGGAAAAATAATCATGTTCTCCGTCCTCAAGGAGCCACATTCTAACAAAGGAGACCACAAGCAAACAACTATGTGTATATAAGGTATAGACAGTTTAAATGTGAAATAATCTCAGAAGGGAGCTGGGGTAGGGGCAGAGGAGAGAGAGGGAGAGTAGTTTGCAGAAGGTGGGGTTTTGGTTGAGTCTTGAAGGAAATTAAGAGACACACATAAGGAGGGAGACCATTCTAGGTTATGGGAGTCAGATAGAGAAAAGACACAAGGTTGGGAGACAAAAGTTATCTTGTGCAAGGAATCAATGAGGCCAGTCACCGAACCATAGAGTACATGGAAGTGAGTAAATATAAGAAGACTGGAAAGGTAGCAAAGAGTTAGGTTGTGAAGGACTTTAAAAGACAAATAGTAGATGTTATATATGATCCTGAAAGCAACAGGAAGCCACTGAAGTTAACTGTGCAAGTGTGTGAAGGGAAGGAGGGAGGTGACACAGTCAGATCTGTGCTTTAAGAATACTGGCAGCTGAATGGAGGTTGTGCTGAAGTAGGAAGAGACTTGAGGCAGGGAGGCCACACACAAGGCTACTGTAATAGTCTACAAATGAGGTGATGAGGGCTTGTGTCAGGGTGGCGGCTGTGTGCATGGAGAGAAAGGGACACGTACAAGTGATGCTACAGAGGCAAAAAGGAGAAAATGTGGCAACAAATTGGACATGCTGGGGTTGGGATTATGTGAGTGAGGAGTCAGTTAAAGGTAATAAAGTTGTGAGCCAGGGTGTGATAGCAGTAATATCAGCTACTAGTGCTACCTGTACTACTATAGCATGGGTTAGGCCCAGACTTCCCTCTTGCATGTGGTTTAGTATTCCCTGAAAGAAGACAAAGCTGTCACTGAGACCTGATTGGCCACTGCTTAACCTGACACTGCTTACCTAAGGTCATAACAAGTCCCACTTATATAGAGACTGGGTCTTTCAAATTCAGTAGGTAGCTGACATCAAGGGAGCTACTATAATTTGCCCTGATGACATGTTAACCAGAAAAAAGTGTTTCCATAAGGAGGAAAGAGAGGCCACATCTACCAAAGTTGAAGATAAGTGCCACTGTAATTCAGTGGCATATCCTTGCTATGTTATAGTAAAGGAAATCTCCTTTATTTGGTTCAATGACCTCTAAGTGCCAAAATCAAACCTGAACTAACAACTTCAGAATCATCCTCAACTTTCATCCCTTCCCTCTCATAAACAATGATCAAGTTTTGTCAATTCTATATCCACAGTTTCTGATTCATCCCTTTTCTCCATTCATATGATGGTATGCCATCCAATTTTAGGCCCTCATAACCTTTTGCTTGCACTATTGCAACAGTCTTAATTGGACTCTCTTTTTCAAAGCTTCTTAAGCCTCTATCATTCATAGAGCAGACAAATTGATGTTCCTCAAGCACATCTCTGATGTTACTCCCTAAATAATAACCTTCAGCGACTCTAGGATAAAATACAAAATCCTCTGCTTGGCATTTACTGCCTTTTATAATCTGCCTCCAGTCTACCCTTCCATTCTAAGTGGCTAGTCAAACTAGTTTTATCTGTTGTTCTCAAGAGTTCAGAATTTCAGTGCTCGTCACTAGCCTTTGAACAAGATTTAATAGTTCCAGAGATACTGAGCTGCAAGAAAGCTTGGGGATGAGAGTCCAATCTCTCCATTTTACAAAGAAGAAAACAGAACTAAGGATGTTAAGTAATGAATCTTCTGAAAGAGCCAATTTTCTTTCCAGTGTACCATGCCCACCAGCAGTAGGATTTCCATGAGTTGATTCTATACTTTCAGACTGGGAGAGTGATAGGGAGGGAGACCTAATCTCAGTGGCTACAAAAATATTCTTTTAGGAGGAAGGAGAAAGGCTTACATACTGATACACACAATTCCTGCAATGATTCTTGTCGAAGTTATTACCATTACTGATTATGGTGTTCTTGATGACTGAATTCACCATTTTGCAAGGAAATAGATATTGTAATGATTCTTGAGACTGACGATCTGAGAAAAGTGTTCATAGCTATAAAATGTTGAAGTTAGACTGTCTCATCTAGAACTATACTCAAAAAAGTATTTAACTATGATAGACCATTTCTATAACCACTGTCTGGCCCCAATATCACTTGGCCCCATAAATACAAATTATCACAATCTATTTGTCTGTGACTGAAAATGCTGTATGGTCACATTTCTCTCTATTCTCCACAAAAGCCCATCAAAGTGGAAAGGTAATCTGAAGAAATATTTCTTCCCCAAAGGGAAAAGTAGAGCTTAACTTCCATATTAGTGACCTACCAGATAAACTGTTCTAACGCCCTCAAATCATCTTCCTTTTTTTGCTCATATTCACTACGCTTCAAGGGTCATCACTTCAATTGCCTTAATTTTTACCCATTCATTAAATCTCAATTAAAATTCCACTCCTTTCCTGCCTTCTATTTAAAAAATAAGTAAACAAACAAACAAAAAAATCCCTTGGTTTAACATTATCCAGCTCCTAGTTTAATTCAATACAAGCATTTCTTAAGTACAATAAGGTGAAAATTACAACACTAGGTGTGGGAGATTCAAAAGATGAACTAAAACATAGACCTATGGGAAGTAATTTAGAACCATGTCCCTCAAAGTCACTAAATTGTTCTTACCCTCTGACCCAGCTATACCACTAAGAGATCAAAGGAGGAGGGGGAAGAATCTCTATGTACAAAAATATTTATAGCAACTCTCTTTGTAGCAGTAGCTCAAAACCAGAAACTAAACAAACACTTATTGGGGAATAGCTAAACAAATTACAGTACATGAATATGGAATATTTGATCTTCACTCAACAGGCAGAAATTCAACATGTGTTGAATACTGAATACAGTACAATGGAATATTACTATGTCATAAGAAAAATAACAAAACAGTTTCGGGGGAAATGGGAACAATACACCCTGCCCACTAAAATCCTACTCATCCTTCATGAATCATTTCAAATGAATTTTCCTCCATGAACTTTTTCCTATTCTCCTTATCCAAGAAGTGATCTTTCCCTCACTTATTCTCATTGAAAAGTTTGCACTCTTCACACATTTACATCCCGAGAATTAATGAAGCAAACTGAACAAAGGTGGGAGGACAATTTATATAATGATAGCATTATAAAGAAAGGCTTTAGAACTCTGATCAATCCTTAGCCAGGGGACTGAAAATGCAACATGCTATCTACTTTTTACCAGAGAGGTGATACTTAAAATGCTGCATAAGACATAGTTTTGACGTGTCTATTGCCTAAATTCTGGGGCAAAGTCTATTGCTGAACTATCTATATTTGTTAGAACAGTTACTTTTTATTTTTATTGTTCAACTGGGAGAGAATGGAAGATAATAAATGTGTGTAAATAAATAAAATGCAAAAAGTCCCATAGACCCTGTTCTCAAGGAGATTATAATCCGTCAGATAATGTAAAAACATGTCTACCAATAACTACAATACATTTTGAATACTATCAAAGCAATGCAGAGGCAAAAAGTACGCAGAGAGATTCAAGGAAGAAGACCTCATTCATTTCCAGGGATGAGAATCGGGGACTAGGTACACCTAAATTGGTTCTTGAAGGCAACAGACTGAATGTACCTCCATCAAGGGCAAGTTTTGATCTCCACTCAACAGGTAGAAATTCAACATGTGTTGCATGATTAGAAAAGTGCTTTTCTTCTATTTTTCTTGCAGCATCTCTCATCCTATTAAGAAAAAGGAACTCATTAGGTTAAGTTACAAAGGGAACCTTAAAACACAGTAAATTTCTATTTCCTTCATTATATGTCACTACGCTGTTAATTACATTTTAGTTACATTAGTTGCTCATTATCACTCCTCACCAAAACACCCTAATTTCCAAACCATTTATCCATGGTTGCTCCCTGAGGGTTTTTTCTTTTTCATCTTACTTGTAAAAGTTATTTTAAAAGGAATTCAGTTAGATTTTATGGAAAGTTCAGTCTCCCAAAGTTTGGTACCTTAGAGAAGATAGATAGGCATGTGTCCAAGTAAATTAATGATTCTCTTATTTGTATTCAAGATTGAAATTATAACAGTTGCTGTATTTTCAAAGATTTCATCTTTAATAAATCTAAGTATGAAAGAAGATAAGCAGCAGTACTCAAAAACAGGATGCTTAAAGAAAAGAATTCCAGAATTGACTTCCACTATTAAACATTAAGATTTCCAAATAATTTCTTCTCACCTATTCACGTAAGTTATACTATCATATTTTATTATATGACAACATGTTAAACACACACATAACATACAACAACCCCTGAATTTAGAAGGAGTATAATTACTGTTTTCATTTACCTTTTTTTGGAAGCACAACTGGTGTTCCACTTGAAGGAATAAAATCATCAGTACTGTGTACACTCATACCTTTCTTTCTAACAAGCTGATCTGATTCCACAAAGTATAAAGCAATTATCATAACTTCTGAGATGGTCATGTAAGATAAGTATAAATAATATACTAAAAATGTCTGACTCACAACATATCTTATGATAACTATTTTTAAAGCTTTGGGTCTCCATAACTGGAAACACTACAATGATTTCAACCGGTAGATGGTTGAGAAAACATAGTTTCATGTCTATATATAAGACAAAAAAAAAACTTCATGTATCATAAAGGTGTGCATATTAATATAAAAATATAATTTTCCCCTGATGAAGAAAATAAAATTTTACATGTTACTGTGTGGCTAATAAGAATTGTTAACCGCTTATACTGCCACATTTGAATATAATGCAGTATAACCTATTTTCATGAAACTTAGGTATTGCTAAGTCATAATGCTAAATCCTTATTTTGGAAAAGAAAAGAATTTGAGAAATGTAAGAAAACTTAAAGATATGATCTAATACAAATCTATTACTTTACAGATGAAGAAACCAAGGCCCAGAGATGTTAAAAGACTTGCCTAAGGCCATATCACTAGAGAGTCAGAATTAGGATAAGAACACTGCTCATTTCTAAATCAGGATTCTTGCACTTGGAATTCTGCTGTGGTTATTGCTAAATGGGAATGAAAAAAACATTCCTCTAGTTATATTCAATGGATTGGCTCTAAGTGAGAGGCCTAAAAAGGGGGAAATAATGGAGCTATCTTCTAAGAATTCCACAGGGAGCAGTGAAAACCAAAAGACGTATATAATGTCTATGCACATAAGAAAATACATATACAATACATGCATCTTACAGTACAAACTCCAAAAATAATGAAATGAAACACTTTCTTCACTTACAAATACTCACTAAAGAAAATCACTTATAATTTCTACCACTATACTCTCCCATCTTTTAAGTGACAGAGATGATAATGCAGGAAAAAACAGACTGGTAAGCAGGTAAGCATTTCTGTAAAATGTCCTTAGGTACTTTCTTAACACATTTTATAAAGCATATAAGCATATGAAAACTTGGTTTAATTAAAGCAAAACAAGGGAAAGTAAATGCATTAAATATTTCTAGAAATCACAGATATTCTCTAGGACTATATCCTAAGCAAGTTTTTTTGTTCCCTCTAAAATAGAGGTTCTTAACCTTTTTTCATGTTATGGACTGTTTCAGCAGTTTGATAAAGGCAACTGACTCCTCAGAATGTTCTCTTTAAAATTCATAAATTGAAGGAAATGCAAAATTCCATTTAGAGGTCTGTAAAAATAGAGATGCAATTTTGTTTGCCCATCTAAATTCACAGACCTGGAATCTCCCCATGGAACAGAGGTTAAGAACTGCTCTCAAAGACTGTGTGACCTTTCCTGTGTATGGCAGTGTTATGAAGCATAACGGTATAAAGAATTAAAAAATACTAATATGTTTTGAACAGATTATTTTTTATTCAACTTTCTGTCTCAGAAAACTTTTAACAAAGCACAAATCTCAGAAATGCATGCCCTATTTAACATTATTAGGATAACAAATTAAGAGAGCTTAACTGCTTTCATAAAATAATTGTATCTTACGGATAGAGGAAAAAGATTTCACATGATAGTGATGGTCAAACACCAAAAACAATACAAAATACAAGAACCAAATGCCTTTAATGAAAATAATTTGTCAGTCCTTGTAGAACTGAGATGCTAGTCTTCATATACTGCTGTCTTCTTTTGATCAATAAATTTACTAACCTTTGCTGACTTTTAAAGATGCATGGTTGTTTTGACAAAATTCACCCAAAGCTTGGAGAAGTTTAGGGCCATTAAAGTCAATCTCATCTCATGAATCCGCAGAGCTCTTCTTTCTTTTCAGAAGCAATGGGATATAATCGGGGTAAATTGGAACCTTCACATCATGGAATACTGAGTTCCCAGGGGACCAAGCCGTGGAGAGGATTCTATTCCTGTTTGGAAGGTTTTTTGCAGATTACTAAAACCACTTTTGGCCAAAATGATGATGGGTGAAGAGGATTTCCTATTAGCTTATCTTCAATTCACATTTACACAGCTATATTTGAAGGAAATTGCTAATAAATGATACATCAAATCCTTCCACATCACTTATAAGTTTTTCATAGACACGTAGCAGTATTTGATCTTGGAATCAGTAAGATAGTCAGAACCATCATCTTTATATATGAAATGTTACTTTCATGATCATATTTCATATGAGGAATCTTATAAAACAAGATTTTGTTGCGGTAACAGTGTAGTCTAGGCATTATAATCTCTTTAAATACTCTAAATCCAATACATAGTTTTTTTCTTCTTCATGACCTCCTAAAGCTATTTTAGTTTTTTAAGTCTGTGTTTTTTTGGGGGAGGGCTATATTCCACATGTCAGCATCATATTCTTAATTATCTGAGTAATAAAAGTCATGCTAAAAATAGTCATTAAGTCTCAATGACCTTTGGAGAAAAATATATCAGAAAATCAGAATCACTAGATCATAATCACTGAATAGGGAGAAGTGAAGAAGTGATTTAATATAGTGATTTAATATAGTGATTTAATCAACACACACACACACACATAAAATTTTATTCCCACATTTGTTTAACTTTCATAATTATTACATTTTAGTAACAAATACTAGTTTCAAATTGTAAAAAAACTGGCCCAACAGAGGAAATTTTGCAACTTGGGTCAAGAATATTTTAATTTATAATGTCAATATTGCCAACTAGACCTAGATTTTTAGCAATAATGTATTATTCTCCTTCAGAGGCTTGAAATTTACATTAAAAACTATTAAGATTTATGTTAAGAAGCCTTATGTTTAGGTATTTAAACTGTATTTTTATTCCAACTCTACATGAGGCACTTGACTACATTTCCAGAATACTTCTTCTGAGTGACTGGTCCTACCTTTGAAGTTTCAGAAAGATATATAATAAATATATGCTTGGCACTATGTCATATATCTTTGATATACACCCCCAAACCAGGTGCTTCTTACGGGCTTCTCTATTTAAATCCCAAGATTATCTGTGGTTAAGTAACTATAATGTTAAAACAAAAGAACAAAATGAGTAAATCCAATAATAAATATAGAAGCTGCACATAAGATATGTATGTTAGTGGTAGTACATGGTTGTAATAAAATAAGGCACTCTTGCCTTCCTCCTGCTTTCCAGGTATTTCTCTTTCCTTTCCTTTCTGCCATTTCTTCTTCTTCCTTTCTTTTCTAGCATCATATTTCTAGAGTGGGGTCAGTGGTATGGCATAGCTCAGTCGCTAGAAGCTGGTAACAAAAGTTAGCACAGCAGGTGACAGATTAGGGCCCATACATTTTTGTTTCACAAAATGAGATAATATTTACAAAGTAATAAGAAAAATGCCTGGCAGATGCTATATTAACATTATTGTTATATTTATTTTATTATTAACAATTTTTAAGCACTCTTTACATATATATATGTATGTATGTAGACAGCTTGACTATCATGCGTACTGTAAAACTTACACAAAACAGTACTAAAGAGGATGAGATAAAATTTAAAATAATTTTTATTTTGCTTTTTAATAACAAGTATTTTAGATCACAAAATATGAATATTATTTGTGATTGAAAGTTTCATTACTTTAAAAAAATCCTAGTTTAAAAATCTTTGAAATGCTTGAATTCAAAGTCCTGGTTCTATGCTTAGATTATATTTCAATATTTGGTTTTAATGATTGTTGCTGCTGAAAAGATGTGTCATAAAAACAGGCATATCCAAGTGCAAGAAATACATCAGTGGCTGCATCTATGCAAAGATTTTTGTTGAAATTCAGCTAGTATATTTACACTTGCTCTCATGTCAGTAAACTGTATTTGCAGACTAGTGTGAAATTATTGCATCTTTCAACAAATGCTTCAAAACCCACTATTGTTACTGGAAGACTTTTAAACATATTTGAAAATTCCAGTTAGAGTTTTAAAAACGAAGATATGAGAATTTGGGCAGGTGACATATTTGGCAACAAAAGTAGTTTTTAAATGTGTTACTAATCATGAAGGCTTCATACTACCATTAGCTATTATTATCTGAAGGCACAATATTTACTTAGGGAGAAGTTCGTTAATAAGAATAGATGTAAATCCATTTTTCAAGTAATCCTGAAAACTTAATTTTTTTGACTGACTTTTTGTTAGAACTGATTATTCCAGTACTATTTTTACATTATACTATAGCTAATGCAGAGTTCTGTACTGTAGAAGTAGAACTGTTACCTCTGTCATTTTCTTTTTGTTTGTTTGGGTTGACACTATTAAAATTATTTTCAATGTGTGCTTTATAGGAGTACTTTTAGGCCACTTTCCTATTTTATAAAAGCTGTATCAGTTAAAAATGAGATAATGTAATTTATAAATTCATTTAATTGGGCACACATAACTTGTAGTGCTTTGTAATAATCTAAAAGCAAATGAATAATTTCAGAGTACCAACATTAACCCTTCCACTCTGTGAAATTTCCACTCTTCAGATCATGGATTGTGATATATGACCATATGACATATAAATGAAGAGAGGGTGGGCACCAGGGTCAGACTACTTATTAAATAAAGGTAAAGGATAATTTATTTTGCTTTTAGATAAAAAATATGGAAATAGAAGTTCTAATATTTTTTTCCCACATTTAATACTACTACATTAAGACTAGTCTTGGAGAAAGGAGATGTGAAAGTCACTGGCAAATGCTATACTAGGTTTGTCCGGATTTAGAAATACTTCAGTTATCCATCAGACTTCCTTTTTTTTTACCAATTAAGAGTGCTAATTTGATTTATGTTTTCATATGCAAGACAAAATCAGAAAACCCCTGACTCAAACACTACCTCAGATATTTGCCAGATGTTCAATCCCTAGGAAAATCACTGAACCTCTCTGTGCTTCAAATTTCTCATAATGTAATATGAGGGACTGTGTTTGATGACTTCTAGGGTCCCTTCCAGTCCTAAAGCTATGACCCTACAAGTGTAGGTCTCTTGCATATGCTTATCCAAATTTTGCTAGGGCTAAAATAAAATTTAAAAGAAACAGCACAAAAAAGTTCTCAAAAAATTCTCTTCATACCCAACCAGCATCTACAAATGTAAAGTTTACCTGCCACTGAGTGGGAAATTTGATTTAAGGTGTACATTAATTCCATGGTTACCAATCATAATTTCAAAGAGATAGTAACCATTGTAATAGGAAGCAAAATAAGATTTTTTGCTCTTTCTGGATTGAGTTTTAGCTCATCAAGTGCCTTTGAGCCTCATCTTTGGCTGTATTTAAGTCTTTGGAAACTGTACACATTCTATTGCCCTTAATAGGCCTAAGAGAATATGATGATCTCCCCTGCCCCTTAATAGGCCAAATGTAATTACATGGGAGCCCATGGTGAGAGGAGCTTGAAAAAGGGATTGGAACAGGAATGAGCAGATAAAAGAGAGCTGGGAGGAGGCAGAACTGAGAGAGAGAATGTTTGTGATACTGGCATTCTGTCTGCCTGTTGGTCTGTGTTGAAGTCCTGTTTATTACTCTGTGTTGATTTCTCAGAAAGAAGTCCTGTCTATTATTCTGTGTTGATTTCTCAGACTGAAGTCCTGCCTGTTTCTCTGTATTGGTTTCTCAGAGAGAGAGTGAATTGAGATGATACTGCCGGTAATATGGGTAGAGATTGTTGTAGCACTGGTAAGCTTTGTTTTCCTAGAAGCAGAAACTGTGAAAGGCTTGGAGTGGAGCAATCCCCATGAGCTGAGATACGGAACAGTAGCTGAGAGCTGCTTATGTGTAAATTCCAGGAAAGAGTTGGGAAGCATGGAAATCCAGGCAAGAGTAGGGAACAGTTAGCCTGTGGAGAAGGAGCTGTGCGGTTTGGAAGCCAGCTTTGAGTCAAGATGAAAGAGGACTTTACTTTGTAACTCTGTATTGACTGATGAGAATTGTAACTTACTGTGACCTAGGGGTATTTGTATTTTCTGCTATCCCTTAAAGATGACTATAACATATACTGAATGACACATTTTGTTTAAGACTATGTGGCCACCTTAGTAATAAGTTGTTAAGCTTTAGTTGCTTGAATGTTATGCTTTAGTTTATTTATTAGAATAAATAGAGAGTTCATTATACTATGCAATTAGCCCCTTAAAGGTATTCACAGCAGCAGTCCTCAGGAGAGCCGCTCATGATTGTCTTTACAACCATTTATACTCAACACAATACTTCAAACAGTGGCACTCCTTTCCAAATGTTGGGTTGCCCTGTACATAGTAATATTTTTTGTATTCTCAAGTCTATAATAGAATACTATATACATAGACTACCATATACTATATGTGTGTATGTATATCTATCTATATACATATGTATACATATAGATATATAGTATACTACAATAGAAAGAACACTGAATTTAGAGTCAAAGGACCTGTTTTCAAATCTCAGTTTTACTACTTATGTCAACTGACTTTCCAGTTTTCCTAGCAGTTCTTCTCAAAAAGGTAGTCTTTCTCCCAATAATGTGTTTTTGGGTCTATCAAACACTGAGTTGCTGTTTTCAATTGCTTCTGTTTCTTGTTTATGTGTCTTGTTTTGATAGGTGAACTCCCACATATCTTACTCCTTTTTAATTTAAAAAAATTGGAATTTCTCATTTTTCCCCCCTTTTTGTCTTGTAGATTTATTTTGTACTCTCAAGAGTTGGCTTCACAATCAGAAAGATATAGGTCCAAGTTCTGTTACTGACAAATACATATTATCTGAACAATTCCTAAGATTATAAATTGAAAATAGATCATATGATCTTCATTGGCAGAAGCCATTTCCTCATATGGAGTTCTCTGCAGAAATTAATACAATCCTCCTTCCTAATTTCTCTGTTACTCTTAAAGGCAACACCATACTTCTAATTATCGAACACTAGATGAGATCTCTGAGTCGTTCTTGACTCTTCCTTCTCTCTCACCCGATGTATTCAATAAGCTGCCAAATCTTGTTTTCACCTCCACACAACATTTCTTACATCCAATATCTCTTCTCTCCATTCATTAGTTTAGGCTCTGACCACTTCACTTGGACTACTGCAATATGTTCCTAATTGTTCCCCTTCCTCAAGTATCTCTTCTCTCCAATCCAGCATCCACAGATGCTGCTAAAGTGACTCTCTATATAATAGTCTTTCAACAATCAATGTCCTAAGCACTAGTGTTACAAAGAAAACAAAAATCATCACTGCCTTCAAGGAGTGTATACAAACAACTATGTGCACAGAAGATGTGAACAGAGTAGACACAGAAAGGGTAATCTCAGGGGGAAAGCTAACATTAAATAGTTGGCATTAATTAGTTACTCAAGGGGATCGGAGGTGAGATTTGAGCTAAGTCTTGAAGGAAGTCAGGGAAGCCAGGAGGGGGAGGGGAAGCATGGGAGACAGTCAGCAAAAACGTGATAAATCAGAAAGGGATTATCTTGTCCACTGAAGAGCAAAGAGGTCACTGTTACTCGATTGTAGAGGACACGGAGAGTAAAGTGTTAGAAGCCTGGAAAAGCAGGCAGGTGACAAGGTAAGGAGAGTTTTAAAAGCAGAATAGAGTATTTTATATGTAATCTTGTAGGTAACTGGGAGCCACTACGGTTGAATGAATAAGGGGAACAGGACATAATATGGTCAGACCTGTGCTTTAGGAAATACAGCACAAGTCTGAACACATCATCTCCTTACTTAAAAAACTCCAATAACTCGCTATCATCTCTATTACCAAATATGAATGACTCTTTTGTTTGTTAAAAGTTCACAATGAGAATTTATTAAGCCCGTTTGTTAGGTGTTATGCTAGGGCTGGGGATACAGATACAAGCAGAAATAAAAATAGTACCTACTCTCAAAAAGTTTATATTTTAACAGGAGAAGGTAACAAATAACAAGAGAAAAGAGGGAAGAAAGGTATTCCTCACTATATTTCAGAGAAATAGCCCAGTTAGGAGTATAGTCTGGAGACAGACTACCTTCTGAGTCATATATATTACTCTTCTTCCCTCATTTTATGGTCTGCCCAAAATGGTCTTCTAAGTTTATTCCATTTCTGGGCTCTCAACAGCACAGGTTATTCCTCCTGCTTCAAACAAGATAAAAGATAAAGACAACTTTACCCACCTCTTAAAACACCTTGTCTACTTCAAAATTCAGTTCAAGCACCACTTTGCATGTGACACTTTTCATTATGCCCCTACTTGTTAGTGCCCTCACTCCCTCTAGTTATCTTGTATTTTATTCTGTGTTCACATACACAGTTGCCTCCCTTGACAGAATATAAGTTCCTTGACAGCAAGGACTCCTTCATTTTTGCCTTTTATCCACAGCACCTAGGACAGCACTCATCCTGTTAACAAATCCTTAATTTTTGTTGATTGAATGATTCTGTAAAAGTACCTGTATTCTGCCACCTAAAGCTATTTCCTTAATTTCTTCTCTGATTCATCTACAAACAGGGACGATTTTGTTTCTTCTTTGCCAATGTTTATACCTTCAATTCTGTGATTTTGTCAAATCCCTCCTTTACCTCTTTGTACTGGAAAAGGTCCTGGTGGTCCTCCAATGCAAACTGCTAATTCTTTTACTACATAAGAATGTCCTTTCTGTACCTATTCTTTTTAAGGCATATAAATATCAATGAGTGCTATATTTGGTCAAAGGCTTTTTATGCATCTTTGGAAATAATTTTACAGCTTTTGTTAGCTTAGTTACTGATATGTGATCATGGAAAATGTTCTTGAACTGTTGTTGTAGCACTTGGTCATAGTAAATCATTTTCTGGATGTGCCATAGGCTTTTGCTGAGAATTTTACCTTTAAATAGCTATTAATTAATGAGATTGTTCTATATATCTCTACCTCCCTGGTTTGGATGCTAGGCCCATATTTCATAAAAGCTGTTTGGTAGAATGATTTCTTTCTTTTTTTGAGAACACTTTCTATAACATAAACATTAATTACTCTTTAATTTTTGATAGAATACATTTGGCCTGGAGGTTCCCTCTTCCCCCTACACAGTTGCTTAACTTCTGTGCACATAGTTGTTTGTTAAACGCGTAGCTTATTTATTTTTCTGAACTTGAATTAAGATTTTTATTTCTTATTTTGTTAATCTTTAGGTAGTTTGTATTTTTGTATCTTGTTCTGATCCCCCTGACAATACCCTTCCCTTTTAAAGTCAGTATAGTAATAAAAGTTTTTAAGTAGACAGTATAAGGAGGTAATAGCAGGAAATATGATTGCAAAGAGGAACCTAGAAGTCACATACAAACCATCTCAAGAAGAGTACTTTACAAAATGTATCAGACAGTAAGCAAAATCCACATCCTAATAAAATGTGCTCAATGAGCAGAAGCCTTCTATGCACTGCTCTAGGACCTTTAAGTCCTATGAAGTATAAACCTCAGAAAAATTTTAGACATCCCTAGTAAGGACAACAGAACACCAAATGGTGTTGATCATTTTGAGATGTGGTCATGTTAACATGTTTTACTGACAACTCTGAAATGATTTGGATTAAGAGTCTGTTTTTCCCAAAAACCCTATAAAAAGAGATCTCAAACTCCACACCCCGCCTGCCTGCCTCCTCCCCTTCCCCCAGTACTCTCCTAAAAGTCTGCTCTGAATGCTCCCAGTTCTAATCTATGTTATGCAATAACTCATCCCCCTCTCTTCTTCACACTGCCTGCCTTTATCACCTGTGATCCCTGATCCCCACATTATCTATCTCTGTACCCTTTTAGCTACTTGTCTTTATTTTTTGAGCTTTTTGCCCCAAGACACTCTCTGTTTTAATTAAGTTAAAGTTAATTTAATTAAAGTTTAACTGTGACTCTGTTTTTTGAAGCCAGCTGCAGTTTTTTCTGGAGAGTACCCAAAGAGCTGGGCATGCCTGCCCTAATTTCATAAATTATCAATTCAATATTGAATTTTCTTTGAATTTCTCAAGGTTTTTTAGAATATAATCATAAACAGTAATTTTGATAGTTTTTTATTTAACTTTTTTTTTGTTTTTGGAGGAGGAAAGGCAAGGCTATTAGGGTTAAGTAACTTGCCCAAGGTCATACATCTAGTACATGTGTCAAGTGTTTGAGGCCAAATTTGAACTCAGGTCCTCCTCACTCCAGGGCTGGTGCTCTATTCACTGTGCCACCTACCTGCTCCATAACTTACTTTTTCATTTTTTTTATTTCAGCAATTTGACTTTCTTTTCTTCTTTCTTGACCAGATTAGCCAACGTTTTTATTGAATTTGTTCATCTTTTCGAGAGACTAGTTCTCAGTAATTTTTATCAGTTCTATCAGTCTAATATTTTAAAGTTTTGCTATTTCTCTTCCAGCCAATATATTTTTGTGTGCTTATTTTAGGGTTACTAATTTATTTTCCAGTGTTCTTAACTGCACATTAATTTATTGATCCTCTCTTTTACTATTATTGATATTAAATTTTCAACATACAAATTTTCCCAAGAGCTGTTCAGTTGTATCTCAAGAATTCTGGTATGTTGTTTCTCTGCTATCATATAATATGATTAACATGATCCAATCAATTTCTTTTTTCTGTCAATTTCTTTGACATCTCATACTTCATGTACATACATACCTATCTTATGCTTTTGCTTATGTTGTTCTTTAAGCCTGGATTGCTTTCAAAATACTATTATTCAGCCTTCAAGGACTGGTTCAAGTTCTACTTTTATTCATAAAGCTCTGATTTAACTGTTTTCTCTAAAAATCAAATGTACTTAAAATTAGTAACATAGAATTTAGCACACAAATGTTCTGCAAATTGCTTATGTTCATTTCTTACCTAGACAGCAATGAGGATAGGATCCGTGCCATACGCTAATTCTCCAACACCGAGAATATCAGAAACTTCTTCTTGTTAAAAAGTATTTGTTGGTTGGTTATTTTCAGTTACTGTCCACTGTATCTGTACTCTTAATCTAAGGAATGTTTACTGTTCTATTCATATATTGTCGATCTAATTCATCTATTCTCTTTTACCTGAACTGTTTTCCCCTTCTTCAAAACTATAGTAAAAATCATCTCTCTATAAAGTCTTTCAGGAGTAAACTTATTGCCACTTCTCATTCATTCCTGCAGTCATTTAAGAAGCATTTTTAAGAATTCATTCAAAAAGATTTACTAAATTCACATTATGATGCCTCTTGCAGGTCACAACAAATACAAAGTAATTTTAGAGAAAAAGGGGAATACTTAGCAATTGGAGGATTCAAGACAAGCTTCTTGTAAGAAGTGGAACCTGGTCTGATTTTGAAGGCAGATAAGAAAGGAGAAAGATATGAATACATTTCAGGCATGTGGGGGACAGTGAGCGAAAAGGCACACAAACTTTTACCTTCAAAACATCTCATTTTAAAAAGACTTCACTCTCACAGCTACCATACCTCATACTTAGATTGGTCCCTCTACCTTAAGTCTCTTTCTAATCCATTCCATTCCTTAATTAGCTGCCAAAGTAATCCATCTTCTTAAAGTACAGGTCTGACCATGTCATGCCCTCTCTTGTCAAACTCAACCAATTCCAACGGTTATCTTGCTTCCAGGATCACATATAAAATCTGGTCCCTTTCTGTCTTTTCAGTCCTCTTATACTTTATTCCCTTCCTCCATGAACTCAGTGACGATGGCTTTCCTGGTGTTTAGCACACATGACAGGTCTTCCATTCCTAGAATGCTCTCCCTCTTCATCTGTTTCCTTATATGCTTCGAGATTCAGGTAAAATCCCATCTTCTACAAGGAGGCCTTTTCCCACTTCCCTCTGTCCTCTTTTGACACCCCCCCCATCTCTGAGATTACCTCTTATTTACACTGCATACATATATGTATTTGTTTGCACGTATGACCACCCCAGACCAGGAGAGGAATGGAGATGGGAATTTGGAAATTTTGATGTAATTTTGAAGGAAAAGAAAAGGATCATATTTGGTAAAATATGCCAAGCAAGCTTACTCTTGGCTAGTTGATGTTCAGCTGCAGTTGTGTTCAACTCTTTCTGACCCTATTTAGGGTTTTCCTGGCAAAAATACTAGAGAGGCAAACAAGGTTAAATGATTTGCCCAGGGTTACATGGTAGTGTTTGAGTGCAGATCTGAACTCATGAAGATGAGTCTTTTTGACTTTAGCCAGAACTCTACCCACTACATCACCCAGCTGCCCCCACAGTACTTTTTAGTAGTCAATAAATAAATGTTTGTTTAAAGACCATCAGAAGAATACTGTGGTTTCTAAACTTACTCTTTTGATTAGATTACTGTGAGGTAAGGGTGCAGCAATAAGACCGGTAGTATAAGAGAAGAAAAATAAGCAATGTGTCAATGAAGTCATGAGATGAAAGGTGATAAAGGGATCCAGATCAACTTCACTTCAAAGTCATAGTGACTTCAGTTCTTAAGTCTTCCAAAGTTATTTGACTTTACAGTGTTATAGGCACTGTACAAATTATTTTCCTTGTTCTACTCATTTCACTATGCATCAGCTCATATAAGGTTTTCTAGGTTTCCCTCAGTTCGACATTTCTTGGTGTGTAATAGTATTCCATTATATTTCTCTATCATAATTTATTCAGCCATCTCCCCAAATGATGGACATCTACTTTCTTTCTAATTCTCAGCTACAACAAAATGTTCTACTATAGATAATTTTGTATAAAACAGTCCCATTTGCTATCTTTGATACCTTTGGGCCAAGAGCAGTACTGCTGGGTCAAAGGGTATCTGTACATTTTAATAATTTTTGGATGTATTCTAAAATGGCATTCATTAATCTGCTTGTCTTTTGAATGCTTCTTCCAAAACGATCATTTTTGGGGTGGCTAGGTGGCACAGTGAATAGAGCACCAGTCTGAGAGTCAGCAGCACCTGAGTTCAAATCTAGCCTCAGACACTTATTAGCTGCCGTGTGACCTTGGGCAAGTCACTTAACCCCAATTGCCCTGCCTTCTCCCCTCCAAAAAAGGCCAAAAAAAAAAACCTATCATTTTTTGTGGGCATCTTTGCCAATCAGATGGGTATGTATGTAGAATTATTTCTATAATTTTTATAAGTAATTTGAAGTATTATTTCATATTGTTGTAGACAGCTTGCCATTTTTCTGAGAAATACCTATTCATACTCTTATCTATTGGGAAATAGCTATTGTTCTTATGTATTTGTATCAATTCTTTATGTATCTTCAATATCAGATGTTTATAAAAAATTTGCTATATATCTTTTGAGCTTCATATAATCAAAATTGTTCATTTTCTTGTGATCTTTTCTATATATACCATGTATACTAAAGAACTCTTCTCTTAATTTTTCTTTTCATCTCTTAATTTGTTTATAATGTGATCTTTTATATTTATATTTATATTTAAGTTAAGTAGTACTGTCGTTTTTATTAAAATGATACGATCGAAAGGATTCTGAGAAGATGGCGGAACAGGCCAGAAAATTCCAAGCTCTCAAGATCCTCCCCCAGGAGAGTTAAAACAGCACTTAGGGCAGACAAAGTGTGGGTGGAGGGGCATAAGGGGGTGGGGGTCAATTAGAGAAGATGGGAAGAAAAATCTCAGGACTACAGCGCAGCGCGGTCCCTGTGAAGAGTTAAACACCTCCAGGCTAGGTGAGCGTTCAGCAGGCAGCTGGTCTCTTAAGCAACAAGCTGCAAGCGCTGGGCTAAGTTGGTCTGAGAGACTGCCTTGGCTATGGGCACTTACAGGAGGCTGGAGGTTTGGATTTGTTCTTAGGCTAGAGCGGAGAACTGAAGATCTGGGGCAAGAGGCACCATTTCCCATAGCCCAAGGCTAGAGGTGACTACAAATAGCTAAACTATCACCACACACACACACACACACACACACACACACACACACACACACACACACACACACACACACACACACACACACACACACACACAATGCACAGGCAAATGAAAAAGAATCCAACTATAGAAACCTATTATGGGAATAGAGATGAGCAGGGTTCATTTTCAAAGGAGGAAACTGAAGTAAAGAAACTCCCAAAGAGTAACATTAAATGGTCCTCTCCCCAAAAAGAATTTATAGAAGACCTTTTTTAAGGTCTTTTTCAGACTTTAAAAATCAAATGACAGAGATGGAGGAAAAACTAAAAAAGAAAATAAGAATAATCCAAGGCAAACAAGGAGGATATGAAAGTTAAGTCAATCAACTAGAAAAGGAGAATGAGAATTAAGGAAGAAAATGACACCTTGAAAATCAGAATTGGGCAAAGTGAAGCCAGTGGAATTATAAAAGATCATGAAATGATTAAACAAAATATGAATAATGAAAAAATAGAAGAGAAAGTGAAACATCTTCTAAGAAAAACAAGAGTTTTGGAGAATAGATCAAGAAGAGAAAATAAAAAAATTACTGGATTAACTGAAAGTTATGATCAAAAAAAGAATCTTGATACAACAATACAAGAAATAATTAAAGAAAATTGTCCTGAAGCATTAGAAGAAGGGGGAAAAGTAGAAACAGAAAAAAATCTATCTATCACCACTTAAAAGAGATCCTATGAGGAAAACTCACAGGAATATCATAGTCAAATTCTGAAATCCTCAGCTTAAGGAAAAACTATTAAAAGCATCAAGATGAAAACAATTTAAATATGATGGTGCCACAATTAGAATTACACAAGACCTAGCAGCAGAAACATCAGAGGACTGCAGGTCTTGGAAGACAACGTATCAAAGAGCAAAAGAACTGGGGTTCCAGTCAAAACATATCATATACTGCAAAGTTAGCTATTATCTTGAACAAAAAAAATGGACACTCGATCAACTTTCAGATTTTCAAGACTTTGTTAAAAAAAAATCCTGAACTTTATAGACAATTCAACATACAAGAACTAATATAAATATAAGGAAGATAACAAAGACTGATTACAAGGGATCCATAAGGACAGACTGTTTACTTTTTATATATGTAAAATTTATATCTAAGATTCTTATTAATAATTGGGTAGTTCATAAGAAAGATTGGGGAAAACCTGAGCATGCTATGAATTTAAAAAGTAAAACCATTTAGGAACAAGTAAAAAAGAGTAATGATTTTATACAAACGACGTGAGGTGCGAAGAAGAAAATACATAGGAGTTAGATGGGGAGGAAGGCTGGCAGTTCTGTAACCTATTTTCATCAGGAATGGATGTAAAAGGGAACAATGCAAACACATTTAAAAGAGTACAGAAGTCATGTAAATTCAGAAGAAATGAAATGCTAGGGGCACAGGGAGGGGGGAGAGGACAGGGGAGGGTGAGCGAATAGGTCAAGAGGGGTTAGAAGGGTGTTTACATTTATGGGAATGGGAAGGCAGAGAAGAGATCCTCGGATGGGAGGGCAGGCAAGTCAGAGGAGGGCAAGGTAGTGGGTAAAAATAAAGCAGAGGAGGCATGAAGGATAGGAAATAAGAGATATGCATGTACATAAAAACAAAGATCAGGAACAGAACAGGTTTGGTAAAGTATCGATATTTGTATATGCGTATGTATATATCTATAGCTACGGAGAAACATGTCTAAACTTCATTGTGGTTTTCTGGGGGTTTTGGAGGGAGGAGAAAATAGAACAAACTAAAAAAATATACAGCAGAGAACAAAAGAAAACTCACGAGGAAGCAAAGATGGATAATTCTCAATACCAACGAGTATTATTATCACATAGGCTTTCTTGAAATGAACATTTATTGCTACATATTTTGAATCCTTTCTTATGTTCTGTTATGTACATGACATGCTTTTATTTCTTTCTAACTTTGTATTTAAGTTCCAATATTTAAGCTTATGATATGTTTTCATTTCTTTTCTTTTATTCTGTATTTGTGTTCCGGTGTTGAATCTAAAATAAAATTCTGGAAAAAAAAATAAAATGATATGACCCAATCATGAGCAATTAATATCTGTTTCTATTTCTACAGAGTGTTTAGCATTTTGTAGCTGCATTCATATTTTCTCAGATATTTTATATTACATAGTGATTCTGAACACAATTTCCTTCTCTTATCTTTTCTTGATGAATTTTGTTGATAATGTACAGAAAGATTTTTGTGGGTTTTATATCTTACTTTACTGACATTCTTAAATTTACTAGCTTTAGTTGAGTATCTTGGTAAACTATCACATATCTGAAAAAAGAAATTTCATTTCTCCTTTGCCTATGACTTATTATTTCAATTTCTTTTTTTCAACTTGTTGCTCTTTTAAAGCTAGCTTACTTCTAATACTATATCGAATAATTGTAGTGACAATGGATAACCTCACCCCTGACTTGCTACAAATTTCCCTAGTTTTTCTCCCTTACAAATGATGCTAATTCTTGGTTTTAGAGAGATACTGCTAACCATATTAGTGAATGGGCCACTTATTCCTTTCTTTTCTGTCTTTCTTAAGCATAAAGGAATTTTGTATTTTGTTAGAAGCATTTCACTTTAGTATTTTTTAAAAATTAACAGGGTCTATTGTGTTTATTGATTTCCTAATACTGAATCAATCCTGCATTCCTGATATAAGCCTTGCTGGATGACAGGGCTTAAAATTTAATATGCTGTTGTAGCCTCTTTGCTAACATTTTATTCAACATTTTAGCAATGATATTAAATAGAGACACTGGTTCTTTCTCTGCTTTATTTCTCCCTGGTATTAGGCTCTTAATTGTATCACAGATGAAATTTGGTAGGATCACTTTTGGCCCATTTTAGTAAACAATCTACACAATATTAGAATTATTCTTTGAGTGTTTAATAGATTATACTTGTAAATTCATATGTTTCTGGGGTTTTTACCCCTTAGGAAGTTTTTTAATGGCTTTTAATTTTTAATTTTGACAAAAATGTTTTTTAAAAAATTACTAAACTTAATAACATACACACACACAAATATATGTATATATAAGCAAAATAAGAACAAAACTGTATTTTTCTTGTTTCCCTTTCTGAACTTTTATGTGCATTTTTGAGATTTTATTGTTTGTATTACTATTACGAATATAGCTAATATATTTCCTGTTCTTTATTCTGTGTAATGTGTCTTTAGCCTTCATTTCTTATCACACAACAATTTTCCATTATGTTTTGTATACAGTAATTTGTATGGTCCAGCAATTAAATTCTTTGTGCTACTGTCTACTTTAGAGTCTCAGTGATTTATCTTTATAATCACAGAGCAAAACAAATGAATTGTTAGCGTGTAGATTTTTAAAAAGCACCTACTTTAGCTGTTCATTTTTCTGTTTTTTATATATTTTTTTTATCTCTGGAAGGCTTTCATGTATTTGAGCTCCAGTAAGCGTTAAAAACAAAAGCTTAACGATCTCAAGGAACATTCCTTTACTAATAAAACAG
>CM053581.1:326981171-326998925 GCA_028627135.1 Pseudochirops cupreus
CACCTCTTGAAAAAGATCCCCAAAAGAAAACTCCTAGGAATGTTATAGCCAGGTTCCAAGTCCCCAGATCAAGGAGAAAATATTACAAGCTGCCAAAAAGAAACCATTTGAATACTGTGGAAACACAGTTAAGATAACCCAGGATCTAGCAGCTTCTACATTAAGGGATCGAAGGGCCTGAAATATGATATTCTGGAGATCAAGGGAGCTAGGATTAAAACCAAGAATCACCTACCCAGCAAAATTGAGTATAATGTTCCAGGGGAAAATATGGTCATTCAGTGAAGTGGAAGACTTTCAAACGTTCTTGCTGAAAAAAATCAGAACTGAAAAGAAAATTTGACACTCAAATACAAGAAGCATGAGAAGGTAACATGGAAAAGAATTCATAAGGATCTTTAAAAAATTGAACTGTTTACATGCCAACATGGAAAAACAATAATTGTAACTTGAGAAATTTTCTCAGTATGAGGATAGGTGAAGGGAATACAAATGTATATATACGTATACATACACATATGTCTATCTAGGAGGGTTTATATATGCGTACGAACACATATCTGAGTATGTATATACATGAGTACATAGAGGGCACAGGATCAGTTGAATGAGAAGGGATGATACTCTAAAAGGTGAAATTCTGAGGTGGAAGAGGATTAGAATGAGAGGAGACAGGGAGAGATAGAATGGTATTAATCATCTCATATAAAAGAGACAAGGGATAATTTTTACAATGGAGGGGAAGAACAGGAAGGCAAAAGGGAAAGGGTCAACCTTACTCTCATTGAATTTGGCTTAGGGAAGGAATGACATACACTCTAAATTGAGTATCTTGCCACACAGGAGAATAGGGGGGATGGGGATGAGAGGTGGGATGATGAAGGGGAGGGCAGGGTTGGGGAGAGAGTTGCTGGAAGTATACACTTCTGTAAAGGGACAGGGACAGGGTAGAGAATAGAACGGGGGGGAGGGGGATAGGAAGGAGGGACATATAATCAGTCTCTCACAATATGGCCACTGTGGAGATGTTCTGTACACATATACAGCCTGTATTTAATTGTTTGTCCTTCCAATGGGGGTGGGTGATGAGGGAGAAAGGGAAAGATTCCAGAATTTAAAATTCTATAATCAAATGTTAAAAATATGTGTGTGTACATATATGTATACATACATACATACATACACATATATATACACACACATATAATTATTATTATTATTAGCTACATCTAACTGAGAATTAAGATATACAGGTACTGTAGTAGGAAGATCCATCCTGCCCTACCAGAAAATCAGAGGGGTAAGGGGGAGGACATAGGAGAGAGCAGATTGGGGGAGGGGTTGTACAGTGGGATAGCTGTTTTGAGGGGTTGGGTAGGGGAAAGATGGGGAGAAAATTTGTAACTCAAAATCTCGTGGAAATGAATGATGTAAACAAAGAAAATAAATTAATTTTTTTAAAAAAGGAAAAGAAATATAATAAGAAATTATATATTGCCCGAAAGGCTGTAAAAATGTTCATATCCTTTGACCCAGCAATACCACTTCTAGGGCTGTATCCCAAAGAGATCATACAAATGGGAAAAGGACCCATATGTAGAAAATTATTTATAGGAGTTCTTTTTGTGGTGGCAAAGAATTGGAAATCAGGGAATGCCCTTCAGTTGGGGAATGGCTAAACAAGTTGTGGTATCTGAATGTAATGGAATACTTTTGTGCTATAAGAAATGAGGAGTAGATGGACTTCATAATAACCTGGAGAATCTTATATAAACTGATGCTAAATGAAGGGAACAAAACCCGGAGAACTTTGTACACAATTACAGTCACATCAGATCTATGACGACTAACTTTTATAGACTGGACTCTTCTCAGCAATACAGGGTTGTAAGACAGCTCCAAAGGACTCATGATGGAAAAGGCTATCCACATCCAGAGAAAGAATTACGAAGTCTGAGTGCAGATTGAAGCAAACTACTTGCTCTCTTTTTCTTTTTGTTTTGTTTCTTCTTCCTCTATGTTCATTCCATTGGTTATAATTCTTCTTTACAATTTGACTAATGTTTAATGTGAAGGTATATGTAGAACCTATATTGGATTGTATGCCGCCATGAGGGGGGGGAGGGAACAGAGAAGAGGAGGAAAAAATTTGGAACTCAGAAACTTGTGGTACTGAATATTGTAAACTAAAAGTAAATAGATTTTTATTTAAAAGAAATTATATAGAGTAGTAAGACCAAATCTCTTTTTTAAATGCTTAGAAAATACAGTATAATTTCTAGCCTATTTTGTTCATTAATTATTAATATAATGTATATTAAATTTGTGAAGGTTTTAAAATATACTTAATCTATAATTTCACAGGTTGAAGGAAATAGAAGAAAGATTGAAAGGATTGAAGACGTCAACTGTAACACAAACACCTGCCTTAAAATTTAAGGTATGTAAAGAAATACAAAATTTGTATTGTTTATTTTAGTGTGAGGTTTTTTTTAGTATTTCACATAAGACAAAATTACAACTGAGAAATAAGATCATTTTAAATATATAGTCAATTCTACTTCAACTTGATTATTTGTGGTAAAGTCACTGATCTTGAGTTCTGTCAATGCTGATGTTTCTGGGCTATTTCTTATGTTCTAAGGAACTACAAACTAATTTTTTTTTTCATTAAACAAACTTTTCTTTTTTGAATGCCTCCTATATGGCATTTGCTAACTATATTGGGTGAGAAGGGATACAAAATTATAGGACAATGTTCCACCTGTAAGGATTTACCTAAGGTAGACAGAACTTTCTTCAACAAAGTCTTGCCCTGGTAACCCATCAGAGTGAGGGAGTATTCCCTGCATCTTCCTTATTCTTATCCTGGAACTTCCCTCAACTTGGCTTGATTCCTGTTCCCCTTGATGAGCTTCTTATGGAGTCTCCATCTTTGAGAGGAGCCTAGGCTGAGCATCTGTCATTCCACTCTTGCCTCTGCTTCTTACTCTGTGGACTTCATCACCATGCTCCTACACAAGTACTATTCTCCCTACTCCTGTGCCTAGGACATTAGTAGGAAACACTTAATAAAAGCTTGTTGACTGCCTTAATTTTCTACCAAGCTGGAAATGTCACAACTATGAGCCTGGCAGCAAACTATTCACTTTCTAAGGACCAGCCTGCCTAAGTAGCAAAGGATCATCACCAGTAGCCTAGCTCCGTTATGAATTCTTTGGCTGTGGCAACCCTTGAAATAAAGAAAAATGTAAAGTGATCCTCGGGGGTTCTTCCGCAAGAAGGCACAGAAGATGCTAAGAATTATCTCTCTAAACTTGAACTTTGAATATGATATCTTTGACCAGTAACCAACAAATGGACATACTATAGGAGGAACTGAATCTTACCAGTCTTGCCATTCTCTCTATAAATGAAGCCAGAACAAAAAAGGAGAATTCGCACCCAAAGAGATGGCCCACAATTATTTCCTCAGAGAGGCAAATAAAGGAGTTGGCAGAGTTGTTTTTGTTGTGTACCTTAAAATATAACAAGAAAAACATATCATGAAACATCTGACCATCACAAAATGCAGTGCTCACAAGTACTTGCCAAAAGGCCACTGTCAAATAATACAATATCAGTTGCGGAGAATGGAGCAGTTGTGGTTCTATGAAAAGTCTGATAATGACCTACCAGATTTAGTCAGCATAGACTTCGATAGTAGGCAGCTGTAATACAGAAGTGGGAATGGGTGAAGATAGCGAGAAATATTTTTGGAGACCATGGATCAATGAAAAAGAGACCAAAAACTCATTGACATCTCAGTTTCATGTCTTTATATGGTAAATACTTTTTTGAGAAGAGAATCAGTGAATATTACAAGCACTTAGTAGCATCACCTAAAAAAATAAAATTGGTTATATATTAACTGATGGGAAATAACTTGTTACTGATAGAATCATTCCTAAATTAGTTTTCTGTATATAATAGTCAAACTACCAACTTGTTAGAACAAAGATAAAAATTAATGTAAAGCTAGAAGAATAAAATGAGAAAAAGATATCCCCTGGAACTGAAGCAACTCAAGCCTAACCTAATCAAAAAAGTTGATATATTCAAATGGATCTGTAATTTCATCAATTTGGTGGTTCTTTCCAGGGATTAAGATTGCAACTTTCATTCCTTCCCATCTTCTATGACTTTCTTCCTCACCTAAATTTATCAGGGAAGTTCTATCCCAACGTTCTAGAGGCTTTCTTGCTTTGTCTTGACATTGCAAGGATAATGGTGGAGTGCTCTAGAGTAAATTTGACCATCCTATCTTCTATGCCTATGCATATGTTTTCCTAATTACATTACATTACATTACATTACATTACATTACATTATAATTAATTACATTTCCGAATTACTCCTTTTCTTTACAATTCTTCATTGGTTAGATGGTTAGATAACCTGCTCACACACCCCCACATCATTGTTCTCTGTATGATACTTGTTTCCAGTTCCTCAGATACTATTGTGTTTCATGTCTAAAAGCCTTGTGGCAACAGTGATAGTGTGTTGGTATTAAAAAGATGATTTCTGTGGTTGAAACCAGTTTCAGAAACCTTGGTGGGAAACTTAGCTAAGCAAAGCCATACAAGGACTTTTAAAGAGTTACATGTATTTAAAGAGGAAGTAGAAATGGCACAAAAGAGATCAAAGAAGAGAAAAGCAGCCAGATTAGACCAAATATATGAGAGATCTCTAGTGGAAGTGACACAATTGTGAGGGTATTGAAGAATAGATTCAGAGTATCCAAATGGAAGGTACCAATGACATGATGGAAAAAATCTTAGACCTTGTACATATGGAAGAAAGAAAACAAAAAAATATCAATAATTACTGGCCTATTTATCTGTTTTACCATCTTAATAATTTTCTTTTAATAGAGAAGAGGCAGGTTTTTGCAAGTATATTCCTCATATCTTTACAATCACATAATTGTCTAAAAGATCTAATGCAGACTGGATCCAGCTGTGCTTATTGTTTAATTATAGAAAAGCATTTGATTCAGTGGAGCAAAATGTTGCCTTAAAGCTTTCTTCCAACAAAGTATCTCCCATTCTACATCAAAATTACTCAAAATTCCTAAAATTATATAAAAACAAAGGCAACTTCTTTCAGTTCCCCAGTGATTATAAGTATCAGGTGAAGCCTATAACACGTATATATGTATGATATATGTTTGCCTCAGGCAGATGTTTCCCATTTTCATAGAGGAATTCCAGTGCATAAAGTTGAAAAGGAATTTTCAACATCCTGTGAATGATGAAGTCCACTCGATATTCTTGTTTGCAGACAACATTTTGCCTATTGCATCAAGCCCCAAAACATTGCAGAACTTCCTTAACAAAATTTATAACCAAGCAGAAGAGTTTGTCTTAACTCTTCACATAGAAAAAAACCAGTGATTAAAGAAGACATGTTTTCTAGATTATGCCAATCAGTTAGATGGACGTTCATTTACTTATCAGGTATGACTTGAACCTAGTTCTCCTTGACTTTGTCAGGCTCTCTGTCCACTATGTGACTACTTGTCTTTTGTTTAAGTTTCTATATAGATAGATACAGATATATGTATGTCATTATATACATATATACCACAGATTAGTTAGGTTAACTAAATAAAGCAAATTAAATTAAATTTTACAGATGTAGGAAAATCACAAATTTTTTAAAAAGACTAATTACTGTTCAAGGTTCTCTAAGCATATACCCCATTCTTTTTCTTTTTGGAGGGGACAAGGCAGGGCAGTTGGGGTTAAGTGACTTGCCCAAGGTCACACAGCTACTACATGTAAGTGTCTGAGGCCAGATTTGAACTCAGGTCCTCCTGACCCCAGGACCAGTGCTCTATTCACTGCACCACTGTGTGTGTGTGTATATATATATATATATATATATGCATATATATATACACCATTCTTTCAAATGTGGGCTGCAGGTTTTTTTTTCCCAAAATCTGGTTTATAAAAACCTGAGAACAACTTAGAATTCTTGTTTTTCAGCATGTCCTTTTAAAGGAAAACAACATATGCTTTATATTTAGCAACAGAAAGCTTTGAGTAACACAAAGGCCCCAAAATCCTACAACAGTTTTATACCAGTGACACTTAGCCCAAACATGAAATATCTTTTCACCTTGAGAATCATTAGAAGCCACTCACAGGAAGGCGAGTTTACAATTCTAATGGAGTGACCATTCTTTCCTAGCATTCTAGAATCTTACGATTTAGAAGTAGAAGGAGCCTTAGAGATCGTGTAGTCAGTCCATTTCCTTATTTTATAGATGAAGAATCTAAGGTCAAGATTGGGCAAGTCACCTAACCTGAATTTCACAAGTTACCAGTAGCAGAACTACTGATTCAGACTCAGGTCCTCTGATTCCAGACCCATTGTTCTTTCCATTACATCATGCTGCCCCCTGTTCTCAGCTAACATCTTCTTGCCAGTGTTCAGTCATGGATGCCTCCTCATTCTCATTTGAACATCAATATTACTACACAGAGAAGCTTCCCTAGAGGTAAGATCTTTTTGTCACCTGCATAGAAGTAGTCATCTAAAAACAAATTTTTTGTGTTGCAAAAGCTGACACAAAATCTCTCCCCTGTAGCTTGCTCTTATCTGCCCATTTATGGATATTTGTGTGTAAGGAATAATGTGCTTTTGATTAAAGATGTAGAATGGCCTATGCATCTCCTCTGTTTCTTTTTTACCCTTTCAGCCTTGCTTGCACTAAAGGAGACATCCTCCTCCAAAAGACCACATCCTAGCTCCCCAAGGGCTATTCAGCTAGCTCAGTTCATCTTTAGCTCACTCTCATGAACTACATGGAAAATCACCTGTGAAATAAGGAGCTTCTCCCATCCATTTAATATTCATGTTTCTGTAATAAATTATTTACAGCTTACACAGCATTATCATATATGTTATCTCATTCATTTCTTACAATAACCCTATAAGACAGGCCAAGATAAATCTAATTTTACAGCTTAGGAAATTAAATTCAGACAAGTTAAGTGACATACCCACGTTCACATGACTAGTAAGTGGTAGAACTGGGCCAAAACCCAAGTCTTTGAACTCCTGATCCAGTTTGCTTTATGCTATGCTACAAATATTACATGTAGTCAAATTCTACTTTAAATACAATGTTGGATCTTTCAAATGTAAAGGACACCTGTGATACATACTTTAATTTAAAATGAATAACTTATAATTTGTTTTTTTTGGTATATCAAGGTTTTTTGCAGAATTTGCAAAAAGTTGCATGTGTCATTTAGTACCAAAAAAACCAACCATACACAAAAATATACTCAATGAACTTCATACTTCTTTGCTATGAACATTAGCTGAGAAATCTTGTTCTCAGCAGCAGAGATCTCACTGCTAGGTGTAACTCCCAAAGAGGTTATAAACAGAAAAAAAAAAAAGCAACATTTTCACGATACCAGAGACCTGCAAAGTAGATGCCTATACTTTGGTGAATGGCTAAATAAATTGTTTTATGTTAATTTAATGGAATATTACTGTCTGGTTAAAAGTGATGAAGAATTCCATATAACATAGGAAAACTTAAATAAACTTACAAAGAATCAGTTAAGCAGAAGCCTAGACAACAATATCACATAATGGCAAGAGTGGGAATGAAAAGAAAAAAAAAAAGACAAACAAACAAACAAAAAAAAAAAGAACGCTATGTAATTATAATAACCAAAACTGGGCCAAAGAAGAACTGAGAAAATTCATTGTTGTCTCTTCCTTACAGAAGTGGTGAACCAGCAGAATGGAATATTCAAATATTGTCTGACTTAGCTGATGTATAGGTTGATTTTGCCAAATGTTTTTCCTCCCCTTTTTTATTCTTTGTTACAAGGCTTACTGGGTAGAGGAATGGGATAAGGTTTACTTAATAATGAAGATTAATGTAAAAACAATGTACATATAAATTTAAAAGGAAAACACTATAAGAAAAACTCAGTTATGTGGGCTGCTCAGATTCCATATCATATAGAAAGATTTTATTTAATTCTTCTTTTGGAAGATTACTCTGTAATGTTAATGAAGAAAGGGCTGAACATGGAATCAGAAGATTTAGATTGGAGTTCTAGTCCTACCATAGATTAGCTTTAGGTAAGTCACTAAATCACAGGATTTGAGGGTTAGAAGGAACCTCAGCACATCATCAAGTTTAACCAATTCATCGAAGGAATCTTCATTATAACATACCTAGCCTTTGCTTGAAGACCTCCAGGGCGTGAGAGCTACCCCTCAAGTCAGGTCATTTCACTTTTGAAAAACTTTAATTGTTAGGAATTTTTCCTGACATCAAGGCTAAATTTACCTTTTTGCAACGTCCACCTATTACTCCAGCTTTTGTTTTCTGGGGCCAAATAGAACAAGTCTAGCTCCTAGGCCTTAAGACAAGTCTGAAGACAGCTATCATGTTTCTTCTCCAGGGTAAATATGATTAGTCCCTCCAGTCAGTCCCCAAATGTCATAGACTCAAAGCCCTTCACAATCCTGGTCCTCTTCTTCTGAACACTTTCCTGTTCATCAATATCTTTAATCCATGGTACCCAGAACTAAAAACTATTCCAAAGAAGGCAGAATACAAAGACGCTCGTCGGTCTTGGAACTGAAGATTACATTATCCTTTTTAGCTACTATATCACATTGCTGATTCATATTGAACTTAATAGTCCACTAAAATTCCCAGATCTTTTTAAGAATAATTGCTGTTTGTCTATGCCTAGTCTTTTACTTGTGAAGTTAATTTTGTGTGCCCAATTATAAGACAACTCTGGTAAATTTCATTTTATTAGATTCAGCCCAGTGCACTAACCTGTCAAGATCATTTTTGGATCCTGATTCTGCTATCCATTGTGTTAGCTATCTCTCCCAGCTTTGTATCATGTACAAATTTGATAAATATAGAATCTATGCCTTTGTCTAAGTCTTTGATAAAAAATATTTAATAACACAGAGCCAAGCACAAATCTCTGAAGTAGTCCACTAGGCACCTTGAAATCTAACTATTCACTCTTAACATCCAGCCAGTTCTGAATCCACTTTACTGTTTTATTATCTAATCAATATTTATCTTGTTTCTCTGTAAGAATAGTATGAAATACTTAATCAGAAATTGTGGGAAAAACTAGGTAAATTATATCCATGTCATTTTTCTCATCCCTGTAAAAAAAAAAAGGGAAAGGAAGTTAGTCTGGCATGATCTGGCTTAATGAAGTCATGCTGTGACTCTGTGTAATCACTACTTTTCTTTGTAGGTATTTGTCAACTATGTCTTTACTGTTTCATTCTAGAATTTTCCTGGAAAAATCTCTACCTTTTTTTAAAAAATTGAGACATTGCCCTTTTCCAGTCCTGTGGTATTTCAAGTTTTCCATAATATTACTGATGGCTCAGCAGTTACATTTGCTGGATTTTTTTTTCATAACCCAAAGATATATAGTTCATCTGGGCCAGATGACTTGAATTTATCAAGGACAACTTGCTTTACTTTGTCCTTCTCTTGGGTATCAACTCCCTTTTAAGTCGTTTTTAATCTATTATTTCACTGTAAAGATCATTCTTTGTTACAGAGAAAACAAATAAAATTATATTTGAGGCAGTTCTTTTTCAATTATCAAGTTATCATGTTCTGGTTGACCCAATAAAGGTCCTTTCCCTTTTTGATCTTTTCTTAATATAGTACTTTAAAAAAGGAAAACTTTTTTTTCCCCTTAGCTTTTCTGGACAGCCTCAGCTTATTGTGCACTTTACCATTCTTCCTATATTTTTTACAAGACTGTATATACCATGCTGTTACTTGCCCCTATTTCCATCTTTTATACATTTCTTTTTTCAAAATCTCAGTTAATCGGTGAGTTTGCAGTACATCCATATTGGTCTTTTCAAACATCCTATTTTTCCTCCTCATTGAAACCATGAGAACGTTGTGTCTTCAAAATTTCATTCTCGAGCTTTTCCCATCACTCCTGGATTGACTCACCCTGAAGCATTTTAGTGTGCTTATATTTCTTCTCAGCCCTTTGAAGTCTTTTTCAAAATCTCAGTTGCAAATCAGACCATACCCAGATTTCTTCTCCAGTTCTGTCTTAAACTCAAGAATGGAACATCCCCCAAACTTCCCATCATGTTCACTTTAGCAAATAATTCCTTCCTATTAGTAGGAGTCAGATCCAGAATAGAATTCCCTCTCATTAATTTCTCTTCCTTTAGAAGGATGAAATTATCACCCTAGGTAAGCTACCAACTGCTTTGATTTGGCAGAAGGAGCTCCCACAAATATTTGGATGATTGCAATTCTCTGCCACTGCTCCATGTTGCCCCTGTACCAAGCATATAATCTTTCTCCTAAAATTCTTAGATATCTCCTCTTTCAGTCCAGGTGCTCTATAGTATATTCCAGTGACGGAATCATTGCTGTTTCTCCCTCCTTTTACCTTCTTTCAAATACTCTTGTCATATTTCAAGATTTTCTTGTGTGAGTATATCTTTTTAATATATAATACTACCTTCTGTTTTACCACACATAAATTTCTTTTGCTTATCTTATTTGTTTTAAATAAGATACACTCAACTAGAGCCATAATCCATACATTTCATCCCACCAAGTCTCAGTGATACTTATGAGGTCGAATTTGCCTTCTTTCATTAGAACCTCTAATTCCTCTTGTTTGTTGCCTGAACTCTGCACATTTTCATATCGACATTGGATGCCATGGGTTTGTCTTTGTACTTCTTTGTGCTGTAGCTTTCTTTCCTTGTACTACTTTCTTATTCCTTCTTTCTGTCTGCTCTCTATAGAATCTAACTTAGGAGAAAGTCATAGGCAATCTTTACTCTCACTCATATAAATTTGTATTAGACCCAGTCAACATGGTTTCACGATTTTTAGTTTAAATCTTTTTTTATTCTATTTGCAAGTTAGCTAGCAAATATTTTCTTAATAGCCTTTGTCCAGTGTATTCCGTCTCTAGGAGTCTGTCAGTTCTGTATTTTAGGAAATGATCCAGAAATCCAAAACCCATTCTCAGATACTTCCCAAATCATTTTTCATTTTTGTAGCCTTTACCAAAGGACAACCAGCAGTAACAAAAACACAACAGGTGCCCTTGTGGTTTTTACTTTCTTGTCTAAAGATTATAATTGTTGTCAGTGCTTTTTAGGTTTCTTTCTGGAAGTGTTGTTTATACCCATGTAAATCTCCGAAAGTGAGTAGTTGTATCCATTTGGAAATTTCTCTGTTATGTCTTAGGTTGTTGTCATCAAGTTGTTTTTCAGTCATGTCTGACCCTTCATGACCCCATTTGGAGTTTTCTTGGCAAAGATACCGGAGTAGTTTGCATTTCTTCTCTAGCTCATTTTATAAATGAGGAAACTTAGGTAGACAGGGTTAAGTGATTTTCCCAGATCACTTAGGAAAGATCAGTTTCAGTTGAATAATGCAATAAGAAGCCAGATTGCTGCAATGGAAAGGAATGAAAAGACGAAGCTCTTTTAGTGGCTTTCTCAAGGAGTTTAGCTGAGAAGGGGAGAAGAGAAGGTGATAATGGGGATGGTTGGTTTTTTAAGGGTGGGGGAAAGACGATAGTATGTCTTAGTAGATAGTAGAAGGAAGTTCTTAAAGGTATAAGAGGAGGAGAATAGAATAGTTTCAGTTTTATCAGTGAAGTATAAGATGAAGTCCTCAGCTAGGGGAAGGGGTAGGGATTGTGTATGAAATATGCTGAGGGAAATGACAAAGTTTGGAATAACTGCTATTGTAAGTTGGATAGCAGATGAGTAGGGAGGTATAAAAAGATGTGCTTACTACAGTGAAGGCCCATTTGATATTAGATAACATACTAATAAAAATTTGTATTAGACCCAGTCAACATGGTTTTGCAATTTTTTCCAGCTCTGTTCAACTTCTTGTAAATGGGAATGAAGGAGGCAGATAGTGGGAGTAATCCTAGGCTAGATTTTGACAAGGCATGACGGAGCAGGACCAGGGGCAGGAGATCGGAATGTGCAGGAGGATAGTGTAGAACTGAACTGATTGATCCGAGTGTCACGGTAAGGAAGAGAGTACAGGGATAATGGCCTAAAAACAAACTGGGGAGTGCAGGGATGGAAGGTCACAGTATAAAGAAAAGAAGGAAGGCTTGATAACTTTCTCTCCTATTCACACAGTCTTTACCTTAGTCTCTTATCACGTCTTGCTTGGATTACTGCAGTGGCTTCCTAATTTGCTCTCACCGCCTCAAGTTTTTTCACCTTGCATTTTTTTTTAATTTTTTGCTTTTTGGAGGGGCAGTTGGGGTTAAGTGACTTGCCCAAGGTCACACAGCCAGTGTTTAGTATCTGAGGTCACATTTGAACTCAGGTCCTCCTGACTCCAGGGCCAGTGATCTAGTCACTGTGCCACGTAGCCACCTCATCTAGACCATTCTTTACAGAACTGCCGAACTGATTTTCTAAAAGTCCAGGTCATTCCCTGCTCAGTAAACTCCCTTGTATCCTCCCTATTGCCACCATTATCAATATAAATTCCTTTGTTTGGCATAGGAAGGAAGGAAAAAAAAAAGAATAAAGAAAAGTAACTTGCCTAGGGTCATAAACAGATTGGAATTCAAGTCTTCCCTACGCCAGGCCCAATGCTCTGTCCATTGTACCACCCAGCTAGCTACCTCAGTAGCTCATATCCTGTCTCCTACCTTTTTTTTCAAGCTTATTATATATTACTCATTGCCTTCAATTTTTGAGCCAAACTGACCTGTTTTTCGCATGACGTTCCATTTCCCATTTTGTTACCTTTACACATGTGTAGTCATCCATGCCTGGAATGTACTTCCTCTTCACTGCTGCCTCTTGGAATCATTGATTTCTTCCAAAGCTCATCTCAGTTACTACCCTTAAATGAATGAATTCTTTCCTGATACCAGCAGTTTCCAGTCTCCCTCCTTCCCCATTACTTTTTATTTTGTGTATGTTTTGCATGTACAGACGTGTGTGTGCAAACACATAAGAGATGTGCACACATTGTCTCCTTCAGTAGAATGTAAACTACTTGAGGCATGAACTTTAACTTCTCTCTTTTTTCTTTTTTATTGAATGCCCGACATATAGTAGGGACTTAATAGATGTTTATCAACAGATTTTTTAATCATTCTCATGCCTGAATACTCTCCTCCTCCCCACATTTTCATGCCACTATTATTTTTTCTTTCTCCCATCAGTTTCTTTTGGTGGTTTATAATCTCATATCCTTCATTCACAAGTATGCCATAGGTCTTAGTCTGGGACCTTATTCTCTCCCCTCTGTCTAGAGTCGGTAATCTCATTAGATTCCATGAGTTAACATCTCTATACATATGACTTCAAAATCTAAATATCTGCTTTTCAGTCTGTCTCCTGAGCTACAGGCCTGAATTACCAACTGTTTATTGGACATTTTTACCTCACTGCCCTGAAGGGCAGTGAATGTTGCTCTCAAACGCAACATGACCAAAGTGGAAATTGCAATGTTCTCCCTAAAACCTACTTTTAATCTTATTTCTTAATTTCCCTTCTTCTATCACAGGTGTACCCACATCCTTTAGTTATTTGAGTATATCACTTCAGTATCACTTCAGGATCATTGGAGACAGTATGATACAGTGGGATGAATAATGACTTGGAATCAAAGGATCTGGGTTCAAATCTTGCATCTGCTATCTACTTTCCGGGCAACCTCAGGATAGCCACTTTCTCTCCCAGGGCTTTAGTTTTCTCATCTGTAAAATAAGGGAGTCCAACTTAAAAAGAGTCCCTGGAGGACTCTTTTCCCCATCTAGTCATCTACTACTACTACTACTACTACTACTACTACTACTACTACTACTACTACTACTACTACTACTACTACTACTACTGTTACTACTGCTACAAGCTTTATCACTTTTTTCCTCCACTCAAAATGAGATACCTCCAATCCTAATCAGTCTTCACCAGGTTCATTACCATCAGTCACCAGCTTCTTACCTTTGGGGTAAAGGGAGAAGATACCATTCCATCATACCAGGTTTCCTGCCTTTCAGGTTAAAAGGAGAAACAACATTCCATCAAACACCAGATTCCTCTCTTTTTGGAGGAGGAGAAAACATTGGGTCTCAAGTGTGGTCTCCAACCAGATTCCTCAGGAAGGGGGGACACACCATCTCAACATGCACCACCAACTCCCTGCCTTCAGAGTAATGGGAGAGGATACATTCCACTGGATTCTTCCTGCCTCTCACTGGAAGAGAAGAAACACCATTCTGTCAAGCACCAGACTACTTATTCACTTCCAGGGAATAGGAGAAAGGCCTTTTCATGTCACCAGCCTGATCTCTTGCTTTGGAGAAAGAAAGTAACACCATTTCTTCAGCTTCCAGCATTTGTACCCTTACCTGGACTGCCTAAGTGCCTGAGAAAACTCAAACCTGAGACTATACCTCTTTGAACAATGAATCCATATCTGTATTAAAGGCTCAGCTTAGGTATCAGTTCCTTCAAGAGGCCTTTTGTAGTCCTTTCTTCCCCCCCCCAAAAAAAAATTTATATATTTTGTTTTATTTTTTTCATCTTTATTTGTCTATGTGCATGTTGTTTTCTCTGTGTTACTTATAAATTCCTTAAGGACAAGAAATGGTTTGTTTTTTATCTCTATGTCCTTTGCACCTAGCACTTAATAGGCTAATTTTAATACATACATTCTGAGTTGAATAAATAAGGTTTGTTCCAGCTTTAATATTCTTTGATCCTGTAAATAGGGCCAAGAGCTCAATCTATCTTGAAGATTCCATTAAGTGTTCAATTCAAACTTAGTTTCCATTCTCAAGCTGAATTTTATGTTCAAAGATGGCAGCATTTGAAGGTGACAGGTAACAAATCCAAACAACAGTATCATCCCTTTGAAAATTCTGTGCACAGTAAATTTCTTACCTAAAACCTGTACTTTTTAAAGATTGAATAGTGTTCTGTATTGTAATTGAGACAAGAATCCTGGGTTCTAGTACCAGTTTTCCCAATAGACTTTTGTGTGACCTTGAACAAGATGTTAATCATCTCTCTCGGGGTTTCAGTTTCTTTATCTATAAAATAGAGGATGGATTAAAGCATTTTTCTTTGTTTCCTTCAAATATGATTTATTTAAGATTAATTATTTTTTCTTTTAGGTTGAGAATTTTTTCTGCATGGGATCTCCACTAGCAGTTTTTTTGGCATTACGTGGTATTCGTCCAGGAAACAGTGGAAGTCAAGACCACATTTTGCCTAGAATCATATGTAACCGGTTACTAAATATTTTTCATCCCACAGATCCAGTTGTGAGTTGGAGTTACGAACTTTTTCTCTCAATGTTAAATTTATTATTGAATAACTGTGACACTTTGAAAGAAACTCTTAAGTTTACCTAAAATTATTTCAGTCCTCAGATTATATTTGTAGTAGTTTTACAGAAGAAGGGTTCTATATAGAAAGTGTGTTTAGTTTATTAGATATAAAGTTATTTATGCTAGAATAGAGCAATATGTTGGAATTTGCAGATTTATATAATAGTTTCAAAATCAAAATTGAGGTTGGTCTCAGGAACAGTAACCCAGCAATGTGCATTATTGAGCCCAATTTTTATAACAGTCTGTTGCATTTTTCTTATCACTAAATGATACTAAATATCTGACACATCCTCTGAAATGTGGTTGAGAATAGTAAAAGAAATTTGAAGAAATTCACAGCTGATAAATTGCAGTAAAGGATCTAGTGATAAAATCCATGACCTCAGAAGTCTGTACGTAAATGCACAAAGTAGAAGTACAAATAAGGTGAATTTATAATTCATTGCTAATTCAGGAGGACAAATTTTTACTGTATAACAATCTATGTGTATTGTAATAGCTCTTGGTATGGGGAAGTTTTGTAGCGTTGAAGGATCATTCAAGCCCACACTGAAACAAGATCTCAGGGCCAAGGACAGTGTAGTTGAAGTTGAAAAAACAGTGCCAAGAACTGACAGACCATTGCCATGAAATAGATTCTTAGAAAACAAACAGAGACCTTCAAAAGGACAAGGCCTCTAGAAGAGTTGTTACTGTTTCCTGTACTGTATTTCATAGAATGTTTAAACAGGAAGACAGTGGGGAAGACCTTTAAAAAAAATAGCTGCTTACCTTACCATTGCTGTAAATAAAAAATATTTGCATGGGCAAGATAATAATACAAAGATTGGAAGTGACAAAGATTAAAAAAGGGAATTTTTGAAAAGTGAAGTTCATTTTTCATTTAATGCTAAATCAAAACTGTTATCAGAAGAAGTCTAAGTTAACCTTTTAAGATCTCGATATCTTTATCAGACTGCTGGAAGACATCTTCTCTTTTCCCCAACCCCTGTCACCGCCCCCACCAAAAAAGGATTTTTTTTTATAATGGTCCTGGAATTCTTGTCCTACTGAGAGAATAATGAATGCTAATAAATATGTTTATATACTGAGAAGGAGAACTGTTGTAGAATTACATAAATTCCCAGATGGAGATGGAATACTGTACCCTGCACTATGCCACATATCAAAATAGTTAAGAAGTTTTATCTAAACAATGAAGATAAAACATATTGAAATGTGCCAGGAGCTCCCGGATTTGAACCTCATTAAAAATCCATCAGATTATAATCAAGGCTAGGTTTGGGGAAAGGGACTGTTCATCAAAGGTATGCTTAATATCCAATGTAATAAAAATGTGGTTTCATGCTGAAGAATTAAAGAATGTGTGACAATATCTTGTGAACTGAAAGCCAAATTGTATAAAACAAGTGATTACAGCAGAAATTTTAAAAAAGGAATATATGGCATATTAGAAGTATTTTTAAGATGTTGAAAATTGTAAGGTTGTCGGTAAAAAATATTGTTTTCTTTTGCCTGAGTTTAATTCACACACTACTGTAGAATGTAATTTAGGGGGAAAAAAATATGCCTTATTCAACAAGATCAGGATAAGTAAAAAGGTGGGGACAGCTTAGCTTTACATATTAAGAAGGTATACTTATATGAGGAAATCTAAGAACCAGTAAGAGTAATCATGATGGAGAGCATTTTAATGAAAGTCATCAAAAGCCGAAACAGCATCAGTATTGGAGGTATAAACTAAGTATCTAGATTTAAAGTTAGATGAATTCAGAAATTATTTGAATGCCATATCCACTTATAGTTTGATGTGAGCTTAGAAGAAAGTGTGTAGTGAATTGCCTCAGAGATCTGTGCTTAGACCTGTGATATTTTGACGTTTTTGCCAGTGATTTAGTTATAAAAGGGTATAGATGGCTTATTTATCAAATTGACAGGTGACCCAAAGCTGGGAGCTAACCATAGTTTATAACCCATAGCCAACATATTTTGTGAAATGAATTAGGAATAAATGTAAACTTGGGCCTCACATAGCTCAAAAATTCACCATCATAAATGTAAGATAGTAGAAACATGGCTAGTTCTCTGCTAAAAATATGTGGGTTTTGGTGTACTGCAAGTCTAGTGTCAGTCACCAGTGTGATAGGATGCCAAAAAGAGCTAATACAAATTTAGGCTATTTAAAAGTGTTCAAATCTAGGAATTTGATGATAATTAACACTTATTAAGCACCTCCTGTGTTTAGTGGTATATCAGCAAGCACCCTAGCATACCCAGGATGGCTGCTAGCACAGGTTCTTAGATC
>CM053581.1:326999425-327042351 GCA_028627135.1 Pseudochirops cupreus
CTCCTGCCACAGGCCCCACTTGACCACATTCAGCCTATTAGGGGGCAGAGTATACTTTCAAATAGGGGAGGGTTCTCAGACCCACATAAGCCACTTAAGCAAAGGGCCTAGGGGCAGGGAAGATCTTCAGATTCCCATAACAAGTGGGGGTGGAAAAAAAGACCATTTCTGCCCTCAGGGAGCTTACAATCTAATGAGGGAAATCAGTCATTGACTGGTAGAGAAGCCAAGGAAGGACAAAGCGGTGCCAGGGTAGCCAGATTTGGGAATTAAGGAGCCATACCCCCTGTCTTCCTTCCTTAAATGAATAGAGATTGAGGTGCCACGGTCCAATCAAAGGGGCAGTAATACTGATGAAGTATGAGTTCTAAGGCTAATCGGATCTTGTAAGATGATAAAATTTCCCAGTGATGAGTTAACTGGACAATTGATCAAGGAAGTCCAAAATGAGTGTCACCTACTGGGAAATGAGGAAATGTTTGATAATCCCAGTTGAAAATGCCACTCTGCCCTGATCAACCCACATTTGGAGTATTGTGTCCAGCACTAGTTAACACATTTTAGGAAGAACTTCAACGAATTAGAGGGCAACCGGGATGGTGAAAGATCATTCCATATAAGGCTCCTTCGAGAGACTAGAAGTGTTCAGCACAGAAAATGGAAGACAGAGAGAAGTCACAAAAACTGCCTTTAAATATTTGGGAAACTGTTTTATGAAGGAAGATTTAGACTTGCTGTGCTTGGATCTGGAGAACAGAAGTAAGAGCCTTTGGTAACGATTACAGAGAGACAAAATTAAAGATATGAGGAAAAATTTTACAGCCATCCAAGAATGGAATAAAATAGCTTAGGGATTTTGTGGGTTCTTCTTTACTG
The DNA here is from genome assembly GCA_028627135.1 of Pseudochirops cupreus. Classification (NCBI taxonomy): domain Eukaryota; kingdom Metazoa; phylum Chordata; class Mammalia; order Diprotodontia; family Pseudocheiridae; genus Pseudochirops; species Pseudochirops cupreus. Next base: position 327,000,302 of record CM053581.1, read on the forward strand.
GAAGTCTTAAAGCAAAAGCTGAATGACCATTTGTTAAGTATGTTTTAGAGAAGTTTTTGTTCATGTATGGTGGGAACAGATGTTCTCTGAGATTCTGTTACAGCCTACTGTAGTCTTAGCTCCAAGGCATCTTCCTAGCAAATCATATAAAGCTGGAATGCCTTCAAGTATAGACGTACAAATGGACTTGTGTGTCTGTCATCCAAGTGGCCCAACCTAGCTGTTTGGTTAATTCATCATCAAAGAAGTTAGCTACCAAATCATGAATTTTTTTGACCATAATAACTCATTAAACTATCTGACAAGTATAAAGCCACAACAGTGAAATCTTGGATCTTTGAAATAATGAACTAACAATAACTATAAGATATTGACTGAAAACTAGAAATGATGCCGTAATGTCCCATTCCTTCAGTTTTTCATTTTTACTCCTGTGGCTCACAAATATATTTAATCATGTCCCAGGCAGTAAAAACATTAGAAAATTACAAAGTGATACAGATAGTACCATTAAGTACAATAGAATGGAAACTCAGTTTAAAAATAATTTAAATGACCAGACAATTAATAAGTTCATTTTATAATAGTTTATTTATAGCCATAATTGTGTTGTTTTCCCTCTGCAACCAATAGCAACTTCAGTCAGGTGTTGACTTAAATGAAAGCTAGAGATTAAGTTGTTATAAATTGGTTCTTTTCTGTGATATGTTGATCATCTTGTTTAACCCTAATTTCCTAACAAGGTTTTCAGGGTTGTCAAAAACAATAAAAGAAAATTCTTTTAAGAGAAAAGTTTAATTCTTTCATTAATTACCAATTCTTTTGTAACCTCTAGTAGTTTTAGCTGTTTTGTCATAATGCTAAAAGCTTAATGTGTCCATGCAAATATATATATAGCCTGAAGGAAAGAGCAATTTCAATACCTTCTATAAATTCCAGCAAACTTAATGGACTTTATCCCTTCTTTGAATAGGTAGGGGAGTGTCAAAAGTAGTTAATGTGTTGAGAGTTTGTGTTGAACAGTTTTTCTCTTTGTTTTAGAGGACAGCCTGTTGAGGAGGAAGGGTAGAAAGAGATATTCAGAAATAATGTGATGTTAAATGAACAGTGTAAAATTTAGAAAAAGAAATTATATTCGTTTTTACCCTGTAGAAGTTGGTTTTAGCATAATATTGAGTAATGAACAGTTTCTGTATTAAAAATTAAATTTTACTGTTACTTATGATACCTTCTAAAATCTTTTTTTTTGGTGTTTTTCTATCAAGGCTTATAGGTTAGAACCGTTAATTTTGAAACACTATAGCAACATTTCACCTGTCCAAATCCATTGGTATAATACCACAAATCCTTTACCTTATGAACATATGAAGCCAACTTTTCTCAACCCTGCAAAAGAAACTACCTCAGCATCAGAGAATGAAAATTTGTCAGCAGTATCAAGCCCAGTGACTTCACCTGTCATGTCTCGACGACATTATGGGGAATCTATAACAAATATAGGCAAAGCCAGCATATTAGGTAATTTCTCAGGAGTATTCTTGTTCTCTAATTGGAGATATGGTTGGTTTGCTTCCAGGTATGCTCTTTTTAAGTACTTGTAAAAAAATAAGATATCCTATTTTGAGTTTTATATTGGGCAACCTCTGGTTAGTTTTTGTAGCTTTTGCTTCAAAGAATTAATAAAGGGTGTCTTCTAGAGTTAAAAAAGTTCTGTGACTCTGACTTACATGTAATCCTTTATGTTGAGGTATGAAATCCTATTAGCATGTTTTTTGTTATAGAAATGAAGCTTTAATATGATCACATTTTTAAGTGATTTGGTATCTATCACAAATTCAAATTTGCATTTTGCTTTAATGGCACATGCATGTATTGCAACAAGGTATGAGTATAGCTTCACATAAAATATTTTGTGAGAAATATTCTGATCTGAAATATAATTTAGTCAGTGAATGCTTGAATAGAACAATTCCTACATCCCTTTATCATAAAAACAGTGCCTTAGAATATGTTAAACTTTTCATCTTATGTAATAGTAACTCTGTTGAGAAACTTACAAGTAAGAATTGTATTTTTGAATGTCAATTACCACTTTGGGAAAAAAAATGACTAATATTGCAACATATCTTCCAGCAGACTGTAATTGATGGGTGGAACTCTTACTCTATTTTGGTAGCGTATGATTCAGTATACAGGATGACTGTCTTATTTTTGTCAAATGCAGGAGCTGCTAGCATTGGGAAAGGGCTTGGAGGAATGTTGTTTTCAAGATTTGGACGTGCTAGTAGTTCATCCATATCACAACCGTCTGACGCATCAAAAGAAGTAACAGAAGAAGAAAGGAAGCCTGCCACGCCTCCTGTCAGCTCTACTACAGCCGCCCAGACCTTTCCACACAGCAGTTCTGGCTTTCTTGATTCCGCATGTTAGTGTGCACTATACTTGGCTTATTCTTTTTAAGTAATTTCTTAAATTATTTTGGGGGTAAAATTGAAACTTTAATATGAATAGTTATATTTATGATCTAAAAAATGTTGCAGTTTAAAAACAATGAAAATTTTTTTTATCAATTTTTGGTCAGTTGATCCACAAACATGTACTAAGCATCTGTCCTCTTCATACTTGGCGCTATGCTCGGCCCTGCAGATTCAGTGATAAAAATGAAACAGCCCTTATCCTAAAGGAGCTTTTTTCCTTCTGCTGGGGAAGACAACATTTACATATGCAGATGTATGTACAAAAGGAATACTAGGTAATGTGGGGTGGGACAGTAGTAACAAGCGGAGATCAGGAGAAGCTCTATGTAGGAGGTAGCACTTTGGTTGGATTTTGAAGAAAGCAAAATACTAAGAGACAAGTGAGATGATAGTACATGGGGGGAGGAAGGGGCAGCGAACCATTTCAGCCAGAGAGAAATGGGAAAGGCCATGTCATGTGTGAGGCCAGTTTGGCTGGGCCATGCAGTATAAAATATATTAAAAGGCTGAAAAGGTAGGTGGGGACCGACTTGTAGGGGCCAGACAGATTTACATCTTATCCTTGATTGACTAGGGAATCACTGGAGTTTGTCGAGAAGGGGAGTGACATGATCACACATTTCCTTCAGTTTAAAAAAAATTCTAGATGCATTTGGTTTTTGCTGTTTTCCTTTGTAGTGGTAATGCCGTATAATTAAGAACTTTCATTTAATGGAGTCTCATAGCACATTTTCAATAATAATAATATCTAATTGAGCCTCATATCATATAGTAGATGGTTTTAAAGAATATGTACAATGGGGGTGGCTAGGTAGTGCAGTGAATAGAGCATCGGCCCTGGAGTCAGGAGGACCTGAGCTCAAATCCAGCCTCAGACACTTAACACAAAAACTAGCTGTGTGACCTTGGGCAAGTCACTTAACCCCAATTGCCCTCCCCCAAAAAAAGCAAAAAAAAAAAAGAAGAATAGCCTACCAAACAAAAAAAAAGAAGAATATGTACAATGGTAGTAAAAATTCCACAGGCTATTATAATTTCTTCAATATGTGGTATATCTCATCTTGAGTTGTGTTTTACTTCCAATCCCATCTGCCCCAAGTCTAAAGTTTCTGTGATTGGCTTCATTTTACCCAACCTGAATTTAAGACTTAAATCTAAAAACTGAATAGATTGAAGCCAGGTTTGGAAATGACAGAGCACAATTTAGTAAATGGTACTCTGAACTGCATATCATCGATGAAAGGGAAATACAGTAATTAGGCCACGGATATAGCGTAAGATCTAGTTGAACTTTACTAAATGAAAGACCTTAAGTTTTTTATAACTGAATTAAGTATCAGATTATATTGAAACTTTATTTGCATGTCTTATCTATTGTTGTCATGTCAACAGTGATTTTGAAGCTTAGCCCATGCTAATAGGTTGCTTTTACATGGCCAGAATTCCAAACTTGTTTTGGAAGAAGATGGAAAGATTCTGGACCTGTGATTTCCTCAGTATAAGAAAGCCCCTTCTACTAATGCAAATTAGTAATTGTTGTACAACTTAAGAGTCATAGAGAGTTGCCTGGGACAGTGAAAAAATGTGTAGATGGTCCCACTGCTAGAATGTGGAAGGGGCAAGACTTGAACCCAGGTCTTTTTGACTGTGGTTGATTTAGTACTGTTATACTACTTTGCCTCTGCATATACCCATAAATATAGAAGAGGTATTCCTCAGTATACAAATTTGATAAGTACTTTAAATTTTTAAATTATGTAATTAAAGTTCTCTTTTCTCATTGCCCTTTTACATAAAGAGGGATGGATTCTGAAACTTTGTACCCTGTTATAGTCACAACAAAAGAGGAAGAGGAGAAAGACTGCTTTCTTCCTCTAGAAGGTGCAGTACAAATAGAATTTCAGATACTTGAACCTTAATTCTTTTCTTGATTTATAGTTTACAGTATGGACAACATTTTTTGCTATACTTAAGAGAAAAAGGCATTAAGATAATACAAGCAGATTCAGAACTGGTTGGATGGCCAAACTTTAAAGAGTAGTCTTTGTGGTTCATTGTCTGCCTGGCAAGAAGTCTCTGGTGGACTCTTCCAAGGATCTCTGCTTAGACTTTGGTTTATTATTTTAATAATGAATTACTTAAATAAAGGTATAGATGGTATGCTCATCAGATTTGCAGATATGAAATTGGGAAGTTTAAATAACACTCTACATGACAGAGTCCAGATCCCAAAGGATTTTGCCAGGCTAGAGAATGGGGCTATAAGTCTTAATAAAAAGAAATTCAGTAGAGTTAAGAGTAAAGTGTTACATTTTAGTACAAAAAGTCAGTTTCACAAATGTGAGATGGAGGAGACATAGATAGACAGCAATTCAAAACAAGGTCAGATTACAAGCTCAATTTGAGTCATCAGTGTGCTAGGACATCAGAAAAAAAATTTTTTAATTTTAGGCAGCGTTAATGAGGGGCCTACCTTCCATGAATCAAGAGGTGATAGTTCCACTGTACTTTGTCCCCGCTCCCAACTGCTGACCTTATCTGGAGTATTGTGTGCAATGCTGAAAGTCACAGTAAGAATATAGATAATCTGGGGAGTATCCAAAGGATGATAACAGTGAGTTTGAAGAACCTTGAGTGAGTCCATGACATAGGAAGATCAATTGAAGGAAGAAGAAATGTTAGCTTAAAGAAAAGACTCCTGAAGGACATGTCATGTGGAGGAGGGATTTGAATTGATCTTTTTGGCCCCAGAAGGCAGAACTAGAAGCAATGGGTAGGAGTTACAAAGAGGCTAATTTAGGCTTGATGTTGAGAAATTTTTCCTAACAACTAAAGCTTTCCCAAAGTGTGATGGATTGTCCAGAGAAGAGATGTGCTTCTTCTCCATGGAGGTCTTCGGACTCTGGATGACCTCTAATTGGATATATTATCATGAGGATTTCTTTGATATAGGCATTGAACTAAATGGCCACTGAGATCCCTTCTGACTCAAATTCTATGGATCAAATGATATGATGTTATAAAATGCTTTAGAAACCTTAAAATATGAATGCTAATTTAATATTGTTATTCTTACTGTTATTATATAAAGTTACAACAAACTCCCTTGTGAAAATCCTAGAGCTTTCCCTTCAATAGATAACCCCTGTCCAACACACATTATGGTTTAATATTTCTATCTGGCCAGTGCTGCTATTTTTAAGTTGTACCTGCCTATGTCAGACCAGGCCAGAGTGGCTAGGGAGCACCTGAATTTTGTAATAAATGGCAGGTCTTCGAGTAATTTCTAGGCAGTTTATTCCACAATTATAAATTGCAATACAGCAAATTTCCATGTTACTTACAGCAAAATGTATTTATATGGTTTGGTAAATTAAACTACTATTTTTCTTTTATTGGAAATATGAACTCAAGCAGCAAATGTGAAAGGACAGGTTATTGTGATATCATGCAAGTGACAAAATAATTTTATTCAGAAGTGTAGTGGCAGAGAGTTTTATAAATCATAGTTGCTTAAATCACTGTCAAAACACATTGATAATAACTGACCCCTAAAATAATAATAGCATTTAAATAGTACTTTTGTGTTTGCAAAGCGCTTTACAAATATTTTATTCTCACAGCAACATTGGGTGGTAGATGCTTTTTTTATCCCCACTTTACAGATGTGGAGACTAAGGCAGACAGAGGTTAAATGACTTGCCCAGGATCACACAAGCTAGTAACCGAATCCAAATTTGGACTTTTGTCTTCCTCCCTCCAAACGTAGCTCTCTGTACTGTACTACCTACCTGCCTGATTTTGAATGTAATGATAGTTGACCTAGTGAAGAAGAGGTAAGCCCCCCTGCTCACTACATAGAAACTCCAGAATGGTTTGATGCACCTAAGGCTTACCTCCAGTTAATCTTGCTTGTCTATAGTAGTATTGATCAGTGGTGAGGAATCTTCAGTGCACTGGTGTTGTTCACTCATTTCAGTTGTATACAACTCTTTGTGAGCCCATTGGGGTTTTCTTGGCAAAGATACTGGAGTGGTTTGCTATTTCCTTCTCCAGCTTACTTTACAGATAAGGAAACTGAGGCAAACGGAGTTAAGTGACTTGCCCAGAGTCACCCAGGTACTAAATATCTGAAGCCAAATTTGGACTCGGGTCTTCCTGATTCCAGGCTTGGCACTCTCTCCACTGTTCCACCTGGTTGCTCCCTTCTATAATTGATACAACTTAATATATTCTCCAACAGTCATTCTTGTAAATCCTTTGATTTGTGCTGCATACCAAGCCAAGCCATGGATTCGCCTAAATGTGTGCTGAAGTATAATAATACAGTTCTATTTGTAACATATTCTTTTTTTCAACATACTTACTAAAGTAGTTTTCTCGGTTTCAAGCCCTCTGGCGAAAGCTAAAACTTTTCCTTTAACTAAATCTTTCAGAGCTGCCATAGTTAACTCTTTGGTTTGCTTAAAGATATACTCATCATGTCTTCATTAGATATTTTGTTATTTGGTCACTTAAGCACTCATAATTATGTTGATTATCATAGAAAAAATTTCCTAACATCCTTTATCTTGGGTTTAGAAACTACGATCAAAGGATTTTTACTTCGTTTCTGTTCTTCTCTTCTACCCACTCCACTTGCCCAGGTCTGGGGGATCAGCTTTTGATTACTTTAAGAGGAGAAAACAAAAATACTCAGTTTCCTGATCCGTGTGGGTATTTCTTTGAAGAGTTACCTCTGTTATCTGTTTGTTGTCATCCGTTTGAAGCTTAGGCTGGCAAAATACATTTGAAAAACCTTAACCTTCATTAAATCTTGCTCGTATCTGTTACATCGAGATATTCTTCATCTACTCTAGAAGATTATTTGCTTAAGACTGCTTAAACTCTTGCATTCTGCTTGATTAGTGATATTCTATGAAGAAAACTTTTTTCTGTGCTTCTACCCTTGTCTCCCCTCTAGTTGACTTGAAGATGTCTTGATGTTGATATTTTTTTCATTTTAATACTTTATTATATGCAGGCCATTCCACAATAATGAAACTTATACTCCTGTATGTATTGTCACACAGATTTTCTAATCAATTCTTTCTAAAGCCAATAAGCCAGAACAAATCATGAAACAGGTTTTATTACACTCAGAGTACGGCATTCTCCACCAGTACCTGTTGGGGAAATGCATCGTTCACAATTCAGCAAGCAGTAGTTATGCATTATATGAAATTTAAAAAAAAAAGGAAGAAGATGGCTATTCATTAAAATGCAATTGGGCATACAAAGAAAAATGGTATACTTATTTAAAGAAAAATGTATACTATTTTCTTCAGGAGATAAGGGAGTTATTTTCTTCGTATAAACTAGTTTTGCCGAATCAGTGAAAACTGTCAGGCCCAACCAGGGAGAATATTTGAAGGACTCAGGATTCCTCCACCTTCAGCAGCTAAGTCTTTTTGTACAGAAAAGAAGAGGAAAGAAGACACTGAAGGATACCAGCTAGGTCATGTACAGCAAAAGTGGTTGATACAGAACAAGATGGAGTCAGTTATGTTCTCCAAAAAAACTTACTTCCAGCAGTATGCCAGACAATCATACAGAATTTGAACCACTGTCCTAACTTTCAGTCTCCAAGTCTGTGACTTCCATTTTAACAGCAACACTGCAGTGCTTTGTGGTGGTGTTTTTTCCCCCCCACAGATTTTAGACTGCAGGAATCATTCTTTAATCTCACACAACTTCTTTTTCCTGGATATGTAATGCAGAATAAAGACAATTCCCTCATTATGGCATAGATCAGGAATAGCATTCAGAATAATCTGAAAATGACCCACTTAAATGTTCTACTATGATGAAAGCTGGATTAATACTTTCTATAAATTTTTTGGTAAAATCAGTTTGTATGTTATTACAAATATGATTTTATATATACTTTTAATGGCAATTGTATGAACCTGTTGGTAATTATTAGCTACATTTAATGAACTAAAATTATGAATTTTCTTATGTTCCCCCAGGGAGAGAGGTACCTTTAAGTTTTAAAAAAGGCAAAATTTCCTTCCTTTTTCCTCCTTTTCTGTTTTCCTGAAAGCCTCCAAAAATCATTTTTTTACCTTAATACACGTAGACATTATATATTAAGAGATTTATACAAAACTATTTAACGGATGCTTGGAGTTACATGTGTGACATTGATAGTTGATCTTTTCATTATAGCTGTTTTTGAAATACATTAAAAGGAAGCATATAGCTTGTTGCAGAATAAACTGAGAAACTCATGATTTTTTCAGCATATTCTAAGGTTAAAATCTTGATGTATGTAACAGGTTTTTTTTCCTTCCTTTTTCTTCCACCTTTCTTTTCTCTCTTAGGTTTTGCTGCACATATAACAGAGTCCAGTTTTTTTTCTTTTATTATTATGATCTCCAGTTCAACTTTACACTATCATCATTTGATATAATTTTTAGAATTTGTTCTGTATCTTTAATTTTCCATACATCCCCTTCTCCATCCCTTGACATAGATATGACCATTTTATATAATAGCAATCATTATTACAAGAGATTTTACCTAACAGTTACATTTCCCCAAGTCAGTACTGCTGTTTTGGTGTAGTAACAATGAAATCTGTACAAAGAAAGAGCTTCTACAATGTATCTCTCTTCTTCTGGTAGTAGAGAGGCAATGCCTTCCATAAGGAATTAGCTTAATTGTGAGCTATTTGTGTTGTAGGTGATAAAAGGTGTACTAACTCTGTATATATCTATATACTTGTTTGTCTTGCCATCAAGTAACACTTGTCTCTCTGCTTCCTTCCTTAACTATCTCAGCTACTTAATTTCCCAAACTGACCACAAAAATGACTTAGGAGCTAGAGAATGAAAAATCATGTGTCCATGACATCTCTCATTTTCCCTTAATAAGTTCAACCTATTTTCATTTATTAAAGAAGATTATCTTTATATTCTGTAAGCTAGGAATTTGATTTTTTTTTTTTTTGGTTTGCTTTTTGGAAGGGGGAAGGCAGGACAATTGGGATTAAGTGACTTGGCCAAGGTCACACAGCTAGTAAGTGTTAAGTGTCTGAGGTCAGATTTGAACTCAGGTCCTCCTGACTCCAGGGCCAGTGCTCTATTCATTGCATCACCTAGCTGCCCCAGGAATTTGATTTCCAACAGTGATTTTTAAAAATATAAATTCCACTGAAACAAATAATAGAATTTATCATAGACTTCACCAAAGAAAAATTTATTCCAACTAAACCTTTATGCAATGTGAATTTACATCCAGTGATCTCAAATACTGCTATATTGGCCTGAATGAAAGTTGCCCCTGAATTCATCTTAGAGATGAAAATGTCTTTAGAGAAGAATGTGTTTGTGTGCTCATATTCACTTAAAGACCACACTTTGATTTTATACAAACTCAATTTCAAGTGACAGTTATGACCCATTTTCAGATCAATACATTTTGTGTTTGAATACATTTCAAGTTATATGGGACAAGGAAATATCTTTCATACAAACCAAGTTTTCAGAATATTTGATTTCCAAGTGGAATAGGTTTTAAAACAAAGGGTGGCTAAGGGGAGAGGATATTTCATAAATATCTATCTTCATAGTGATATCTCGGAAAACAGACGTATTCTTTGAGAGTCAAATATTTGCCCAACTGAAATGTATTATTCATTTTCTCAAAGTATTAGGCAAACCAGAAATAGCAAAGAATGAAAGTAATATTTAATTGCGTGGCTGAATATGGATTCTCCTTTGTTCATTTGAATATCCTTAAATATGTCCAGGTTCCCTATTGCCTCTAGAGTAGAAACCCCTCTTTTTATCTTTTAAAGTCAAAATTCACATGTGCCAACCTACCTTCCCATTTTAATTATATATTATTCCCTTTCATCTACTCTACAGTCCAGCCAGGTTGGCTTTCTTGTCCTTCCTCACATTTGGCAGCTCCTTCTCCTGTCTGCAGACAGGGTGGCTACCCTTTCACATGCCTGGAATCCACTCCCCTCCTCAACTGTGCCTCATGTGCTCCCTCTCAAGCACTCTACTAGTCCCTTCACCTGCCACTGTAAACCAGTTTGTATTTATTTTGTACTTATTCTGTATGTGCCTGTATGTGTGCATGTCATTTCCACTAATAGGCTATAAACTCTTTGTTATTTGTGGATTTTGTCAATCCAAGCTGCTTATGCCACATGCTGGAAATACAGAATAGAAACCCCACCTGTTAAGTAGTTTAGAAGAGGGAAACAGCGTGCACGTATATGAGTATATACAAAACAGATACAGGACTATCTTGGGAGAAGTTAAGGGAGAAAGCAATAGCCTCTGGTAAGATTTCTTGTAGAAGTTAGTTCTGGAACTGAGTCTTAAAGGAAACTAGGGATTTTAAAAGTCAGGTGAGGAACAAACAGGGCGTCTGCCAGTAAAAAAGTACAAAGACTAGATAGATACCCAGACTGAGAAGTAATCCAATTATGCTGATCCATTTTCATGGTTAATTAATGGGACTAAAATTTTACCCCAGAAAATGTACTTCCTGTAATAAATACTATGTGTTATCCAATATGTTAAGTGAACTAGATTAAGATAATAATCTTACACTTAAAATATACTAATATTCCTTTGGCAAATATTAAATATCTTATTCTGATAAATATGAACAATGCTTCTCAGTTTTTTTTCTGGCATAAGTATTCACTGATAGAACATATGTACAATGTAAGTAAGAGAACTTTCTTTTTTGAGGCAAAAAAGCTGCCAGAGTGGTAAAAATGCCTCTATATATGCTACACACACACACACACACACACACACACACACACACACACACACACACACAAATGTACACCTACTTTTCATAATTTGAATCAGCACAAGTGAATTTTTAGTGATTCTGAATGGTCACTAGGATATTTTCTTTAAAAAGCCTCTCTGCCAGCTTAAGATCATTGTTGTTGCTCAAGCATTTCCAGTTGTGTCAGAATCTTCATGGGTTTTTATTGGCAGAGATTCTGAAATGGTTTGCCATTTCCTTCTCCAGCTCACTTTACAGATGAGGAAACTGAGGCAAACAGGGTTTGGTGACTTGCCCAGGGTCACAAAGCTACTAAATGTCTAAAGTCAGATTTGAGCTCAAGTCTCCCTGACTCCAGGCCCAACACTGATCTTGCCAGGCTATCTAGCTGCCCTTTAATATCATTAACCTCTCTGTCTCCCCAATTGCACTATTATAACCACAGAACTCAGCAAAAAGCCAAGCTATGTGATATCCCTCGAGGCTTATAGACACTAACTACATTTACTTCATATCCATCCTATCTTCTGGCCAAGGTGCGCCTGCCCCCACCCCCAATACTTTGAATAAGAAGAGAGTTCAGCTCAGATATCTCCCTTTTCACCTGGCTGCACTAATTTGGGGCTTTTCTGACTTGCCATTATGCCTCCTCATTAGGTAAAATCTTATCCTTCCCTAACCCCCCTTTTCAGTGACTGACTTTCCCATTTGATTGTAACCTTCTTGAGGGCAGGGACTGGTGTTCTGGGTTTTTTTCTGTTTATTTTTACCCGCTGTGCTTAGCACAGTGTTTGGCACAGAACAGGCACTTACTAAATATTGTTTGGCCACCAGAGCATACTAGGACTGGACTTTTTAACGATTGTGCTAACCGTCAAGAAATAGTTCTCTAGGCGCAAACATATCCAGTCCAGTTCCCTAGCAGCTCTCTGTTTTCTCCTTTGGTGAGGACAGCCTGGAAGAGCTGAGCCAGGAGTTACCGAACCTGACAATGATCTGAAGGAAATCCGTGACACGGGACCATCAGAGCGAGGCAGTGTGGCTGCACAGGAAAGCGTATACGAGCAAGGTCACGTTAAACAAAACTTAACAAAGCAGGGACAAAAAAAAGTCCCCTTCATCGACAATGTAATGAAATACTTAAACCCAAAATTTAGGGAATTAGAAAGATAGGTTGTACAAATGAGATCTGAGAATTCTAGAGCAGCGTTTTACCAAGATTTCATTGATGAGTCCCCTGGATGTCTAATGTTCCGTTTGCCCCCACGCTACATTTCATCTAGCCCTTTGTTTCTGTCGGTAGGTTGGGTTGCATGCATTGCCCGCTCTCCCGCTCCCTCTCGTCTCTCCGCCTCGGAGTGCTTGGCCTGTTGTGGTTTTTTTAAGCGCCTGCAGGTGTCATCTGGGAAATGCTGCTGTTTTTGTTTGTGTTACTGTCATCGTTAAAGGCAGTGGTAATATTGGCTGCTTTTTAGGCCACCGACCTGTGAATTGATAAGTCATGTGGCCTTCCCAGCTCCCATTCCCTGGGTAGAAACAAAAGATTAAAATGTTGTAAAATCACAAGGTGGCTTAGTCACATCATAAATAAGTGTGTGATACATATTACATAAACTATTCATTGTGCTTAGAGCACAACTCTCCGAAACTGTTCATTGAGTTTGGAAACAAAGACTTAATTGATGATGACCAGGCTGTAACTTAACATCTACATAAATTTTAATTTCTCAGATGCACTAACAAATTTCCAGTGTGAATCAAAGCTCATGCTTTTCTCAAAATTTCATACTTCTTCCTAAATTCTGCCACTTTTTAAAAAATACCTTTTGCAGCTCTAAGCCAAGAATGAAGTGGAATTGACTGAATGGTCTGAGTTTTTGTTAGTATTGATCCCTGTAAGATATCATACAAATCAGAAAGAGGTACTAAAGACTAAAATTCCATTAGCCAGGTTTTCCCTCCCTGAAGCTTTATTAAATCAGTGAGCAATTATTAAGGGCTTACTGTGGTTCAGGCGTTGTGCTAGGGCTTGGCGAGAGAAGGACAAAAAATAAAACAGTCCTTCTACTCTCAAGTCTTAATAGAACAAGCCTAATTGAATTATCTTGAAGCCTTGTTTTAAGGGTCTGTCAAAGTCAGAATTAAAGGGAAATTTGGAAGTTAGAAATTGACCTGGACAATAATCAGCTGACATATAGAATAAAGAGTGAAGTCTCTCTGACGCTCGTTACCGTTCTCATATTTACTTCCCCATTCCACCTGTTATTCATTTCAAGTAAAATAACAGTAGTTTTTGTTGCATTCTCCTCTATCATGATTTTCTGTTGCCTAAGAAACTGCTCGTTTTAGTAGTATGACATTTTTTGTGTTTTTTTCTTTGGGTATATGGGAGGAAGGAAATATAGAAAGCTCAGATTAAAAGTTTTGAGATCAATTTCAATGCACTATTTTTTTTATCTTCAGTTATTTATTTAATAAGCTTCCATAGAGATCTATTTAATAAAATTGTGACTTTTTTTTTCCTAGTGGAACTGGATCACAGGATTGATTTTGAACTCAGAGAAGGCCTTGTGGAAAGCCGATACTGGTCAGCTGTAACATCACATACTGCATATTGGTCATCCTTGGATATTGCCCTCTTTCTTTTAACTTTCATGTACAAACACGAACAGGACAATGATGCGAAACCAAAGTTAGATCCAATCTGAACTCTTGAAGGAACTTTAATGGCGCAAAATGGATGCTTGTTAAAATCCAGTATGTTTAAGATGCAAAGGTTTCAGGTTTAAGTATGTTTCAATTTTATTGGAGCAAGAAATGTTTGTATTTAAAATTAAGCACCTTATTTTTATTTTTTCTAATATTCAGTCCTAAACTAAATGAGTTGATTTCAAATCAGTTCATCACAGAAGAATGGTTGCTAAGGAGGATTTGAAAGGTCACTATGGTAACAATCATAAAATCTTAAGTTAATTTAAGTATAAAGATTCATTATCCAATGGAATCCAATTAGTTAACCAAATTTATACACCTAACATTTTATTTTATATGTAAGAATAAAAAACAAAAGGTAGTATTTTAAATTAAAATCTGCATTTTCCACAGTAACGTTGAGGCGAACTATACATTTAAGTTTTGTTGAATTTAAATTAATTAGATAACTAATGCTTTAAGAAGAACAAATGGCTAACTACTGTATTTATAATTTATTACCTCTAGTTATTTTATTCTAATGTTTGAAGCATTACTTTAAAAAAGAAAAGCCTCATTGGTCATAATTTAAGAAGCACATTTCTACAGTGTTATTTTTTTTTCCAGGAAAAATATCTTTTTACTCTTCAGTTGAATATATATATAGACAAGGCAAATTTTCAGCATTTTTTTCATTAAAAAAAAACTTGGTAATTTCACACAAATAATAATCTAGTTCAGTTCTTTTTCCCTGCAAAATTCTGTGATTCTTTAGGGTACATATGCAGCATGAGAGAACTTTTTAAAAAGATAATTAGTTAAAAGCTATAAGTAAATAAAATTAATATTCCCCCAAATTAAGTGAATTTATGAAATTCTACTAAAATATATTTTCCAGATGTTTAGGTAGTATCAAAATTTGAGGCACAAATTTGGATTATAATTGTAAGGCAATAGAAGAGTTTTCCTCACGATAAACATCTCTAAAGTGCTTTTCATCTGAGTAGCTCAAAGTGCTTTAAAAGCCATTTGGTAATCTTCACAGTAGTTCCCAGAAGTAAATAAATGAATAGTGTTCTCATTTTGCAGATGAGTAAACTGAGGCACCAAGATTTTTTTAAGTACCTTGAACTAGATTATATAAATTAGAAAATAGATTGCAGCCAAATTTCTCTCCTGTATTATTAGCAAGACCAAATTCACATTCTCATTTGTAACCTGTTAGGGGTCTGCAAACGATAATAACGTATGTTATACCCTCATAGTTTACACAGAAATAGCCATGGGATCAACACTGTCCCCATTCCATTCTTGTAAATATGTCACACGAGAATGAGGTGTTCTACAGGTAATTGCCAGATAAGAAGCTATCTGCCTTACCTTCCATATCACCCCTATTTTATTCATCCCTCAAGAATAGTACTGAGTATGAAGACATCTCTGATTATTCTTTTGTGTTTTTATACCTACATAAAAACACACAGGTATGTATGTGTATGTATGTTTATGTATATGTAGTCACACACATAAAAGTGTCAGTCATATTTTCTGTTTTGACCTTTCCATAAACTTACATAAAGTAAACCAATTATTTGAAGGTTCAAGAAAATAATAAGACTCTATTACCTTCTAGCATATGATTTGCTAAGAAACTTTTGCTGTAAAAAGCTATTAATGAGATCCTAAAAATCCTGGAGCAGTTCTCTTTCAAGTTTAGAAATTCCCATGAACTCGGGTCATTTCCTTTGCCTGTTTATTTTCTTGGGGCCAATTTAGTTCTCGGGAAAAACAAACATCTCAAACAACTGACTGAACTGTTCATAAAGTACTTGAAAATATCTCATTGTGTGTGGTTTGACACTTATCCCGAACTGTTTTTAGAGTTTTTCTTTGTTGTTGGAATGCAGAAATATTCTTTTTACCTGAAAAAGAGCAAAAGACTAGAAAGTCCATTTGATTTGATGTTTTTGCAGTGAAAGGACAACATTCATCCAACTATGGAAGAGGTTTGTTTTATTTTGTTTTGTTCCATACCAAGAAAGTCACATGAAGTTAAGCTTTTTTGATGTTTTGGAGTTCTGTACATGAGAAAGATCAGGTTGATTATTCTGTTTTATCTTTAAATGAGACCTTCGGACCACCATATGCTGCTTTTCTTTTTAATGTGAGAGGATTACGTATATTGATAGACACTACAGTTTTGGTTTCATAGAGCTGTACTTGTTTCTATAGCTCTGCATGTGCTCATGGGATGTACCTGTACATACTCAAGTAACACACAGTACATGTAGTTCAGGCTTGATTTAGCTGTCAGTTACTGGGTAACATTTTTGCATCCTTATTTGAGCAACTATGAAATCGGACATAAATTTGTTTGTTACCTGGATGTATTTATACATCCATGGTGATTATCCTGGGTACTGTTCAAATAATTTCATCTTATTATAGTTTCCCAAAGGCTATTGACAGTGACAGTAGAGAAATATATTGATTGGAAATTGTGCCATTAAAGAATACTTTAACCATTTCTCTAAAATTAATTTTTATATTTTTTTGTTTTTAACCTGTAAAATTACAGTTAACTTGCTAGGCTATTTCAGTTAAAGTAAATTGTCGTCGTTGCATAATTGAGTTTTTCTGTGTTTACAAATCTTAATTGTAAATCCTACTTGCTTCTTATAAGCTCCTCTTCCATGAAGAGGCTTGGGAGGCTTAGATTTTCTTTGTTTGTATTGGACACCAGTTGGAATCTTTATCCTGGGTTTCCTAACAGGGAATTAAATGTTTTTTTAGTTAAAAAAAAATCACTGGAGAAAAGTTGAACTTTTTTTTTCCCTCCACAAAAATATATTCCCCTGGCAGAATGTAGTGGTGAAGTCATGAGCATTTTCTTTACCTTTGCTTTTGGATGTTGGGATTTTATTCATTTATGCTTTCCTTCCTATAATTGAGGCAGATCTTGGAAGAAGTATTTACGTTCATTAAGAGTCCATGTAGTCTCCTGTAATATCAAGCATGTTTAAATATTTAAAATATTAAATACTTTTCATACAAGAAATTTAAAATCTTTTGAACATTGTTTCTTACTCTTTTAGCAGTGATGAAAGCAATGTCTAACCTCCTTTGTTATCTTTCTATATTCTCTGTGTTATAGAATATTTTTGTTTTGTAATGCTAATTTTCACTGTCATCCCTGTTTAATCTTCAGAAATATGGATTGATTTTGTGCCTTTGTGGAGAATTCCCATGAGAGGATGGAAATACATAATTCTAATCCAAATGTCATGACAGCAATCCAAAATTAAGCCATATTTTTCTATGAGTGTCTGAGGAATTTTTTGCCTCTGTCTTTTTAATTGTGCATTTCTCAAAAGCAACTAGCAATGGAATGCTATAGTGTTCCTGAGACATACAGTTTTATTTCCTTTCAGGTTTTATACCCTTTCCCATTAGGTCAACCTTTTTTATTATGCTTGATGAAATATTTGGTTTCAGTATATTTCTTTTTCTTTTCTCTCTAGGGATGTATGAATGTGATGAGGTGTAGAGATAGATGCAGTGCCACAAAGCTAAGGCATGTGCTTGATATTCCCACATGCGTTCAGGTTCATCTCCTGCTCTCTCTCAAGTTCATAGGCAATCTAGTCTGTGTATCTTAGAATATCCTCAGAATTGCCCTGCCCTCCCCCCTCCAAAAAGAAAAAAAAATGAAAAAAAAAAAACCAAACTGAATTTGGAGTAAGAAAACCTGATTTTGAGTCCCCTGGATCCACTAGTTAAAAGCTCTGTGATCTTGGGCAATTTGCTTAACTTCTGAACCTTATTTTCTTCATCTGTAAAGGTGAATAGTTTAGACTGCTAGACTAGAAGGAACATAGGTTCCTTCAAGTTCTTTTTTTTTCTTTAACATGTGGACTTTTATTTGAACTGGTCTTAAGTCAGTGTACAGGTAAAGCTCCTCCCCTCCCTCAAGTACTGGCCCCAATCTCAAAACTCGCAGGGAGACTATGAAAGTCCTCATTCACATCTATGTTGGGGGCAGGGAGGGAATTGAAAGGGGCCATTCAATATGGCTGACAATTTTTTAGAAAAGAACAAGTATTAAGGCAGAAGATAAAAAAGTTTTTTTTAAAGGATTACATAATTTACATTTAAAGCAATACTGGTACCCTTCCCCCTCCCCCCTCCCCATCTGGATCTTTGTTAGTCGCTCCTTTGCTCTAGCAGAGGACAGCCTGCACAGAGGCTCATAACTCTGTAACAATGAATTATACGGTATTTGGAATGACTATTAAAAAAAAAACACATGTACAATCAGAGTCCTGACGATGCACTGTAGAACTTTGGGGATGGTTTGCCTCCAACATGCTTAGACTGTTCATCACCTTCACTTCCAGTTTTTAAATCTTGAGTCAAGCGCCAAAAAAAAAAAGCCATGCCAATCTCATCTCTTTTTTTGGGCAATTATCATGTCATCTTGTCACACCCTTTGGCCAAAAAAAAAACAAAATAGTCCATTTAGAAGCATTTGCAGTGGACAGTGGAGGGCCCAGATTCATCATACTCCTGCTTGCTGATCTACATCTGCTGGAAGGTAGAAAGAGACACCAGGATAGAGCCTCCAATGCAGACAGAGTATTGGCATTCAGGAGGGACAATGATCCTGATTTTCATTGTGCTGGGAGGTAGGGCTGTAATCTCCTGCTTCCTGTCAGCAATGCCAGGGTACATGGTGGTACCACCTGACAATACGGTGTTGACTTACAAATCTTATGGATGTCAACGTCACATTTCATGATTGAGTTGAAGGTAGTTTCATGGATTCCACGGGGTTCCATACCTAAGAAAGATGGCTGGAAGAGAGCTTCTGGGCATGGGAACCTCTCGTTGCCAATGGTGATAACCTGACCATCAGGGAGCTCATAGCTCTTTTCCAGAGAGGAGCTGGATGCAGCAGTGGCCATCTCCTGCTCAAAGTCTAGGGTGACATAACACAGCTTCTTGATGTCATGCACGATTTCCCTCTCAGCTGTGGTGGTGAAACTGTACCCTCTCTCAGTCAGGATCTTCATGAGGTAGTCCGTCACATCATGGCCAGCCAGATCCAGATGGAGGATGGCGTGGGGAAGGACATAACCATCATAGATGGGCACAGTGTGGGTCACACCATCACTGGAGTCCATCACAATACCAGTGGTATGACCAGAGGTATACAGGGACAGCACAGCCTGGATAGCAACGTACATGGCTGGGGTATTGAAGGTCTCAAACAATCTGACTCATCTTTTAACTGTTGGCTTTGGGGCTCAGGGGGGCTTCTGTGAGCAGCACAGGGTGCTCGTCAGGGGCCACATGGAGCTCATTGTAGAAAGTATGATGTCAGATCATCTCCGTGTGATCCCTGTTGGTGACAATACCTATGTTCAGGGTGAGAATACCTCTTTTGCTCTGGACCTCAATCCCCACATAGCTGTCTTTCTGGCCCTTGCCCACCACACCCTGATGTCTGGGGCACCCAGCAATGGAAGGGAAGACAGCCCAAGGGGCATCGTCTCCTGCAAAGCCAGCTTTGGACATTCCAGAGCCATTGTCAACAATGAGAGCAGCAATATTATCATCCAGGGGGAACTTTGAAGTGGCAAGTTTAAACCCTTAAGAGAGAGAGGAGATGGTGCCACACCTGGAGGCAGGGGGGAGGCAAGTGCACCGTTCCTTCAAGTTCTATACCTATGATTGTGAAATCCAGATCTAAAACCAGTAACTGATCATTTGGATGAATGTGAGAGGCTGGATGCATGTATGCCACTCTCCTAAATGCTGTTGTTAATTGCTCAATGATACTCTATAGCCTTTTGGAGGAGAGACACATCCATTTTGGACTGCCCCTACCTCTCTGTCTTCACATATTCCCAGATGTCTTCCATAAACATTCAGTATGTACTGCCACATACTGTATCAAGTGCTAGGGATACATAAAGAGGCAGAAGATAGTCCCAGCCCTCAAGGAGATCACAATCTAATGGGGAAACAACAAGCAAACAAATACAGATTGGCTTGCAAACAAGGTATATATGGAATAAATTGGAAATATACTCAGGAATAATTGAGAGGGAAGGCACTAGAATTAAGAGCGGTTGGGAAAGGCTTCCTATAGAAGATGGGATTTTAGTTGGGACCTCAGGGAAGCTAGGAGGTAGAGATGAAAAAAGATAGAGCATTCTAGGCGTGAGGGACAGTCCTAGAAAGTATTTGAAGCTCAGAAATGGAATCTCTTGTTCATGGACCAGCAAGAGGCTGGTTGTCTCTGGATCAAAGCATGCATGATGAGAAATAAGATGTAAGAAGACAGAAGGGGAGGAAGGGTCGAGGAGGAAGTTATGAAAGACTTTGAATGCCAAAGAGAAGGTTATTGGATCTGAACCTGGAGGTGCTGGTGAGCCATAGGAGCATGGTTTGGGGGTTTATCGTTATTATTATTATTTTGGCTGGGGGGAGGGGTGCCAAACAAGGTTGGACCTGTATTTTAGGAAAATCATTTTATCGGCTAAGAATGGATTAGACTGGGGAGAGGTGAAGTAGACAGACCCACCAACAGGCTGTTAAAATAGTACAAGCACTAATGTGGTCTTAAATCTACACAAGGTCATGAGTTTGATTCCCCACATAAACAACTTAGCTTCTTTTGTTCCACGAAGACCATGTTCATAATTATAGTCTTTTGTTGTGGGCTGGTCCTAACTCAGACTGGCCCAGTCCAATGACAGTTTAGTTTTAATGATAGAACAAAATGAGACACTTAGAAATTGTTTCACTTAGGGGCAGCTAAGTGGCACACTGAATAGGTCCTGGAGTCAGGAGAACCCGAGTTCAAATGTGGCCTCACACACTTAACGCTTACTAGCTGTGTGACTTTGGGCAAGTCACTTAACCCCAATTGCCCTACCTTCCCCCCTCCAAAAAAGATTTTTAAAAAAGTTTCCTTAGCCATTGACCCAATTAGGGTTTTTTCTAATAAATATTATATAAAAATAGCTAATAACATATATAGTTTGCTTGCAAAGTACTTGGTGGTTTTGCAAAGTATGTCTTTTTTTCATTTTATTGTCACAATAACCTGGCGAAATAAATAAATGCAAAATGAGGATAATATACTGATCGTTCAATAATGATCAAAAGAAAATATTTACCTGAAGCCAGAGGAAGATATTGAATAAGGATGACCATTTTACAGTGGTCCAGAGAGGTCAAGTGAATTTCCTAGAATCACAACTAGTAAGTGTTAGGGTCAAAATCAGAGCTCTAGTCTCTTCTAACTCCAAGCATCTTCTGCTACATAGCACTGCATAATTTAAATTTTACTTAGTAGCTATGATGGAACTATGATTTCATCAGTATGCATGATATAGCCAAATATCCGTAGATATAAATAAATGACGACTGCTCCATGTATCATCCTACACAAATCATTCAGAGAAGTTCCTCAACACAATGGAAACTTCATTTTGTTATTTTAATATTTCAGGGTTGCCACTGTAGTTTGTAGGAGCCATCTGTTGTTTTTCTTGTTACATCTCCTTTCCTAGTCATGTCTTTTATGAATTCTTTTGTGACATTTCTCCTGGAATAACTTTCCTAATCACTGTCTAGGGCATTACAATCCCAGTCACTCAGGCTAGGTGTTATCCTCCACTCCACCCCCATATCTAATCATTTGCCAGTCGCCATTAATTCTGCCTTCTTATAAATGTCCTTTTCTCCCCTATCATCCTGCCATTATCCTGGACCTCATGACCTCATGCCTGGACTACTGCAAAAACCTTCATGCTTATCTCCTTGTCTCATATCTCTTTCCACTTCAGTTCATATTCTACTCAGCAGTTAAACTGATTTTCCTAAAGCTCAGATCTGACCCTCCTATGCAATAAAATCCAATGGCTTTACTGTTACCTCCAGGGTCAAATATAAAATCGTCCATTTGGCTTTCAAAACCTAACCCCTCCCCGCAGCCCCACCACATTTTCAGTTTTGTTACACTTTCACATACTCCACAGTCTAGCTTCCTTACTATTCTTCCTGCAAGTCACTCCATCTCCCAGTTCCTTGCATTTTCATTGGCTGTTCCCTCATTCCTGGAATTCATCTTCTCTTCTGGCTTTCTTAACTTGCTTAAGGTCTCAGCCAAAAATCCCACCTTCTACAAGAAGCTTTTCCTAATCCTCTAATGCTAATGGCTTCCCCCTATCATTTCCAAATTATCTTTTATCTTTTTTGTACATAGTTGTTTGCATGTGCCTACTATTAGTCTACAAGATTTTGAGAGCAGGGAACATTTCTGCCTTAATATCCCCAGGACTTCATTATTGCATATTGACTTGCTGTGACATGTCATTGTTAGGAATATTTTACAACTTGGATATACACACTATCTTTTCATGACTTTTTTAAAAAGTATCAAGTGGTAACTTTAAATATTCAGCCAACTACCAACATATTCAAAGAAAGAAATCCAGTGAGCGCCTATTGGTAATATGTTACAGAATGCTACAATCTTTTCAAACAAAATGGGGAATCTGGTTCAACACACTCACCTGCAGTCAAAACTAGAGGCATAGGTTCCCAAAGTGGACAATACTGCTCCCTGGGGGCATTGGAACTATCCAGGGGGCAATGAATAAAAATAATGGGGCGGGAGAGGCATAAGGAAAGAAGATAAGAAAATTTTGAAAAACTTAGTACATGTTTCATCTGTTAACAAAATTAAAGTCATAGTGATTACTTTGTTTTCCAAATAAACACATAAAATGCAAATTATAAAAGTAAAGTCTGTCAAAACAAATTATTAAATTTAAGATGCATCATTTTTTTAAAAAAAATTTTATCTTTTTGAAATGATGCCAATTTCAAAAGAAAACCATTAAAGGGTTAAAGAAAGTAGATTTCCAGTGGGGTGCTGAGTAATTTTTTTTTTAGAGGGGGAGGTAGGTCAAATAATTTTGGGAATCTCTAGGCTAGATGAATTTCTTAGTTGGGCCTGCATCAGGTCCCACTGCTGATAGTTTAAGTTTGATAGTGGAACAAAATGAGACACTTACTAGATCATTCAGCAATTATCAAAAGATTTACTTTCAACAGGAGGACAGTATTCAACAAGAATAAGCATTGGAGACACCTCAGTTTATTCAGTTGAGTGAATATTGCCCTTCATGATCCACCAGGAAAATTCCAAGTGTAACAGGAGCTCCTTGTGACTGTTTTGTTGTCAGGTGAATGGGAAGTGAAATGGGAAGGAACAGCCTGAGCCAAACAAATCTTGAGGATTGCCTTTTAAGGAAAACTTAATACCTATTAAGGAAAGACTAATCTAACTTGCATGGGGACAGTAATTAGGATATTGCTCCCATCATATTCCACCCCTTGATGGTAAGGTCCTAAAGGTCTTTGAGAGCAGTGGTGCCAGACTCAAAAAGAGATGGAGTCGCTAAGTATACATAAGAATTCCTTCAGGCCACATATTGACTTAGAAACCCACATAATGACATATTTTAGAATATGTTTACTTTGTTAAATATTTCCCAATTACATTTTAATCTGGTTCTGGTCACACTGCAGTGTTGTAGGTCTTATGTTTTATATTTCTATTCTAAAGGACCTTCCCACTGTTTAAATGACTGTAGGGTGACCTCAAATATTCAAGAACCCTGATGCAAGTGGCATTGAAGAAAGAAAACCGAAGCACAGCTAAAACAAGACAGAATATGCAATATAACAGCTCCCCAGTCTAAACAATCAATCCATATAGTGAGTGATACCAAATGACTACAGTTGACAATAGGTTTCTCAATGTAAAAAGGTGACCATAAGAGCAACACCAGGAACATCAGGGCTGCAGCCAAAATGATGACATTATAGTCACCAATCCTCATTACAGGTCAGGAAGAACTGTCCTGTACCACTCACCCACTTAGGGTTCCCTCTTCCCCAAGCCAGGACTTCTGTCTCCCTGGGAGCTGCATTGCCGGGGAAGTAGGGGCTAGAGTAAAGAGTAGAAGAAGGGGGAGAAGTACAAAATCACCCCTTGAGAACTTCTGAAGGACTACACCACTGTGAGGGCGGTCTCACCCTAATTTTCAGACAGGTATTGGGGTTTTTTAGTTATATATTTAATCTGTCAATCTGTTCTTTCTCTTTTATCAAAGAAATTCTTTAGAGATTTAAAGTACTTCTTTGACTATATGCCGCAAAATTTAACGTCTCATTGTTGTTCCTTCTCAACAATGATACCCCTTGGTCCTCCAAGCCTTCCCTGCAGAGTCGTACAGAGATCACTGGATGTAGTTTTAGAAGCAATGCAGAGGAACCAATTGGTTCTAGATCATAGTAAGCAATAGAATGCTTGCCTTCTCTGCCTGCTACCCTTTGCTGTCCTTTACTGCCGGAGCCTGCTTGTCTGTCTAGTGCTGTTGCAGTGAGGGCTCTGCCCACCCAAAAACTGTTGTGGTTTAAACTCTGGGACACCAAAAACTGTTGGGTTTTTATGTTGTGTTGCCGTGGAACTGTCTCAAAGAATTCAGAGTCAGACCACCTCTAAAACAAGTATAGGCATTTACTGAGACTGACACCTCTCATGGAGTGGGCTAAATTCCAAGAGGAGCCAGCAAGAAGGATTTAGAGAGAGCAAGAAGGATTTTTATAGGGTAAAGATGGTGATTTACACAATATTTACGTAGAATATGGAAATTTGATTAATATTAAAAAGGCAGGAGGAGTTTGTTAAAGGGTTGGGTAATGGAGGAGGGGTCCTATCTATGGTCCCGTGGTTAAACATTCTGGTCATGCTGCCCTCCAGTTGGCTAGCTATTGTGGTCCTATCTAGTGGAGATATTATGGTCCTATCTTAGTCTAGATGGCTGATGTGATTGTGATTGGATACAAGAACACACCTGTTCAAATATGTGGAATGGGTCTGGGGGGCGGTGACCAGGCAGAGGCAGTAGCTGGTTTCCTATCACATGGACACACCTGCTATTTCTGTGGGAACTGAGTTCAAGGACACACCTGTTGTTCCAGTGAGCAGTGAAGAATATGTAAAGAAGAGCATGGGGGGGGGGGGGGAAGAGCCTAGGTAGGTACAGTGGGCCTGCTGTTCAGGGGGCCTCTAATGAAGTTAGAATATTGGAGCTAGGATCTATTTATTTTTATTAGGATTTATTAAGATTCCGTCAGGGCTGCCCATATCTATGCTTGTTTGCCGTGATTGGCCCTCAGGCCCATATGCTTGCTCTTCACTCTGCCTGAGTTAACTGTGCAATGGCAGAGTCACTGCCACTTCTGAGGTCAGACCCTGCCCCACTAAGCCAGAGGAGGGGGTCTGTGTTCCCGCTGCCTTCCGGTGTTTGGCAGGTGTTTTGATGGATGCTGCTGCTGCTGATGCTGCTGCTCCGACCAAATGCTGCCGGCCTGTGTTGCCCCGGCTATTCCACCATGGAGTCTAAGCAGTCCTAAAGACTGTCATCAGACATAATGACAACAATGATGCAACGTACCAAATTCGGGGCACATAGCCAAAGAAGTACTTTCAATCTCTAAAGATTTTCTTTGATAAAAGAGAAAAAACTTCAACAAACCGAACTTATAAGAACCTAGGAAACCAACAAATTGTAAAACCCCAGTTGCCAAAATAGAAATATTGAAAGTCCAGTATGAGAATAACTAATTGTAAAACAAAAACAAAACCCACTGATTTTTTTTTTAATAATTAAAAAGATTCCTTAAAAAAAGAGAGATAAACCCGGCGGCGGAGGCGCAGGCGCACCAGCCACCCGCCTCTTCCCCAGACTCCGGAGTAAGATACTGCTTCCGAGCCCGGGGTTTGGCTCATCGCTTTCGCCGATCGAACTCAGACCCCGAGGCGGAGGTCCCCCGGAAGGCCGAGCAAGGGGGCGAGTGCAGGTGCTGCCGGGCCCTAGGGCGGAGTGGATCGGCTGGGGCGGCTGGGCCGCCCAGGGCTCCTGCCCCTCCTCCATCCTCTCACGCTGCCTTATGGATCCAGGCTTATTAGAAGAACGGGAACTCTTCCGAAAAAAACGATCCCTCTCCAATCCGCCAATAGAAAAACGTGCAGCACTTTCTGAGTCATCCAAGAAGAAGAAAGGTAAGATCGAGCAGGCAAGATCATCGGGCTCAAAACAAAATTCAGATCACAGTAATGGATCCTTTAACTTCAAAACCCTTTCCGGAGGCTCCAGGTACAAATCTGGAGTTCTTGCAAAGAATATAAGTTACGTAAAGACCCGACACCAGAGGGGTGACACACATCCACTGACGTTAGAAGAAATTTTGGGTGAAACCCAGTATGTGGACATAGGGCTTGAGGAGAAACAATGGCTGATGTCAGAGGTGCCAGTGGACAACCCCAAAACTGAAGTAGTAAACGGGAACTATACCTCCGAACCAAAGTACAGCCTGAAAGATAAGAAGGTCTTGCTCTGGCCCCTAGATAAATATGACCAGAGAGGCTTGGGAGGAATCCTCCTAGAAGACATCAAGGAGGGGCTGCCCAATGCCCAGAAAGCCAGCAAGGCCTTAGGGGACCAGATCATCGTTGTCACACATCCTGACAATAAGATTCTTTTTTTTTTGTCAGTGATAAGAGAAATCAGTTCACCGTGGATAAAGAATTTCAAAAACTTGGAGGAACATCACTGTGAATTCTATGGATGAGGACAAAATTGAAGAATATCTGAAGTGACAGGGTATTTCTTATGTGCTGGAATCTTGACCAAAGAAAGTGACTCCTATTCAGCAGAGGAAGAAACCATAAGAAACAGAGGTTCAAGACTCAAAATGAGCACTTGGCTGGGGTCTTGAAGAACTACTCTGACATTACTCTGAACACACAGTGAGTGGTTTCCCTTCTGATCAGTTGCATTCACAGAGGATCTCAACTGAAGATGCTCAAGCTGGTGTCATGTGGGGGGAGGCCACTTCTCCCTGACTATGAAGAGGAAACAACTCCCTTTACAGAACAATTGTGAGGTACCAGCCTTCTCCAACCTTGCTTTGATTGGTTGGCTGGGAGGTAATTCCCTTGAGTTTGTTCACCTTGTGAAAGATGTGCCTGCCAACATAGTCATCATCAAATGTTTAAGCTTCTGCTCATGGTGCCACTTCCCCCTTTTTTGTTATTAGAGCAAGTTTGCAGATAGAATTGAACGCAATGTGTGTTTATTCTAAAAGAACCTATTTAGAATAAAATCATTGTCAAACCATGCTAGAAAAAGATAAACCATTAGCTAAGTTGATTTTTTTAAAGAGGAAAACCACATGAATAGTATCAAAAATGAAAAAAATAAATTCCAAAGAAGAAACAAAGGAAATTATTAGAAACTATTTTGCCCAACAGGTGCTGATGAAATTGACAACCTAAATTAGATGGGATTTAATAAAAATATAAAATACCCATATTAACAGAACAAGAATGCAATCACCATGAAAATTCCCTGATAGAGAAAAAAAAACCCAAAACTGAACCGTATGAATTTTTTTAAATTAACTTTTGTGTTTATTTTTAGTTTACATCATTCATTTCCACAAGATTTTGAGTTAAAAATTTTCTCCCTGTCTTTCCCCTACCCACTACCCCAAAACAGCAATCCCCCAATCTGCTCTCTCCCATATCCTCCCCCATATCCCCTCTGATTTTCTGAAAGAGCAAGATGGATCTCCATACCCCAGTGCCTGTATACCTTATTTCCCAGTTGCATGTAAATAATAATAATATTTTTTTAAAACATTTGATTTTAAAACTTTAAATTCCAGATTCTTTCCCTTCCTCCCTCATCTTGCACCCTTACTGGAAAGATAAGCAATTCAAGATAGGTTGTACATGTGTAGTTACACAAAACATTTCCATAGTGGATATATTGTGAAAGACTGACTATATTTCCCTCCATCCTATCCGGCCCCCCACTTGATCTATTCTCTACTTTGTCCCTGTCCCTTTACAAAAGTGTGTGCTTCTAACTGCCCTCCCCCCAACCTATACTTCTCTCCATCTTCCTCCCTCTCATCCCCTTCCCCCCTACTCTCCTGTAGGGCAAGATACCCAATTCAGAATGTATGTCATTCTCTCCCTAAGCCAAATTCAATGAGAGTAAAGTTGAGCCATTCCCTTTTGCCTTCTTGTTCTTCCCCTCCATTGTAACAATGATCTCTTGCCTCTTCTGTATGAGATAATTTACCCCATCCTGTCTCTCCCCATCTCCTCTCATTATATTCCTCTCTCACCTCTCAATTTCATCTTTTAAATATCATCCCTTCCTCTTCAATTGATCCTGTACCCTCTGTCTATGCATACCTGTACACATATATACACATACTCACATAAGTATTCATACACATATATACCCTCCTATATAGACATATATGTACGTATACATACATATATATTTATATTCCCTTCAACTGTCCTCATACTGAAAAAAGTTTCATAAGTTGCAATTATTGTTTTTCCATGTTGGCATGTAAATAGTTCAACTTTAATAAGTTCCTTATGATTTCTTTTCCCAGTTTACCTTCTCATGCTTCTATTGCTTCTTGTATTTGAATGTCAAATTTTTTTATTCAGTTCTGGTTTTTTCATCAAGAATCCTTGAAAGTCCTCCACCTCATTGAATGACCATGTTTTCCCCTGACACAATATACTTAGTTTTGCTGGGTAGGTGATTCTTGGTTTTAATCCTAGCTCCTTTGATCTCTGGAATATCATATTCTAAGCCCTTCAGTCCCTTAATGTAGAAGCTGCTAGGTCCTGTGTTGTCCTGATTGTGTTTCCACAATATTCAAATTGTTTCTTCTTGGCTGCTTGTAATATTTTCTCCTTGATCTGGGAATTCCAGAACCTGGTTATAATATTCCTAAGAGTTTTCTTTGGGGGATCATTTTCAAGAGGTGATTGGTGAATTCTTTCAACCTCTATTTTGCCCTCTGGTTCTAAACATCAAGGCAATTTTCTTTGAGAATTTCTTGAAGGATGATTTCTAGGTTCTTTTTTTGATTGTGGCTTTCAGGTAGTCCAATAATTTTTAAATTGTCTCTCCTGGATCTATTTTCCAGGTCAGTGGTTTTTTCAGTGAGATATTTCACATTGCCTTCTATTTTTTCATTTGTTTGGATCTGTTTAATAGTATCCTGATTTCTTATAAAATCATTAGCTTCCATTCGCTCCAATCTAATTTTGAAGCAATTATTCTCTTCAGTGAGCTTTTGAGATTCTTTTTCCATCTGGCAAATTTGGCTTTTTAAGGCATTCTTCTCCTCATTGGCTTTTTGGGCCTCTTTTGCCATTTGATTTAGTCTATTTTTTAAGATGTTATTTTCTTCAGTCAGGTTGCTGACTCTCTTTTCATGATTTTCTTGCATCATTCTCATTTCTCTTCCCAATTTTTCCTCCACTTCTCTTACTTGATTTTCAGAATCTTTCTTGAACTCCTCCATGGCCTGTATCTAGTTTATATTTTTCTTGGAAGCTTTTGGTACAGGAGTTCTGACTGTATTGTCTTCCTCCCATTCGATGCTTTGATCCTTTTTGTCCTCAGAAAAGGAATCTAAAGTTGGATGGCTGTGCTTTCTTTGCTTGCTCATGTTGCCATTCAATTACTTGACTTTTGAGCTCTTTGTCACAGTAGAACTCTGCTTCCAGAGAGGAGAGCTTTGTCCCAAATCACTGGGGTTTTTGCAGCTGCTGGAGATATTAGGAGGTCACTCTCTCTATAGCCCCCACCACACCTCACACACCTCAGGACCACCACCCACGACCATGACCCAGATCCAGGCAGGTTAAGGCAAGAGCACTTAAGCTTCTGAATGGTCACTTGGCCCCCCTACAATCTGCAAGCCAGGAACTCTGAAGCAGCCATGTAGAGATGGCTGCAGGGCCACTGCTTCTTGTTCCAGGGCCAGAGGCTGGACCACACTCCATCCCCCCCTCCCTCCAGATCCAGGAGAGTTCCACTGACTTTTTACTTTGTCTTTGGCATTTATAATGCTGGAAACTGCTGTAGGTGCTGGTGATCCACTATCCCAAATGCTCCAGCCTCAGCTGGTCCAGGCCACCCTGGGGCTAAAACCACAGGATCACACGGGACTGGGCTCTGCTCCCAGTGTGCTGTGATGGACCCTTGGCCGCCTTCAGCAGGAGATTTGTTTCTCTCTGTCACTTTGTGGGTTCTGTAGCTCTAAAATTTGTTTAGAGTCATATTTTATAGGTATTTGAGGTGGTTATTGGGGGAGAGCCACAGAGTTTTCCTGCTTCTGTGCCACCATCTTGACCTGAACCATATGAATTTAAAAGTGAATTCTATCAAACATTCTAAGAACAATCAATTCCAGGATTATATAAGCAGTTTGATAAAATAGGAAAAGAACAATTCAATAACAATCTAAGAATATTCAATTAAATGGGAAGTGGGAATTTGAAGGGAAAACTTACAAATTTTTTCCAGCATAATATCACAAATTTGACCTTCAGTCAAGTGACCAGGGCAGGAACTCTATTTAATAGGGGAGGGCTAGGATCACAGACTCAGTGTCCTGAACTATGAGCTAAAGCAGCAGTGCAGGGATGCCAAAAGCAGACTCCTGGCCCAAGCCAAGAGCTGGAACAAGAAGCAAGGATTCAGGAACATTGCTCATCATACCCATAGCCTGTGGCCAGGCATAGCTATTCATCTGACTATGCAACCAAAATTCAAAGCTTAGGCATTCTGAGATTCTGGGAATTGATCAGGTATTTACCCCTGGGATTAAAGCAACAGCTAGGGATCTCCCAGAGGAGCCAGGAGCCTGAACTACATATCAAAAGCTCTGTGCTAGGCCTGTAGTAGAAGGAGGCTACTGTTGAACTCATCCCCCAGCCCAGGACAGTATCTCAGAGCCTGGAACATTTAGATATTCAGGACCCAGAATCTCAGATTTCACTGATAAGACACAGGAGGCACTGGAATTCTCAGTTTCCTGTCTCTGACAGGTTCATTCTTGATCTGGTCAGACAGGCAGACAACTTCAGAGGGGTTAATAATCAGCTTTATTCTAATCTAGTCTTTTCACAGGATTGCTGGGAAAACCGGCCCCTACAGCATTTCTACAACTCCCACAGCCTTTCTCATTCCCTTCTCATCAAGGGTTTCCATAATTTCCAACAAAACTTTCTCAAAGTCTCTAGCAAGGGGCACATCCTCCCACTCCTGGGAAGGGGTCAATATTTCATCTTCCTGTCCCTGGGGAGGGCTCCATAGAACCATAGCTACAAAAAGTAACACAAAAATCCTTATCCCCATCTTCTCCTTGCCTTTAGTTTGCACAGGTCCCATGTGACTATGCCAGTTATTTCACAGATAACATATGGGAGGCACTGGAATTCTCGATCTCCAGCCTCTAACAGGTTCTCTCTTCATCTGGTTAGGCAGGCAGACAGCTTTGGAGGAGTTAATAACCAGCTTTATTCTAGTCTAGTCTTCTCAGAGAGTTGCTGGGAGAACCAGCTGCTGCAGCATTCCCTAATTATCACCCTTCTTGCAAGGGCATATGAGAAGGGGGGGCAACTACCCCTATGTCCCCATGGGGTCAATCAAGACAGGCACACTTGTACACTCCTCTAAATCCCCTCAAGCCTCAGTGGGGGCTTAATGGGCACACACAGATTCCCCTATGGGTTCCCTATGGTTTTTCACCTCTGAGTTCCCCATGGTCTCTCCCCACTCACTGACCAGTTGCCCACCTGTTTATAGGGCAACAAACAAAGAAGGCATCTTGCCAACATTAAGCTCACAGGTTAACTTTAGCAATATAGTCATTCTGCACAAGGGTAGTAAATATTACATTATGTCAACCCTTATCTCACAGCGCAGCCTCAGGACTGTCTGTCGCTACAATTCTGGTAACTACTATCTAGAATCTATCTATTCTGGGAGTTATTATCAAACATCTGGAAACTAGACATTCCCATGGCCATGGATCTTGAGAAACTAACTCTAAGAAGAATAACAAAATGCTCCTTACATACACTGGGTCACCCAGAGTCCCTCACCTAAGAAAGTCAGGTCAAGACCATCTCTGAGAGAAGTCCAGGATCACAGAAAACCCCAAAAAGAATTCCTAGCTAGGAAGTCAGTTGCCTAGATTGCCAGAATGACTTTTAAAAAAAAACCTATCATGAGACCTGAAATATACAAGACACAAACTCAAAAGAAAATAATACCAAAATACCTACAAGCAAAGATCCATAGAAAAATACAGCTTGTCCACAGGTCAATTGGAATTCCTAGAAAAGTTACGATTTTTTAAAAGAGTTTAAATGGTATAAAG
This sequence comes from Pseudochirops cupreus, assembly GCA_028627135.1. Taxonomy (NCBI): domain Eukaryota; kingdom Metazoa; phylum Chordata; class Mammalia; order Diprotodontia; family Pseudocheiridae; genus Pseudochirops; species Pseudochirops cupreus. The sequence goes on from CM053581.1 coordinate 327,032,638, forward strand.
TAAATGGAAATGATAGAGGAAAGACTTAGGGAAGAAAAAAATACTTCCATAAATATGGATAAACAAGATGGGAGACTTCTCTGATCTCCCAGATGTTTCAAAACTCTCCAGAACAACACACAAAAAAACTTGTAAGAAGATAAGTTACCTGTTTCCATCATTTAAGACACTCAGAACAATTTTTTTAATTAAATAAACTTATTTTATTTACTCAGCAAAGCTCCCCCACATTCCTACCAGCAGTGAGGCTATACTAAATGACCCACACCAGATTACAACAAAACCTAACTCCACAACCTGGTCTCCCATGACTCTTTCCAGTGCCCTGGAGAGCCCACCTGAGTAGTCCTCCAGATTAAGGAAGCTTGCTGATACTACATAGCTAATGCAGTGGCTGCTATTTTTCAAAAGATCTCTGCAGGAAAGTGAGGAACAGATGGAAAGGGATAGGACACATGTCTGAGCTGGAAATAGAATTCAACATCACATCCCACTACTCCTTCTCCCAAAGCCTAAGAGACTCAAACTACAAAAATTAATTCCATATCACCAAACATGGCAGGTCTCTGAACTGCTAGCTCTAGGCCAGAGAACTGAAGAACAGAGGGAGCGGAAAGGTCACTGGGACAGAGTGTGTGTGTGTGTGTCTGTGTGCATGTGTGTGTGTGTGTGTGTGTGTGTGTGTGTAGGGCTTCAGGTGAGTGTGGCTGGGTGACACTCCAGTTCTTTCCACCCATAAGACCTTGACTGGTGTACCATGAATTTCCCAACATGGGAGAAAATAGACTCTTTGACATCCATCCCTCAAGTAAACCACCATTAGAGGGAAAAGAGAGAATTGGAAAGTAAGCAATAGAGAGAAATAAGGAGAGAAGGGGATTGAAATTACCAGAGATCTCAGGAAGAAAGCTCAAAAGAGTTTTAATATAAGTAGATAAACCAAAAGGGAGGCAAGTGGGGGGTGGAGCCAAGATAGCACAGTAGAGCAAGCATTCAGTCAACTTCTCCAAACATTCACCTACAAACAACTTTAAAATAATGCCATAAATCAAATTCTAGAGTGGCAGAGCCTATAAAAAGTGAGAATGAGACATTTTTCCAGACCAAAGCAACTTGGGAGGTTGAAAAGAGAGTTCTGTGACATGGAGATGGAGTCCATGTGGAGTAACACCAGTGGTGGGACAGGGTAGTGGTCACAGAAGCAGTAGCAGCTTCAGGAGTATTCATACCATGGATGGTAAGGAGAGCTGGCAAAAAGTCAGAAAGAGATTAAAAAGGACCCCTTGTTAGCACTGAACACAGAACTGGAAACTATTTGACAACTCCATTGCCTATACCCACTTCATGGTCACAGGGCAAGAGCAGAGAGGAGCACTTTGGGTCAACAGGGAGCAGAGGACCTGAAAAGTATCATTTTCAGTTCCAAAGAAGCAGGGACCCTGAAGGGCAATATCTATTGCAATTCCAAGGGATCAGGAACTCTTCCTAAGAACCAGAGTACAGACCAGGAAAGCAGTGATCACACTTCTCCCCAGATCACACCACCATGGAGGAATCAAAAACTTCTAAACCCCCAGAACTAGCTCTAAAAACAGCAGTGCAAAAGAAAAAGAAAAAGAAAAAGTGAAAGCCTGAAGCTTAGGACAATGCACACTTCCACCTATATACCAGGGAAAAAGCCCAACTTTAACAAATTCAAAAATAAGAAATAAGCTTGGAAAATGATAACAACAACAACAACAACAAAGAATTTAACCATAAAAAACTATTATGGTGACAGGGAAGATCGAGACAAAAATTCAGAAGACAATGAAGTCAAAACAGTTATAAGTAAAGCCTCAAAAGAAAATGTAAATTGGACACAAGCCCAACAAGAATTCCTGAAAAAGATTTTAAAAATGGTAGAGGAAGAATTAGATAAAGATATGAAAACAGGCGAAGAAAATACTGAAATGATGATTAATAACTTGGTAAAAGAGGCACAAAACAAAAAAAAGTGCTGAATAAAATAATATTTTAAAAATCAAAATTGACCAAATGGAAGAAAAGGTGCAAAAGCTCATGGGTGGAAATAATTCCTTAAAATTTAGAATTGGGCAAATGGAAACCAATAATTCCATGAGACATGAGTAAATAATAAAACAGTCAAAATAATGAAAAAGAGAAGAAAAATGTGAAATATTTCATCAAAATTTTCATCAAAAAAATGGGAAAATAGATCAAGGAGATCAAGGAGAGGTAATTTAAGAATTATTTGACAACCAGAAATCCATGATCAAGAAAGGAACCAAACTTCCCTGAAATTCTAGAACTAGAGAGTAAAATAGTAATTGAAAATATCCATAGATCACCACCTGAGAGAGATCCCAAAATAAAAACTGCCAAGAATATTATAGATAAATTCCAGCTCTCCCAAGCAAAAAAAGAAGTAACCAGAAAGAACCCAGTCAAATATCATGGAACCACAGTCAGGAATCATGCAAGATTTAGCAGATATCTAATTAAAGGAGCTCAGAATATGATATTCTAAAGGATAAAGGAGCTAAAATTACAATCAAGAATAATGTACCCAGCAAAACTAAGTACAATACTTCAAGGGAAAAAATAGACATTTAATAAAATAGAAGACTTTCAAGCATTCCTAATGAAAAGACCAGAAATGAATAGAAAATTTGACTTTCAAATGCAGACTTAAGAGAAACATTAAAAAGTAAATAGGAAAAGGCCTTTGTATGTGGGAAGATGATACATATAACTTCTGCTCTAGAATTTGCTAAGAGTCATTTTTAAAGGTATTTGGTTTGGGGGAGAGTTCAGGTGAGTCCCTGTGTTTAATTCTGCCATCTTGACTCTGCCTCCCAATACATATAATTTCTAAGAACTTTATCATTATTAGGTCACTTAAAAGGATCCTACATAGACAGAAGGTGCAGGAATGAGTCAATTATGTTGGAACGATGTATTAAAAAAAGATGGACAAGGAATGGATGTTCAGGGAGAAAAGGAAAGGGAGAGGAAAAAAGGAGAAAATTATCTCACATAAAAGAAATAGTCAAGAAAGTGCTTTTTCAGTGGACAGGGAAATGGAGGGGTGCAGCCAATGCTTGAGTCTCACATCTGAATTGGTTGAATGGAGGAAGAATATATATACACAGACATATACTCAATTGTATATAGAAATCTCTTACCCAACAAAGAAGTAGAAGGGGAAGGAGATAAGAAAAAGAGAAAGGTGAAAAAAGGGAGGGTGCTTAAGGGAAAACAGTGATCAGAAGCAAAACAGATTTTAAAGGAGGGACATGATAAAGAGAGAGAAAAGGATAAACAGAAGAAAATGGGATGGAGGGACATGCACAATTAGTTATCATAACTGTGGATGTGAATGGGATGAATTCACCCTTAAAACAGAAATGGATAGCAGACTGGATTAGAAACCAGAATCCAACAATATGTTGTTTATAAGAAACATACTTAAAACAGTAAAGTGAGGAGCTGGCAGAGAATATATCATACTTTAGCTGAAGCAAAAAAAGCAGGGGTAGCAATGATAGACAAAGTAAAAGCAAAAATTGATCTTAAGAAAAGAGATAAGCAGGAAAACTGCATCTTGCTAATTTGCCATACACAATGAAGTAGTATCAATTACTGTATGTGTGTCTGTCACACACACACACACACACACACACACACACACATACACACACAAACTATATGGCATCTTAAAGGAAAAATTAAATAAGTTGCAGGGGGAAAATATACTAGTAAGGGAGCTCAACTTTCCCCTCTCAGAGCAAGATAAATCTAGACAAAAACATAAGTAAAAAAGGTGTTAAGAAGATGAGTAGAATCTTGGAAAAGTTATATATGATTAACCTCTGGAGAAAATTTAATGGGGAAGGGAAGCAGAAAGCGAGAAAACAATTTTTATACCCAGTGTCTCTGATAAAGCCCTCGTTTCTAAAATATATAGAGAACTGAGTCCAATTTATAAGAATACACATCATTCCCCAAGTGATAAGTGGTCAAAGGACATGAACAGCAGTTTTCAGATGAAGAAATTAAAGCTATCCATTGTCATATGGAAAAATGCTCTAAACAATTATTAATTGGAGAAATGCAAATTACAACAACACTGAGGTACCACCTCACACCTATCAGACTGCTAATATGACAAAACAGGGAAATGATAAATGTTGGAGAAAATGTGGGAAAATTGGAACATTAATGCATCGTTGGTGGAGTTGTAAACTGATCCAACCATTCTGGAGAGCAATTTGGAGCTATGTCCAAAGAGCTATAAAACTCTGCATAAACCTCTGACCCAACAATACCACTTCTAGGTCTATATGCCAAGGAAATCATAAAAATGGGAAAAGGATCCACATGTACAAAAAATATTTATAGCAGATCTTTTTGTGGTAGTAAAGAATTAGAAATTAAGGAAATGTCCATCAATTAGGGAATGGCTGAAAAAGTTGTGGTATATGAATGTAGTGGAAAATCATTGTTCCATAATAAATGATGAGCACTGGGGCAGCTAGGTGGCACAGTGAATAGAGCACCAGCCCTGGAGTCAGGGGGACGTGAGTTCAAATCTGACCTAACATTTGACACACTTACTAGCTGTGTGACCCAGGCCAAGTCACTTAATCCCAATGTTCTTACTTTCCCCCCCTCCAAAAAAAAAAAAAGAAAGAAAGAAATGATGAGCAGGAGGATTTCAGAAAAACCTGGAAAGTCTTACATGAACTGATACTGACTGAAGTAAGCAGAACCAGGAAAACATTGTAAAGTGTAACAGCAACATTGCTCAATGACCAATTTTGATAGACTTAGCTCCTCTCAGCAATGCAATGATCTAAGACAATTCCAAAAGACTAAAGATGGAAAATGCTGTCCACATGCAGAGAAAGAACTACGGAATCTGAATGCACATTGAAGCATACTACTTTTCCTTTTTTTGTTGTTCTTTCTTTTGCATGGCTATTCCCTTTGGTACTGATTCTTCTTCACAAAATGATTAATGTGGAAATATGTGTGATATGACTGCATATGTATAACCTATATCAGATCGCATGCCATCTTGGGGAGTGAGAAGAGAAGTGGGGGAAAATTTTAAACTCAAAATCTTATAAAAGTGAATGTTGAAAACTAAAAATTAATTTATTAAAGAAAATTTCACAGGAATAGAAAAAGTGTATCTTTTTCTCAGATGTATATGGCACCTTCACAAAGCATGATGATGTATTACTACATAAAACTATCACAACCAAATGCAGAAAAGCAGAAGTGTTAAATGTACCTTTTTCAGATCACAATGCAGTAAAACTACATTCAGTAAAGGGTTGTGAAAGCATAGATTAAAAATTAGTGGGAAACTGAGTAATCTAAATCTAAAAAATGAGTGAGCCAAAATAAAAATAAAAGAAACCATAATTTCAAAGAGAATGATAACAATGAGATAACATACCAAAATTTGTGAGATGCATTCAAAGCAGTACTTAAGAGAAAATTTATATTTCTAAGTATATTCATCAGACAAAGAGAGACTTGGGCATGTAAGTAAAAAACTAGAAAGAGAACAAATTTAAAATCCCCAATTAAAAACAAAAATGGAAATCCTGAAAATTGAAGGAGAGATTAATAAAATTGAAAGTTAAAAAAAATTTAAACTAATAAATAAAACTGGGTTTTATGAAAAAATCATTGATTAATGTGGTTTTTTTTAAAGAAAGAAAACCAAATTGCCAGCATCAAAAATGAAAAAGTAGGTCAAGATAGTGGCATAGAAGCAGCAAGACTCTGCAGTTCCCCCCATAACCTATAAAATATGACTCTGAACAAATCTTAGAGCTCCAGAATGCACAAAAGGACAGAGAAACAAAGTTCCTGCTGAAGGCAGCCCAGCAGGCAGATGGACAGGGGTTCATCGCAGCGAGCTTGGAGCCCAGACCAGCACTGCATGAACTCGAGGCCGTAGCCTAAGGGCAGCCAAGGACAAACCACCACTGGAGCTTTCAGGAGAGCAGATCACCAGCAGCTGTGGTGGTTTCCAGAATTATCAACACATAAGTTCTGGGCGTAAGACACAACAGAAAAGGGGAGTCCCTGGGGCAATTCCTATAAGGCAGTGGCAAAAATCACATAACACAGAGGACCTAAAATGGATACCTTGGAAGCTTTGATTGTGTGCAAAATACAGGGAAAAGAGAAGAAATTATAGAGTTCATGAATCAAAGAATTAGCATGTAGAGTAATCAGAAAGAGAAGATGGTTAATGAAGAGAGTGAGAGAAATTCTCTTTAGAAAGGGGCAGAAAATAAATGAAATTTTAAAAACTAATGAAGAGAGGAGGAGAAGAAAGGAAATTCTACTTAACTGGAAGGAAAAAAGAAGGGGAAAGAAATACATAACCAAATAAAAGAAGGAAATAAAAAGGAACTAATAAACAAAACCTAAAGGGAAAGGGCCAACAAATAAGAAAAGTGGACCAGAGGTAAAGCCCTAATGGGAGCGCAGTGAAGAGAGCACTGGCCCTGGAGTCAAGAGGACCTGAGTTCAAATCCAGCATCAGATACTTGACACACTTATTAGCCATGTGACCTTGGGCAAGTCACTTAACCCCAATTGCCCTGCCCTCTCCCCTCCAAAAAGCAAAATTAAAAAATTTTAAAATTAAAAAAAAAAGACCTAATGGGAAAAGGGCCACCTTAAAAAATATTAAAGTAGTGCTCACTTCAACAGCACATATACTAAAATTGGAATAATTCAGAGAAGATTAGCATGACCCCTGCACAAGGATGACATGCAAATTCATGAAGTGTTCCATTTCCATATTTTTAGGCAGATCCAGCCTACCTACCAGAAAGTCAGAGGGGCGAGGGGAAGGACATAGGAGAGAGCAGATTGGGGGAGAGGTTATACAGTGGGATGACTGTTTTGAGGTGTTGGGTAGGGGAAAGATGGAGAGAAAATTTGTAACTCAAAATCTCATGGAAATGAATGATGTAAACAAGAAAATAAATAATTTATTTTTAAAAATATTAAAGTAATGTATCTGAAGGAACATAATGCTATATTTACAGTAGAAGGAAGGGGAAATCATAAGTTGAAAAAACAATAATCTTGGAGACAGATATAGGAAAATATAAACTTAATTCCTAACTTCAAATGTGAATGAATTAAACAAACCTTAAAGTGAAAAAGAGTGAAAGCAGATAAGAAAACAAAATTCTATAGTCTACTTATGAGAAACAAGTTTAAAAAACAAAGGTGTGCACAAAATAAACTGAGGGAATAGAAAATTTTACCATACATTAAGCAACTCCAAAAAATCAGGAGTTGGGGCAGCTAGGTGGCACAGTGAACAGAGCACCCACCCGGGAGTCAAGAGGACCTGAGTTCAAATTCGGCTTCAGACACTTGACACACTTACCAGCCGTGTGACCTTGTGCAAGTCACTTAACCCCAATTGCCCTCCAAAGAGCCAAAAAAAAAAAAATCAGGGGTTGCCATCATGCTATCAGACAAAGAAAAACAAATAGTTAAAAAATGAAAAATGAATGAACAGGGAAATTTTTTAATGTTATACTGAAAGGAACCATAAAAAACAAGTCAATATCAGTAATAGACTTACATACTCCAAATGACTTAACATCCAAAATCATAAAAGAAACATCTGAGCTTCAAAAAAATATAACTAGCAACACAATAGTGAGGAGACTTCAATATTCCTTCCATCAGTTCTGTATAATAGAAAGATAAACAAAAGAGAAATTAGAGTTAAAAGACCTATGGTATCTTCTAATGAGAAAGCAAAAGAATATGTGGTTTTCTCTGCACCAGATGGCTCTCCATAAATTGATGCAGAGTGAGGAAGAGCTTAAGAAAATAATATACACAATAATTACAACTATGTAAATGGAAAGAATAACACACCAAAACATCAAAAATAAATGTAACAAAATCATAAATATCAAGCAGAATTCAAATGAAGAGATGCAAGAACGTACCTCCAACCTACTCCATTGTGGAGGTGGGAGTTCCATAGTATTTGGGATGAAAAACCCCATCCTAAAATTTAATTAAAAATTTGGAGATGTCTTAGGATAAAAACAGGAGTTTATTCTCTTCCCCAGGAGAAAAGGGAGGTCTTCCCCATGACTTATCATGAAGAAGAGGCATGTTACAAGAAACAGAACAGGAATTTATACCCTTATGCAGTCAAGCCTACTTCTGCAATTGTCTCCTCTCTCATTGGCTGAGAGGCAGACTTAAGTCTCTGTGCCAAAATCTTCCCCAATGGCAAATCACAGGGGAGCCTGCCACTATTTCCCAGTGGCTGGGAAATAGGTTTACAAAGAACAAGGATGCTGATTGACAGCAAGGGAAAGGGGGAAAGGGTCCCAGAGCAAGGGAGGAGGAGTCAGCCTGGACTGTCCCTGACTCCCATGGGCCTGGAGGAGGAGTCCACAAAGGCAAGAAATCAGAAAGGGCTCGCTGCTGATTGACAGCAGTATTGGAGGAGGGGAAATTAATCCAAAATTACCTGAGAAGTTTTCACTCTCCCCAGACAATAAGTTTACACATTGCACAGATTTTGGGGCTTTTCAATTTATTTATCAGGTGTACTGACTTTTTTCCTCTCTCTAAAAAAAATACTACTTGTCACCTAAGATGGATTTCTGGGAAGGAATGAGGGAGGAATATATGGTATATTATGGTGAGATAAGAAACAGAAAATAGCAATAAAAATTTATTGAAAAAAAAACAAAGAGACAGGAGTGAAGACAAAAGTTTACTGGAAGTAACTGTGAATAGATGGGCCTCTAGCATTATGGATAGCACCTGGTGATATCCTGACCACAAGTGCATCAATGTTTACTGTGGGATTATATCACAAAATGGGAGGATGAATAAAAAGGGAGGATGAGATGGAGGGGGAGAGAAAGAGGATTATGTGATATGTACAGATCTAATCAAGGGTTAGTAATGAGGGGAAAGTGAACTTAGTAGTCTCAGGAAGTGGGTGAGGAGGTGGATAGGAAAAGGAGGAATAAAAGGAGAAATGCTGTTCTGTAGTAGTAGGGAGGAGATTCCATTGATGAAGGATTCTGTGGGCAGGGAGAGATGTTCTCTGAAAGGAGATGAGGATCTTGTGCTGGGTGAGGTCTGCAAAATTTGGTACTTAAAAAGGCCATTTGTCCTACCTCCAAAGGGAGGGAATTGGTATTTTGGGGGCAGGTCCCATGTGGAAGAGTAGAAGGACATGGACTGAGGCAGGAGTTTGAGATAAATGGGGAAAAGAAGGTAAGCAAAGAGAGGGCATAAATCAGTGGTAGGCTGCATAACCAAGGACAATGATGGGTTGCAGCAGAGTGGGGTGGGCATTCTACCATGGAGTAGTATTGTTTCTGTCACCTGAAGGAATTGTCTTTGTTCTTGGAGTGAGACAATGTAAAAGAAGAATCCTCATTGCAAGCTCTGAAAGGCAGTGGTAGGAATTGCAAAGAGAAGAGACCCTAAAATGTATACTTTGGTGTAAGGGGCCCACTATCTCTGGGCCTTATAGTTCCCGAGGTCTCCGCCCTCACTTACCCATCTTGGGTCTTCGGTCGTCACCGGCCTCCGATGGAGGAAATACCAGACAGAACGCCCGAGGTTTACAGGAGTTGTTTATTCCACTGCAGCTACATCACGAGAGCCCCGTACTTC
>CM053581.1:327042851-327056190 GCA_028627135.1 Pseudochirops cupreus
AGTGACATTGGAGAGAATAGACTGGGGGAGGGGGGACACACTGGGATGGCTGTTTTGGGGTGGTGGGCGGGGGAAAGACGGGGAGAAAATATGTAACTCAAAATCTTGTGGAAATGAATGATGCAAACTATAATAAAATTTTTTTAAAAATAAAAATAAAAATAAAAAATAAAATAACATACTAAATCCACTGTGCCCTACAGGCAGTAGGAGGGGTAAGAGGTGAAGTAAAAAAGGAGGCTGGTTAGAAGGGAGGGAAATAGTAGTAAGGGGAAAGGGTAGGTAAAGGGGGGAGCATAGGGAGGGAATACTGAATAGGTGGTGGTCAAAAGGTAAACTCCTAAGGAGGGGAAGGGAGAAGGGAGAAATATTTATCCCAGGATGGGAGGATTTGCCTTATTCCTGTCTAGCAAGAGAATGGGCCAAAAGCACAGGACCCTGTGTAAACTGGAAACCAAGGCTACAGAAGGGAGAACCTGGAGATTTGGAAATATGTTTGCAAGGAATACCCATAGAACCAGGCAAAGAACTGGCAGGAGTGTGCAAGAGAGGCTGGATGTTGCTAACAATTTATTGTCTTATGTGTAAAAATAGAGATAAGTTGCTGGAGGAAAATGCTAGGATGGCAAGGGAGATGGCTGGTTTGCCTTGAGGATTCTTCTGTGCTACAGCATTCAGAAGAGCAAACTGGAGGGTCTCAGGTGGTAGAAGAATACACTACTGTTCATGTAGCCAAAAAGAAGCAAAAAATTAGCAGAAGGAATGTGCATGCAGCTTTTTCACAGGCTGGGCAGAGTTGCCCCAGCAGTTGCCAGGAGGATGTGTGTGAGGAGAATAGAACAGGGTTAAATGAGGAGTCTTCTAATGCAGAAGTTCTACCCATAGTAAGAAGAAGGGAGGAAAACCGACAGGGCCAAACAGAGTTCAGGATGATAACTGAAGATTTCATTCAACAGGAGGTTACTGATATATTGAGCTGATTCACCCAAAGAATGGGAGAGTCTTTAGTGTCTTTGATGGTAAGAATCAGTGATGAAGGAGCTGGAGGAATAGCACTAGATACGATGGATTGCTTAAAATCCATAAGCATCAATCAGAATCCTTTTGTACACCAAGCTTTCAGAGATCACCATACACAAGGAGGTAACAACAGAACTGCTCTGTTAGCTTTAGCTGCAGAGGGATGCCACAGGCAATATCCTGCTGATTCTATGTGGCCTGGTGGGAGGTAGGAGATAATGAAAACTGCTATCGTGCTTGGAGATGCAGATGCATATCGTGATGTCCCCCTAAGAGTTCCTCACAGAAATATCATGGTCAAGATGGCTCCTCCTGCTTATAAGCATCTAATTTTGACTCTATTAATTGGAGAAGTAGGGAGCTCTCTCTCAGAGGTTCTGAATAAGATTTCACAGTTAAGTGACTTAAGGTAATGGGGAAGAAATAAATTTCCTGGAGAGAGAAGAGGAAATAGCCAGAGGATTCAAAGACAAAATAGATTGACAAGAAGAGCATTGTTTAGTGCTCTATTGAGGGCAAGAGTGGATTTTAGAAGAATAGATGGTATTCCAACTGAAGAGCTCCATAAGATGTACCAAGAAAAGGTACTTAATATTTGATTGGATAGGAAAGTAGGAACCCCTCCTACAGACACTTCTGAATCATTGTATCCAAATTTGCCACACCTTCAGGGAGAATAGGAAATGGGCCAAGCCCCCACCCAGATTAAAGAAATACACAGAGGAGATTGCAGACCCCATATTGGTTTAACAATATATTGGAAGAATGGATCAACTACTGTAACTGGGGCTTTAATCCATACGGGGCAGAGGCCTCACTTATTTTTGGAAACCCCGATAAATTAAAACATGGAACTCCTATTATCATCACAGGACTTGGAGGGGCTGAAATATCAGCCAGACAAGTTCCTATCCCTGGCAGTCTTCAGCAGGAGGCCTTAGCAGAGATTCTGGCTGGCTCAAAAAAAGGAGTTTGTGCCACAGCCACAGCTGCTGCTGCTGCTTCCAGTTACCACCACTCTGACTCTAACTTGGCTCTGGCTTTCTCTTGCTCCACCCCTTCCTGCTATGTCAACAAGTTCAAGGGGCATGGAAGATCTTCAAATCCCATTACCATTACATTTGGCCCCAAGATCTTTCATGTCCCTTACTTGGCAAAAATACATTAACAATACATTTCATTACATGGGTTAATAGGAGTTTTAGAAGTAACTGGTGTCAACAGAATTTTACAACAATATAACAAAGACAGCATACAATAAGCACAGAAACAATATTTTAGGGTGGAGCTTGAGCACAAGCTCCCCATCATTCCCTCTCTGAACAAATGAGGTCCCAAAATCTTGGGGTAAGGGGCAAAGGTCTCTTCTTCCATGGCTGCTTGCTGCTGAAATTGGATGTAGAGCTATCCCTGTCCCAAGGGATCCCATTTGAAAGGTCAGTTCTTTAGCCAGCATTTGGAATGTGCTTGATGCCAGGTCCAGGGGTGACACATGACAGCTGTGGACAGGGGGTGACATCCAGCTTAAGCTATCAGGCATCTACAGATGGAGGGTACCAAGCCTGAGGAAACAAATCTAGCAAACAAGGTAAACAGACAAAAAGCCAAGAAGAAGCAAGGAGACAATAACCAGAAACAAGGTATATATAGGAGCAGTCATGCTACTGGAGTCCATGAGCCCCACTATTGTAGCCTCACTCATGGTAGAATATATGAGTTAAGGGTACAATTTTGTAATCATCTTCTCTGGAATAGACAATAGTTACAGTGTTATCCCTCCCATGTGCTTATAATCTCTGCAGCCTTTGGAATATCATCTGGCTTACCTTTTACCCATACTTTAGCTCCCAATTTTGTTCTATCAGTAGAACCAAATCCTTCAGTTCCCCTGATAGTTATTTTGGAAGGAGGGCCAGTTTTTACAAGTGATATTGTTTTACAAGGAATGATAATCACTTGAACTATCCTACCATTTTTACGAATCTGTATGGGCCTTTCACTTAAATTATGGAATGTCAAAACAATTTCTCCTTGATAATTAGAATCTATTACTCCAGCCAATACATGTATTCCTTGAGCTGCTAATCCTATTTTGGGTATAATCAGTCCAAAGTGATTTTTAGGGATTCTTATGCATATTCCCATGGAGATTTTTCTTATTTCTTTTCTGTCCAACCAAAAGTCCTTCAAACAATGTTTAGAACCAAGTGTGTGGGAATCTGAAGCTCTTCCCTGCCTCTAGGCCCTTTGATGGGCTTAAGTCACTCTGGAACCTTCCGGGATTTGAAAATATACTCTGCCCCCTAATAGGCTGAATGTGGTCACATGGAGCCTGTGCTGGGAGGCTTTTTTCAGGAATGCCCACACCTTATTACTTTGTGATTGGGCAGCTGGTCAAGAGGGTTGTGACATTCTCTGATCCAGGAGAAGGCTATACATACCCTGATGTGAATTTTTGCTTTGGGGCTCACTTTGGAAAGAGTTGTGTGATCTGGCCAGACGAGACTCTGGGCAGCTGTTGAGCCCCCAGGCTTTGAAAACCCAGATGTTGGTGCTTCCCTCTCTGGTAACTAATTAGGTATGGATGTAATGGTCAGATGGCTGGAAGCCCATCTGCTGATCTGTTTCTTTGTCTGCTTGTAACTTCCGCATGTAACTTCTGTTTGTATTCTCTGAAGTTCAGGGTGCTGACTTCTCCCCCTGAACTAAGTAAATGATATACGTTTGATTGAGTTGCTTGTTGAGTTTTGAGTTGCTTTCCTTTAGAAAAGCAGATCTAAGAACCTGTGCTAGCAGCCATCCTGGGTATGCTAGGGTGCTTGCTGATACAGATATCTACATTCAGAGAAAGAACTACAGAGTTTGAATGAAGATTGAAGCAAACTACCAGCTCTCTTTCTTTTTCTTGCTTGGTGTTGTTTCCTCTTTCCCATTGTTCATTCCATTGGTTATAATCCTTCTTTACAACCTGATTAATGTCCAATGTGAAAGTATTTGTAGATCTTATACTTGATTGTATTCTACCATGGGGGAGGGGGGAAGAGAGGGAGGGGGAGCAAATTTGAAACTCAAGGGATTGTGGAACTGAATCTCATAAAGTAAAAGTAAACAAACAAATCAATAAAGACCAAAGAAATAAAAAATAAAATGTTAATTATGAAAATTAAAGTAAAAAGAAAACAAATGTTTAAAAAATTGGTTTTTTGCATGCAAGTGGGAAATAAGATATATAGGCACTGGGGCATAGAAATCCTTCTTGCCTTACTAGAAAGTTAGCTGGGCAGATAGGAAAAGATATAAGAGAGAACAGATTGGGGTAAGGGGCAGTCAGTAGGCTCACTGTCTTCGAGTGGGGTATAGGGAAAGGACTGGGAGAATATTTGTAAGTCAAAATCTTGCGGAAATGAATGTTGAAAACTAAAAACAAATATGTAAATTAATGAAGTTTTAAAAAATGCCTTTGATTTTGAAATATTAGTTCAGAATTTTTCTTCCTGGACTACCTTTTATATAGCCTTTTTCTCTTTAAAATATTGCTTTACTTAGTGCACAAGGACTAAGACATTTGCTCTTCCCTGTCCCAGTCTGGTTTTAATGGGTTCAGTACTGGGGAGCCTAGCATCTGATGGGGAGGCTTGGTTCCCTCTTTTCACATTCATTAGTTCATTAAGTACCTCACTCTAGCTACTGTACAGAAGATTTTAATTGTGGTACATTAGATTACTGCACACAAATCCAGGGATCCCCCCAAAGGGAGGGTAGTAAAAAAGGGACTCAATGCACAATATGAATCAGGTTAAATAATTTATTCTTATAAGCACACAAAGAAATGTTAAAGATAAAAGAATCACAATTTAAATTAACAGGATGAGAATATAATTCAGTAATTTAATTTATATTGTTATAGTCTGCTGGGAAACTAATATTTAAACCTCATCATAATATAGAGCAATTTTACCTTGTTTGGGCATTTTCCTTACAACTCTCTTGGTAAAAAGGCTGGGTTTGGGCCTGTTTTCTTGTCAGTGATCAATTTGCTGAGGCAGAAGATTCCTTTCCCACCAGCCAATTCCAAACTAGTGTGATCCATAGCCACTGGACCTTTGGAACTCACAAGGTCAGTTTTGCACATGTCTACCATGCAATACTCCCAGTTAACGTCAGAAAAGAGTAAATACATAAGAGCAAAAGGCATCCAGAGGCTCAGGAAATGTGCTTACAATTGTATTGAGAGAGAAGCACACATACCAGAAAGCAAAAAAGAGGTAGAGGGTCAGGTTGATCCTTCGTTTACATTTATTAAATCTTCAGCTCTTCTGGGTGTTTATCATCTTCCATTTCAAACTCCTTAGTGATGACTCATACATGGGTGGAAACTGCTTTCCAAACATCCACTTGGTCCCCATGAATGGCAACCGAGAATGCTTGGTTCAGGGTGTGGAGTGGGGAAGGGTTGCTACACTCAGTTCCTCACTCCTTTCTAGCTTATGCCTATAGTTACTATCTCTGCTTCTAGTAAAGTGGCCTTCTATCCTTTTCTCTCCTTATTATCTCCTTCCCTTCATGGCAAAGTCATGAGAGTAGATAGTGTTCTTATGCTGTATTGAAAAGAAATAATTACATTTTCTAATTGGCAGCTGAACAGTTGTTTTTTTTTTATCAAGTTTTCTAAAATGCTGTACACACATGCAGGCATACACAAAACACAAGTTCTGTGAGTACTATAGGCATTTTGTACTTAATTTGAAAAGAAAGTGTACAGCACAATTTACGTAAACTCAGAAAAAAGGCAGAAAGCAGCTAAGATCCCTAGTTTCAGTAGCTAAACTGAAGGCAGATTTGTTATGTAAAGTGTGATCTGAGTCCATTGTTTAGCACCTTATTTGGATATTGCTCCATATAAAGCTTAAACTGTTTTCTCAAACACTGGGAAGACTTCTGAGCTACTTTGCAGGATGATGTAAGCATTGTAATTCTTGCTTTGTCCTTGAGTTGCTAGCAGAGCGTTTCATATGTCTCAGAATTTGAATATACTGAGTAATGCCAAGTCGAAATAAAAATTTGGGAAAATCCTGTACAGTCACACTGTATAAACTAGAGACAAATCACAGAATCCAGAGTTTGTCACCTCAACCTCAAAAGCAAGGAAGAGATTAGATCACTGTTAGGGAAGTAAAGAAGTGATCAGAGTTCTTGGCTTTATCCAATTATCACTAACAATGATAGTTAACTTTAAAATACTGCCTTCTTGAGTAATATTATTGCTGAAGTATAAGCATCTGACTTATTAAAATAAAATCTACAAAAGTTTAATTTAGTTATTTCAAATTTAGAGTAATATAATGCACAATTATTTAAAATATAACATTTTTTCTTTCAATCACTTGATATAGGCAACATTCTTTTTTTGTGGAAATGGGGGGCATTCTGTGATTCAACTTATGTGGGGCTATTTTTTTTGCAATTTGTAGTAAGAGTTTACTGGGACACTGAAAGGTTGTATTATTACCTATTCACATATGCCTACTGTCTAATTAGGAAACAGCTAGGTGGTGAAGTGGATAGAGTATCGGGCCTCAGAAACTAGCTGTGACCCTGGGTAAGTCATTTAACACTGTCTCAGTTTCCTCATTTGTAAAATGAGCTGGAAAACAAAATGACAAATCATTACAGTATTTTTGCCAAGAAAATCCCAAATGGGATTATGAGGAGTCAGACCCAACTAAAACGACTGGACAACAGCCTTCTAATTATGGGTTGGTTCACCACACAGATTGGTTGTTGTCCTTCAATCTCAAAGAGGAGCAAAATTATATCACTGTGCTGAAGTCAAGTTTCAATGTGTCCAACTGTGGCTGATCAGACCAATACAAGCTCAGAATGCTCTACCACAGGGCAGACACAAATAGTCTGTGTGAACATTTGGGGTCAATTCTCTAGATTTGGGCATTCTGCATTTCCTTTGTGCTGTTTCAATTCTGTTTTGTTTATAGAGCCACAGCACCTTCTCTGATGGGGGCACGCTATGCTGAGTTGTCCTGTACCAGTGTCTCCCATGTCACATAATCAATTCCAAAGTTCTTGGGAGAGACCTTGAGAGTATCCTTGTATCCCTTCTTCTGACCACCGTGTGAATATTTGCCCTGTGTGAGTTCTCCATAAAATAGTCTTTTTGGCAAGCAAACATTTTGTATTCCAACAACGTGGCCAGCCCATCGGAGTTGTGCTCTCTGAAGCAAAGTTTGAATGTTTGGCAGTTTAGCTTCAGTAAGGGCTTCAGTGTCTGGTATCTTATCCTGCCAGCTGATCTTCAGAATCTTCCTGAGGCAATTCAAATGGAAGCAATTCAGTTTCCTGGCATGGTGCTGGTAGAATATGCAGGTTTCACAGACATACAACAATGAGGTCAATACAATGGCTCTGTAGACCTTCAGTTAGGTAGTCAGTCTAATACCTCTTCTCTCCCATACTTTTCTTTGGAGCAGTAGTTCTCAACCTTCCTAATGCTGTGACACTTTAATACTCATATGTGGCATAACTGCATGTGGGCAGACCCGCCTGCAGACAGAGGAGCAGTGTCTCGGTTCCTAAGACCATCAGAAATATGTGTTTTCCAATGGTCTTAGGCGACCCCTGTGAAAGGGTCATTCGACCCCCAAAGGGGTTGCGACCCACAGGTTGAGAACCACTGCTTTGGAGCCTTGAAAATATTGAGCTAGCTCTGGCAATGCCTGCATCTACTTCTTTATCAATGTGTACATCCCTGGAAAGTACACTACCAAGGTAAGAAACTTATCCACCGCATTCAAAACTTCTCCATTTGCTGCAACCAATGGTTCTACTTGACATAAATAAATACAATGCACATCACTATATGAAGTTATTGCACCTACAATAAGCTATAGAGTCTAGAAATTGGCTTAAGAGAGTTAATAGGTAAATCAGTATTTCGGGCCACAAACAAACTTTGGCACCTTCATTAGTTTTGTGGTTTGTTTGTTTTTTAATGCCTGGAGGTTATGAGTTTGTTAACACCAGCATGAAGGATATGTTTCTGGACCCTGGAAAAATTTCTCAGAGTTTTGTTAATGCTATAAAATTAAATTCATATCTTTATGAGAATAGGCCCAAAGAGAATCATGGAATAAATTCAATATTCCCAAAGCATAGATCTTGGAGCTGAGATAACAGATAATACTTTGCTTACCCATCATTAACTGCTCTCTAGACCTCTGCAAAGTGAGGAAAAACTGAACATTTTATAGCAGACATCAGCTTCTTCTACACAAAAGAAGAAAACTGAAAAGCCATTTCTGTGAGCTATGATCCTCTCCAACCCCCATCCCATAACCCAACCTCATTATATGCTGACTTACAGATCTGCAGCATCCCTCTTTTCAGTCCTCCTGAAATCCTTGATAGGCTATTAAAACATTCTTCAATAAATTTCATTTCAACAGGTAAGTTTTATGCATGGGCTCTCTCTTCTTTTCTGTCTTTGGTCACCAAATGTCATAATTAAAATGGATTGGAGAACTTGACCAATTTTTTATTTTTTCAAGAAAAATTTTATAAACCTAGAAAAATAGCATTAATTCAAATTGGTGGCAGATGTGAGGTTAATTTAGAAGTTAAGTAACTTTCCTAGAGTCACGTAGCCAGTGTGTTAGAAACAAAGCTTTAGCCTAGGTCTTTCTGACTCTAGTGTTTTACCTTCTATACCATGTTGCTCTGAGTTGGCTGAGAGGAAAAAGGGAGATTATTCCAGGGAGACAGAATGATCTGTACAAACACATCACAGCAAAAAGAAATAATCATCTTTACATGGGATATCCATGAGATGGGGGGGAGAGTTCCATTTCCAAACTCCAAAGCTTTGGAATTTAGATGGAACAGAAAATAAAGAGCCACTATAGAGCTTTGAAAAAAGGGGGTTAGCATAATAAAAATAGTGCTTGAAGAAAAGAATTTTAACTACCGTATGTGGAATGTATTAGACAGAAGAAAGGATTCTAGGTGGCTACTAAAATCTGGGCCCAGGGTCTTAAACTGTTATTTATATAGCACTTTTGAGGTTCCCGTTATCCAAACTGACTTTCACAACAATCATGTAAAGTAGGTGGGAAGGAGTGACCTAACTAGTGCCAGATTGAGTCAGGAAGACCACAGTTCAAATTTTGCTTCAGATGCTTGCCAGTTGTATGACCCTTGGCAAGTCACTTAACCTCTCTCAGACTCACTGTCCACATCAGTAAAATGGGGAGAACCTCGAAAGGCTGTTGTGAGTTTTAAATGAGGTGTAAAAGACATTATAGGGGCAGCTAGGTGGCGCAGTGAATAGAGCACCGGCCCTGGAGTCAGGAGGACCTGAGTTCAAATCTGACCTCAGACACTTAACACTTAGTAGCTGTGTGACCTTGGGAAAGTCTATTAACCCCAATTGCCCTGCCTTCCCCCCTCCCAAAAGAAAAAAAAAGGACATCATAAACTTTGTTCAGTTGTTTTTCAGTCATGTCCAACTCTTCATGATCCCAGTTGGGGTTTTCTTGGCAAAGATACTACAGTGGTTGACCATTTTCTTCTCCAGCTTGTTAAGATATTAGGAAACATCCTGTTTTCCAGAGCCAAGGCCCAGCAAGCAAGCTGTACTCTGAGCTTGGCATAATAATAATTCTTTGCACTTACCTACCTTACCCTGGAACTGATGGTGCTTGAGCGCAGGCAAGTACCAACAGGCCCAGATAAGAAACCCTGCTATGAATGGACTTTTTGTCAATAGACAACCTCGCATCACTATTGTTGTTGTGGCTCACTACTATTGGTATACTCCACTGTTTGACTCTTTGTCTAACCACAAATATATGAATCAAGCTTCAGTCACACTAAAGTGGGTCCTCCTACTAAGACCAGGTCTCTGGCACATGTGTCCATTCTTGCAAGCTGTTTCCCTCACTTTAAAATTAAAATGCTTTGTGATTTCTGACTCTCTTGTCTCTTGCCGGCTCTGTTCAGCTCTGGCTACCCAGAGGTTAGAGTAGGCCTGGACAACATACAGCTTACAAGCTGCTTGTGGCCCGCTGAAGGATTTCAGGCAACCCACAAAAAATGTAGAGCTGCCATTGCACACTCTCATGTTTGTCATGTAACTCATAGCAACCAACCATAGGCAGTCTGTCCCTAGTCTAGCCTATCTGCAGCCTGAAGAAGTTTACAAATCGTGCAGGGCTAGATTAGAAGCTCGTTCAGTCCAGTTGATATTAATTGGTGTCAGAAATGGGATTGGACATAGAAACAGGCCATTAGATTACAGTACCAGTGGCAATGGACTAGGTGTCACCAGAGATTTATTTCTCTGGAGTCTGACCACCCCCTCCTCATCTAGTGAGTCCTCTGTCCCTTGCTTCAGTCTCTGAGCTCCTGCCTTGGTCAAGCTCACCATTTTTTGTGAGGAAAACTCAGGGCCTCTCCAGTGACTTGGTTTATCTTGGATCACCCTGGTGAGGCTATCTTATCTTAACCTCACACCTCTGTAAATTGGTCTCTATACATGCCTCTGTAAAACTATGACTGCACGCCTAACTGCATACCTCAGTAACTGTGTGCCTCAGTCAAACAAGTTAAAATTAGAATTAGAATTATGCACTGTATTAAAATTATCTGTATCTATTTGTACCTGTCTTGTCATTTTGTCTATGTATCTTTATAAAATGTAAAATATCTGTGTCATGTAAAATGTCCGTGTAGATTCTGTTACCTTGAAAGATTTCAAACGAAGCCAGCCAGAAAAACTTCTAAGGGCTGTTGCCAGAGAGTTTAGAACACTGGGAAAGATTAATGAACTTTCACAATTGAAACAATTGTTCCAATAAGCAAACCTAACTCCTATTTGAGGTTTTCCACAGTAGATTTGGTTATAAGAAAAGAGAAAAAGAAAAAAAAAATTTTCAAGATACTTTTTTTCCTGGGAGCTTTATGTTGGAATCACAGAAATAAAGTCAGATAATCATAGTTTATGGAAATACTAAAAACATCTTAGCAGATTAAGGAGTTTGAAGATTTATCATTTTGTGGTTCTCAACCTGTGGGTTATGTCCAATTTATAACAATGAAAATACATCCTGTATATCAGATATTTACATTACAATTCATAACAGTAGCAAAATTACAGTTATGAAGTAGCAACGAAAATAATTTTATGGTTGGGGGTCACCACAACATGAGGAACTGTATCAAAGGGTTGCAGCATTAGGAAGATTGAGAACCACTATCTTAGGACCTTGGGCATAATTCCAGTAACTCACTACTTTCTGAAATATCTTAGGAAGTTTTGGGGTACCGCTCTGTGGAATTTATTTTAAGGAAAAAATAAGAATTACATTTTATAAAAGGTAAAAGTAGATGGCATTTTCCTTTGAAGATTGATAACTTCTAGGACAATGAAGGAAGGCAGCTAGTTTAGAAGTAATCCTAGAATGAAGAAAGAAAAGAAAATGGCAAATGTAGTGCTTAGCATATTAATAATATAGTGCTTGTCATATGCC
Organism: Pseudochirops cupreus; assembly: GCA_028627135.1. Taxonomy (NCBI): domain Eukaryota; kingdom Metazoa; phylum Chordata; class Mammalia; order Diprotodontia; family Pseudocheiridae; genus Pseudochirops; species Pseudochirops cupreus. The sequence goes on from CM053581.1 coordinate 327,054,413, forward strand.
AGTCATTGGGTTAAGTATTTTACCATCATTATATTGGTACCTCATAGCAACCTCTTGTTAATCCTTCCTTGACATTTTTGATCACGAAAAAAGAAAAGATTGTTTAAACCAAGGAGACTCTTTTGACTCTCCCAGGTCAAAATACCCTCTCCCTGTGATCTCCTCTCATCCCAGATCAGATTCCCAAATACAGGTGTTAAAAAAATGCTGAGGGGCAGCTAGGCAGTGCAGTGAATAGAGCTCTAGACCTGGAATGAGAAGGACCTGAGTTCAAATGTAGCCTCAGACTCTTGACACTTACTAGCTGTGTGACCTTGGGCAAGCCACTTAACCCTGATTATCTCACCTCCCCCCTCCAGAAAAAATGATGGGAAAATGTAGGAAAACTTTAATTACACTCTGGTTGCAGAAATTTATTAGCTGGGAATCTTTGGCAAGTTATCTTATCTCTATTCCAGTTTCCTGATCTGTAAAGAGAAAAACAATAATGGTACCACCTCTCAGAGCTTTTATGAGATAAAAATAATATAATGATTGTAAAGTACTTAACACAGTGACTGGCATATGCTAAGCACTACATTATTATTATTTCTTTAATTGAATTTAATTGTTCAATGCCTGATAATTCTAAAGTAGTTTTAAAATATCAAATGTAATAAAATCAATGATTTTTATATGTGATAATTTGGAAAAGCAATTGATGCCATCTGAAGTTTATCATTTGTGTCATTATTGTATTTGTAAATTCTCTGATACTGTGAAATTTGGGAGAACATTGTAATGGAAATGCTATTAGACAAAACAACTTTTTAATCTGGACATACATGAATTGGGTTTTTAAAAGGATGTGATAAAAAATAGATATTTGAAAACTGTTAAATATTTAATGAGATATATTTTGTTATAAAATAATAATAACAACAACAATAAGTTTATTATAATAGTGAATTTTCACTTGAAAATTCTTGGCTATTATGAAAGTGTATGGGGTGGTTTAAAGACGTAGCTTTGTAATGGTAATGGAATTTAAAGATCCCCCTATATTGGTTTGGTTTTGGGGTTGAATGTTGAAACCCAAAAGTTTTGAATCTCACTTGTTGGATGGACTTGTTGATGTGAAGAGAGAGGGCTGAGCTGGGGGCCAGAGTTGCTGAGAGAGACTGCTGAGGGCCAATTGGAGCTGCCCAGGACTTTTGAGAGCTGCCACCCAGAGCTGCCAAGAACTGACAAGGCATGACTGTGATGCCAGTATTTTGTCTGTCTATTTTGATGTTGTTTTGCCAGATTTATCTGCTGGTAAAGGACAGTGCTGTTGTTGCAAAAGTCCTGGAACCTTGCTGTTGGTTCAGAAGCCCTGAAGAAGGATATTCTTGTTGTATGTTTAAAGAAATCCTGGAAGAGTGTCCTGCCAATGTTTTCAGGAGTTCTGCAATTGTTCTGCAGGCAGAGAGTGAATTGATGAGGACACTGGCAATGTATATTGTGGCTTTGTTAAGCTTTGTCTCCCCAGCGACAGAGGTTGCAGAGAACTTGCCTCTGGTCAAGATGAAGAAAAGACCTCTCCTTTAAAAAGACCTTCTCGACATATAATCAGTCTCTCACAATATGCCCACTGTGGAGAGGTTCTGTGTAATTACACATGTACAGCCTGTATTTAATTGCTTGTCCTTCCAGTGGGGGTGGGTTATGAGGGAGGAAGAGAAAGAATCTAGAATTTAAAGTTCTATAATAAAATGTTAAAAATATATATGTATATATATATATATGTATACAATTAT
>CM053581.1:327073802-327089694 GCA_028627135.1 Pseudochirops cupreus
TGTGGCCTGAGACCAATTCATATTTTTCTTGGAGGCTTTGGATGTAGGAGCTTTGACTTTGGTGTCTTCTGAGTATGTGTTTTGGTCTTCCTTGTCACCATGGTAACTTTCTATGGTCAGAATGTTTTCTGTTGTTTGCTTATTTTCCCAGTCTGTTACTTGACTTTTAACTCTTTGTTAAAGTAGGGTTCTGCTTGCAAGGTGTAGAGCACACCATCCCAAGCTTCAGGGGTTTTGTGTAGTTGTTATCAAAGATAATTCTAGGGTCCTGTAAGTTTTCAGTTTTTCCAAGGTGGTGTAATCTAAGTAGAGGTGTTTACTATTCTCCTGGTCTGTACTCTGGTCTGTGAGTGACCACAAACACAGTTTTCTGCCCTGGAACTGTGAGAAGGGTCACTTCTCCAGTGTGTACGCAAGCTCTGCTATGCTAGTGCTCCTCCATGCCCTGTGTCTGCTACTCAAGACTGACTTCGATCCCAATATGGGCAAAGCATCCCAAGTCCTGCCTCAGTGCCAGCTAAAAGACTCCTATAATTTTACTTCTGGCCAGTTGTTTGACCTCCTTACCATCTGTGGACTAAGACTCTGGAAGCAGCTGTTGCTGCTTAGTGACTCCTAAGACCTGCTCCTGGTTAACTGGGGCTGAGTGTGTGCTGGCACGGCCTGCGCTGGCCTGTGTTCCACTCTCACTCAGGTATTTCCTACTGATCTTAGTTGTCTTTGGCTGGAAAATTATCGTAGCCCATCTTTTTGTAGATTCTCCTACCTCAGGAATTGTTTTATGCCATCATTTAAAGGTGTTTGGAGGGGTTTGGGGGAGAGTTCAGGTGCCTTTTCTCTGTTTGTGCCCGCTTGGTTTCTGCTACAACTTTCTCTGGCTGTTGATTTTTTGGTTATTTAATGCTCTCCACTACAGTTCAGGCTGGGGACCTGTAAACCTTTAATTTTTCCAGAGCCATCTGATCTAGGGCAAAGTGTGTGTGCTTCCCATCTTTTTTGAGCTGTATTAATTCTTGACTTGTTTTTGGATTTGAGTGGCACAACAGTGACCTCACCCCTAGTTAGAGCTTCATGGGTTTGGTGCTAGACTCAGCCACTGTCAGCTTACCTGGAAATCTTTGTAGGTTCAGAGTCACAGAACTGTAAGAACCTCTTTGATATATGCTATTTGTTCTAGTTATTTCAATGCCAGCTTCATACTGGCTGGAGCTGGATATGGGCTCTCACTTTACTCTGAGGTCAAATCTTCTTGCCTGCTATTTGCTTCTGTACTTTTTCATTGCTCAATATATTTACCTAGGGCCCTTGGGGGCTATCTCTCCACCCCTAGATACAGATCCTCCCTCATTTTCTGCAAAATCTTATTAATATATGGGGTGTTAATGACAGCTCTCTTAATTAGCAGCTACCATACAAAGTCAGATCCATTTGGATCTGGAATCTCTTCTTCTGGCCCTGGTGAACTACAGGCAGGCCCTTGTTCAGTCTTTACTATTTAATGTTCCCCATGGTATGCTTACATCTAGAAACCCTATTTTGTAAACCTATCTCTCTCTGTGCTGAGTTAGGCAAGAAATGATTCACTTTAATTTTTTCTTGAATTTTCTGATCTGGATCCAGTCTGGTATGTTTTTAGGCCCTTGTAGAGCTATTAAGGGGTGAGTTGGATTATATTGCTTCCCCAACTTTGCCATCTTGACAAGTCTTTTTGAATGTAGTTTCTTTTTTCTAGTTTTCCCAACTAGGTTTTGGTTTCTTTTTTAGCACAATCTAGTAAGAGATTTTATCAAGAGACTTTTCAGCATCTCTTATATAATCATGTTGCTTTTATTACTTACGATATTAGTACAATTTATTGTATTTATAGTCTGCCCTGTCTTGAACAAGCCCTACATTCCAAACTCAGTCATTGTGTATAATATTTTAATGTATTATAGCCTGCTTGCTAATATTTTATGTAAAATTTCTATTTCAGTGTTTATCAGGTACATTGGTCTGAAGTTTCCTTCTTCTTTGTCTTGATTATAGGTGTCAAGATCACATTTGTTTCATAGAAAGAGATTGGAAAGATGCCTTCTTGTTATTGTAAACAGTTGATGTAATATTGGAGATAATTGGTTTTTTGAATGTTTGATAAAGCTATCTGGTCCCGTGGTTTTCTTTTGGGAGTTCATTTATAGCCTATTCAGATTTTTTTTTTCCTTCTTCTGAGATTGGGTTACTTAAATTCTTTTTCTTATTCTGTCAATCTTGGCAATTTATAATTTTAAATATTCATGCATTTCATCTAAGTTTTCACTTTTGTTAAGCATATCATTGGGCAAAATAATTTTTTATTTCCTATTTAATTGTTTCAATTCTTAATTTTGGATATTAACCATTTGGTTTTCTTTTAAAAATCAGGTTAGTAACTTTTATTCCCTTAGTTCTCTCTTCTTCCCTCCAAAAAAATCAGCTCCTAGTTTAATTGCTCAATTCAGCTCTCCTTTTGCAATGAATTTCAATTAATTGATTTAATTTTTATAATTTCTACTTTGTTACTTAGTTGGAGGTTTTTTTATTTGTTCAGTTCCTTCAGTTGTATGTTGAATTTATTGATTTGTTCTTTTTTCTTTTTAGAGATATATTTCCCATGTTTGCTTTACCTACATGTTGTTTCATGTTTGCCTTTTTTGTTGATGAAATTTTCTGTTGTGTCTATGATTTTTTTTAACTTAGCAGTTTTTTATTATTATGTGATTTAGTTTTCATTTGGTTTTTAATTCTTTAAGGGCCTTTGATTGAATATGCTTTTTGTTGTATGGTGATCATAAAAGATGTTTACTGTTTCTACTTTTTAACCTTTTCTTTTGGTGAGGTCATTTATGCCTTAATAAATGGTCTGTTTTTGTATAGTTGAGAATTATATCAGTAATCATTAGTGAATCTTTCTGATTGTTCTGAAGTTCTATTCAGTTTCTTAATTTCTTGTTTGTCTTTTGGTTACATTTGTCTAAGACTGAAAGCAGTATGTTATGGTTCTCTGTTGTTTTAGATTTGCTATCTAGTTTTCCCTGAAATTCAATTAACTTTTGCTTTAACTATTAAGATGCTATAATATTTGGTTCTTGTATAGTAAATATAGAGTAATCTTTATGTTGTTGCCTATCTTTCTTTAAAAATCATGTCTATGTATACTTTGGCCTTATTTAAAATTATAATTGCCGCCTGCCCCCTTTTTTAAAGTTCAACTGAAGATGCATAATAGATTTTATAATTTTATAGATTTTATAATAGATACTAGCCCCTCATGTTCACACCGTGTGAATCTTTGTGTTTCTTGTAAAAACATGCTGTTGGGGGGTCTGTTTCCTAATCCATTTTATTGTTGTTTTCTGTGTTTTGAGTGAGTTCATCCTACTCACATTCAGAGTTTTGATTGTTAAACATGTATTTTCCTCTATCTTGTTCTCTTGTGCCTTCTCCTGCCTCTCTTTGCTCCTCTTTCCCTCATTACAAATTGTTGTTATTGTTCAGTCTTTTCATTCACATCTGACTCTTCATGACCCCATTTGAGGTTTTCTTAGCAAAGAAAATGAATTGGTTTGCCATTTCCTTCTCCAGTTCATTTTATAAGTGACGAAACTGAGGCAAACAGGGCTAAGTGACTCATCCAGGGTCACACAACTAGTAAGTATCTGAATCTGGTTTTGAACTTGGCTCTTCCTGACTCCGGACTCCATTATGCTGCCTAGCTACATGTTATGAAAAATGTTGTTGTTCAGTCATTTTGGTAGTGTTCAGTTCTTTGTGAACTCATTTGGGGTTTTCTTGGCAAAGGTACTAGAATGGTTTGCCATTTCCTTCTCCAATTCATTTTACAGATTTGGAGACTAAGGCAAAGAGCATTAAGTGACTTGCCCAGGGTCATACTGCTAGTAAGTGTCTGAAGCCACATTTGAACTCAGGAAGATGAGTCTTCCTCACTCCAAGTCTGGCACTCTTTCACTGTGCCACTTAGTTGTCCCTGCTTTACAAATTAGACAACGGTAAAAGAGAGGGAATTTCTGTGACTCTTCTCTGTTACATCTCCTCTTCCCTTGTACCTGATCTCTGGTTTTTACTTTTTCTTCTTTTCATTTCCCTTTTCAAGCTTTTGTTTTCTTTATAACTATACTCTTCCTATCTCATCCTTTCTCTTAGACCCCTCTTTCTTTTTATACTTGGCCCCTTCTCTTTCTCCTTTGAGTTGAATATATTTCTATACCAAAATGAGGGGGTGTGTATGGGGGTGGGGTGTGCATGTAGGCACACATGCAATTGTTTTCAATATTCCTTTATGCCATTTAGATAAAAAGTGAAGTTCGTAGGATCCTGGTCCCTCCTCCCACCATCCTTTCTTCTATGTTTAAATACTCTTCGTCTTATTATGTCAGTGGTTCTCAACCTTCTAATGTCGTGACCCTTTAATACAGTCCCTCATGTTGTGGTGACCCCCAACCATAAAATTATTTTCATTGCTACTTCATAACTGTAATTTTGCTAGTTATGAATCATAATGTAAATATCTGATATGCAGGGTGTATTTAAATTGAACATAACCCACAGGTTGAGAACCGTTGTATTATGTGATTTCCTTCCCTGTAGCACCAGTGCAATATTTACAGTGCCCATGATCACAATAAAGATTGTGACTATGAGTATTGCATGACGTTTGATTGCAAAATACACCAAACTCTCCAGATAGAGGATAGAACTGAAGCATTTTTTAGACACCAGAAAACTGAATCTGCAAACCGGTAAGCTGATTCTATCGTAGTACGAAAATATTCAGAAGCCATAATAACACTGACAGCCACTGCATCCTTCAGCCTTCCCACAAACCAATACAAGATCAACATCTATTCGTGAGCCTATCTGACTCCTTGCCTGAGGTCGTCTCTCCCCCCACCATCTTTCTAGCTCTGACTACCAGCTTCTTGTGGGCTCTGCTTCCCTTCAGCAAAACTCCTCCCACCACAGCCTCCATGTGATCACATTCGGCCTATTAGGGGGCAGAGTTTACTTTCAAAGCAGGGGAGGTATTAAAACTCTTGAAGAAAGAAACTTGGTCTGTTAAGGGGCAGGGAAGATCTTCAAATTCCCATTCCCATTACACTCCCGTACCTCTTTTCTTTCCCAGTATAGTCCCCTTCCCTCTCATTTTTGTGTTTTTGTAAGACCATCACAATAGAACGAAATCACCCACAGGTCCTTAGTCATTTTTTACCTTTATGACTTTAAAGATATTAGCATTCTCAAAAGACATTTCCTATAATTCATTCCTACATGGGTTAAGAAATATGTATGCCTTTCCATGTTTCTCTTGGCACCAGTATTTTCATTTACAAATGCCTATTCAGTTCTTGCGTTTTCATCAGGAATGCAAGGAAGCCTTTCATTCCTTCAGTCATTGGCCCCTTCCTCCCCCCCAGACTTATGTTTAGCTTTGCCCTTTGATATAAGCCTTTATCATTTTGGTCTTTTTAATATCATTCAGAGCTCATTTCAGTGGCAGCTGTTAATCTGTTAATCTTCTTAGTACTTGAATTCTTTATTTTTTTGACTGCTTTAGTATATATTTTTTTTGAGTTGTAAACTTTGGATTTCAGCTTTGGGCTTCCTGGGAATTTTCATTTCAGAGTTTCTTTCAGGAAGTAATCAGTGGATTCTTTGTAATTTTACTTTGTTGTAAGAATTCTGGGTAGTTTTCATTTATAATTTCTTTAATTATTTTATCCACACTTTTTTGGTCATGGTCTTAAAATAGTTTGACAGTTCTGTATGTGACTGGTGTTTTAGGATAATTGTTGATATTATTTCCTACATTTTCTTATTTTTTGGTGGGAGATTTGGTCTTTCCCCACTCCCCAGTCTTTTGAGGCCTATTTTAATTTTCAGGGCATTTAGTTTTTCACCATCTGTTCAAAGGCATTTGTTCTGCTTGCTATTGCATTTTTTATTTCTTACTTCATTTCTTCCAGATATCCTTATCCTTGTGGCCAGGACTCTTTTATCCTCTTGAGCTTTACTTGGAGTTGTTGTGGGTCACTGTCTTCCTCGGTGTTTACCCACTAGGTGTCAATTTCTCCTGTATATACTAACACTATATATCTCCCCTTAATCTACTTTAATTCTTAATTTTATGTGTTAAGAGGATATTTGGTCAGAATTTTAGCTTTGGGGTAAAAGTTACTGAAAAAGTTAGAGGAAAGAGTAGTTAAAATGTGCTATTTTTATAAATATTTAAATTTAAAACGTAATCTTTTATAAACAGTTAACTATTTTAAATAATAAATATATTTCAAAAATAAATATTTAGAAGAGTTAAATTGTATCAAATTTCTGAGTTGATTTCATAAAAATGATAAAAGAGCTAATTTTTGAAGAGGTTAGTTAAAAATGTGTAAGATATTAGTTAGGTATGTGCTAATTTAAAATAATTACCTCATCTGGTATTCTTTTAGAGTGGTTACTAGTTAAAATTCCTCTAATGAAAATTCTAGCATAATTCTAGGCATATGGAGGAAGGTAATGCAGAAGATCCTTTAGAATAGTTTATACAGATAGCTACCTTAGTAGAATTCAGTGAAATTCTTCCAAAGTGGTCTGATCAAAGGTGAAATCTGATTACTGTTCTCCTGGTCTGAGCTCTGCAAGTTCCTGACTGGGTACAGGTCTAAGCAAGAGTAGACTGATGCTAGACTCACCCCCTGTCGGTGAGCTGTAAAGGTCTTTTGGTTCAAAGCCATAGGATTGTAGGCTCCACTTTAGTCTGCGAGTCCTGCTCTGGTTATTCCTCTGTGGCCTGGGCTAGATGCTGAAAATTAAGACTCTGCTCAATCCCTGACATCTTATACAGTACTGCTGCTGCTGACTTCTGAATTTCTCTCCTTTTTGGTACACCACCCAGGGGCTTCCTACACACTAACACCAGCCACATGCACAGATCCTCTTCTCAGTCTGCCTGGATAGTAGGTGACAAAACTGCCATTTTACAGTGCCCTGGTATGGGTTTGGAATGCCTCTTACTGTGCTACACCCTTTCTCCTTGAGCACTTGAATGTTCTGAACACAGCATATCCCTGGCTTGATCCTGTCCACAGTGTCCACATACCTTCCTGTCTGTCGCCCTAAGCCAAACCATGATGAACAAATGACTCATTATAACTTATTTGGGGTTTTCCCATTAGTATTCAGTCTGGTGCATACTCTGGATTTGTTCTGAGGAGGGTTATGAAGGAGTTCTTCATATTCCTACCACTCCATCAATTTGACCCAGCCTTTCACTAGAATTCTTGACACAGAATCTATTTTATGTTATTACTTAGTTGTCTTAATCTCATATAATTTCATGGTTTTTCCAAGCCCTCTACTTTATCTTGGTTGCTCCTAAGTCTCAAAGGAACCCAATTGTGACTTCATAGTATTAAAAGATTCCTTTCTGGTGATTTCTGGCATTTTTTCCTTTACTTAAGAACTCTGGAATTTGGCTAATATTCTTGGCAGTTTTCATTTTTGAGATTGCTTTCAGGACGTCATTGGTGAATTCTCTCGGTTTCTATTTTACTCTCAGAATCTAAGATGTTGGGGCAATTACCCTTTATAATTTCTTGAAATATGGTGCCTGAGCTCTTTTTTTTATCTGGCTTTCAGGTAGTCCAATAATTATTAAATTATTTTTTCTCAATAAGATATATAGGCAGTGTGGTATAGAAATCTTATCTCGTCCTACAGGGAAATATAAGGGAGGGTGAAAGGAGAGATAGAAGGGAGGGCAGACTGGGGGAAGGGGTAATCAGAATGTGTGCCATTTGGGGGTGGGGAGGGGAGAGATGGGGAGAAAATTTGGAATTCAAAATCTTGCGGAAATGAATGTTGAAATCTAAAATTAATTTTGAAAATTATTTTTTCCTCTATCTGTTTTCCAGGTCAATTGTTTTCCCAATGAGATATTTCCCCATTTCTTCAATTTTTTTTTCATTCTTTTGCCTTTGTTGTACTGTTTCTTGGTATCTCATGGAGTCATTAGCTTCCACTTCTTCAGTTCTATTTTTTAAGGAATTATTTTCTTCAGTACTTTTTTGTTTTTATTTTACCACGCTGTTAATTCTGTTTTCTTAATTTTCTTGTGTTCTCATTCTGCCCCCCTCCAATTTTTTCTCTACCGTTCTTATTTGATTTTTAAAATCATTGTTTTCTTTTGACTAATAAAGTTTTTAAAGTCTTTAATCACAGATACCATTCAAAATGGAATTTTAAACGATGGTTTTAGAGAGAAGCTATAACAAAATTGTAGTGCTAAAGATATCAAGGTAATCAAGTGTTTAGGATTAGCTTGTGCTTGGGAAATAAATTGTTCTTTATTAAGATATACTTATGTAAGTACATAGATCACAAAAGTGATCCTTCTTTTCTTACTGTAACAGTTTTCCCCTCAATTGATAGGTAGAATAGTCTTGTGTGTAGAAAGAAATGGCTTTCCTTTGTAAAATGTAATCCCGTCTGGAGGGTGTCTGTTAAGAAGTAGGTGAAGAGACTTTTGGGAAGATGGCAGAGTAGGTCAGAAAATTCCAAACTCCCAATATTTTCCCCCCAAAAGATATAAAATAGCACTTTAGATTGAACAAAGTGTGAGTAAAAATAAATTAGAATAGGCGCACAACAGGGGTCTTCCTGGGACAATTTGAGAAGATCAGAAGACAAATCCCAGGACCTGGTTTGGTCCTGGGAAAAGTACACTTCCAGACGAGGGTCCGCTTTAAGAACCAGTGGCAAGCTGCTTACACAAAAAGCCCAGGGGTTGTTTTGAGAGGCTGCCTTGGCCCCAGCTACAGGATAGTGTGGGGAGTTGGCATCTGAGCCTGGGAAGACTTGAGGGAGCCTCTGCTCTCAAGGAACACCAGACCACAGTGCTGCAAAGAGCTTGTGGGTGAGAAAGAAACAGCATATGCCCAGTGAGTGCAGAAGCAATGGGACTAGAAACTCCTGGCTGTGGCTGTTACAAGAACTTGGATGTTTGGCCTTGGTTCCAGGCTAGACAGGAGAACTGAAGATCTGGGGCAAGAGACACTATCCTACATACCCCCAAAACTAGTGGTGATTACAAAAATTAAGCTATTACCACAAAAAATGCACAGGCAGAGGAGAAAGAATCCAACCATAGAAAACTGTTATGGGAATAGAGATGACCAGGGTTCATCAAACAAGAAGATTATGAAAGGAAAGTCAACCAATTAGAAATAGAGATACAGAATCTTAAGGAAAATGAAACCTTGAAAATTAGAATTGGGCAAGGTGAAGTCAGTGAAATTATGAGAGATCAAGAAATAAAAAATGTGAATAATGAAAAAATAGAAGAGAAAGTGAAACATTTTATAAGAAAAACAACAGATTTGGAGAATAGATCAAGAAAAGAAAACATTAAAATAATTGGACCAACAAAGTTAGGATTAACAAAAGAATCTTGATACAATAATACAAGAAATAATTAAAGAAAATTGTCCTGAAGCATTAGGACAAAGAGGGGAAGTAGAAATAGAAGAAAATCCATCAATCTCCACTTAAAAGTAAGATCCTATGTGTTTGAATATCATAGTCAAATTCTAAAACCCCCATCGCAAGGATAACATATTAAATGCAACAAGAACAAAACAATTTAAATATGATGGTGCCACAGTTAGAATCACCCAAGACCTTGCAGCAGAGACTTTAAAGGACCACAGGTCTTGGAACACTATATATTGAAGAGCAAAAGAACTGGGGCTCTGGCTGAAGATATCATACCCAGCAAAGTTAAGCATAATCCTTAAATGGAAAAAAAAATATTGTTGTTTGATCAACTTTCAATTCTTTGTTAAAAAAAAAAACAAACCAGACACCAAAAAAACCTGAACTTAATAGATCTGACAAAAAAGAGCCAAGAGAAATATAACATACCTGAACTTAATAGATTTGACAAAAAAGAGCCAAGAGAAATATAACATACATACCAAAGACTGACTGATTATAAGGGTTTCAATAAAACCATTTACTTTTTACATATGTAAAATGTATGTCTGAAATTCTTACTGATAATTGGGTAGCTCATAAAAAAGATTGGGGAGAACCTGAGTATGATATGAATTTAAAAATTAAACCATTTAGGAACAGCTAAAAAGAGTAATTATTTTATACAAATGAGGTACAAAAGGAAGAATTGATATATAGGAATTAAATGGGGGAGGAGGGCTGATAGTTCTGGTAGCCTACTTGTTTTTTGTTTTTTAAATATAGGCTCAGATATGACTGAAGTTTGAGGATTTGTTAACTAGAAGTTCATCACTAGTTTGAACACTGTCTACAGAGTTTTAGAAAAGATTTAACCTGAGGTTGTGGATATGCTGAGAAAATTTGTTGTAAAACATAATTGAAGATGCTACTAACCCACTAACAGCACAGCACAGTTCCTTGCCTCTAGTAGGCACTCAGTAAATGTTTATTTATGATACAGAGAAAAGACCACTAGATGTAGAATCAGGAAGCTCTGGCTTTTATTTTCCTACCTAACACTTACAGAATTGAGATTCTGGGCATGGTTCAGTTTCATCGTGTTGCATGAGGATTGTTCTTGCTCTGCCAACCTCATAGGATTGTAGTGAAGAAAGTCTGATACAAGTAACTTTATATAAACTATCATCATTGCTGTGAATGGGGTTTTTAGAGGGTTTTTTTAAAAATTGATTTGTTTTTTTATGAAGTAATATTAATGATCTAAGGTGTCTTATTTTATTTTTATTTTCTAGATGTAAAAAAAGATTGGTCAGATCATGCCTTGTGGTGGGAAAAGAAAAGAACTTGGCTACTTAAGACTCATTGGACCTTGGATAAGTATGGTATACAAGCTGATGCTAAGCTCCAGTTCACACCTCAGCACAAATTGCTTCGCCTACAACTCCCAAACATGAAGTATGTGAAGGTGAAAGTGAATTTCTCTGACAGAGTGTTTAAAGCTGTTTCTGATATCTGTAAGACCTTTAGTAAGTATCACTTCATTTCTTTGTTTAAAATGCCCTGAATATCAGCATTCTGTATCCATCTGCTGAGTGTTCTTTAGCTGACATCCTTTTCAGTGAGAAACAGTGTGGAACAGTAGACAGAAAACCAATAACAACTGAGTTCAGGTCTTGCCTTTCACAGCTGAATAGTTGTTGGACCAAAGGGAAGTCATCTGATTTCTCAGTGATCCAAATAACTCTCTGAGACTTAGTTTGTAGACAGGGAACTTCTACACCATGAAATTGTGAGTCTGGATCCCAGGACTATGAAAAAGAAATCCTTTCAGAAGTATCCTGAGGAAATTAAAATATAAAAATATACTTTTCCTAGTTGTTAGATTTGGAACCTGTTCCTTTTATGTATTCTTGTAATTTAAGATAAATGGTTATTGAAGGAGGGTGAAAAGTCGAGGTATGTAGTATGAATTTTTCAATATACTGTAGCAGAAAGAGTGATGGACTTGGAGATAAAAGTCCTATGATAAAGTATGGTCTCTTCCTTAGCATTTGTGACTTTAAGTAAGTTATTTAACTTCTTTGAGCTTCAGTTTATGATTTTTAAATACATTTTTAAGTGATGTATTTTTAATTTTAGTGTCACCATTGCTTCCCCTAGCATTCTTTTCCCTCCCAGAGAATAATTTCATATAATGAATAGACCGAAAAAAGGAAAGAAGAAAAAAAATCAGAATTGTTGATCAATACACCAAAAAAGTCTGATAATATATACAACACTAGTGGGCCTCCTATTTCTGCAGAGTGGTGGAGTGGTAATGTCTTATCATATCTCTTGAACTGTGCTTGTTCTTTTTGCAGCATTCACTTCTGATTTATATAGATAATTCTTTCTGTTTACATTGATATAGTCGTGATAGTGTTCGATTGGCTCCACTTCACTGCATCAGTTTTTATATAAATGTTAACATGCTTCTCTGAATTTATCATGGTCATTATTTCTTATAGTACAGTAATGTTTCATTAAACTCATCCCTAATCAATAGGTGTCACTTTGTTTCCTATTCTTTGCTGTCACAAAAAGTTCTCCTGTAAGTATTTTGATGATTATGGAAACTTTATTCTTATCGGTGGCCATTTTGGAAACCAATTTGGAATTATGCAGAATGGTTTTACTGATTCACAGCTCCATCATAATACTTTAATGTGACTATCTTCCCACAACCACTCCAACATTGACTGTTGTGTCTTTTGTCATGTATGTCAATTTGCAAGGATCATTCTTTTATAAAATTGTTAAATAGTTTGGAATCCTTCCTTAAGAACTATTTGTTCATTTTCTTTGACCACTTATTTTTTAGGGAATGGCTTTCGGTCATATACATACACATATATATGTATATAAAACACATACATATAACACACACATAGCAGATAAACCTTGTACACGTGTGTGTGTGCATGTGTATAGACTGCTTTCCAGTTTTTGATGTACTTTTTATCAGATAGGGAGTTTTTCCCAAGTAATTTATGTTTTCTAGTTTATGGAACACTGGATTGAGTTTCGTTGTTTCGGATTTTTTTCTTGTCTATGTTTTAATGTCTTGTTCCTTTGGCGTACCTATCTTTTTTTAAGGAATATCAGCTGGTTTTGATTATGACAATTTTCGAATAAAGTTTGCTCTTTGGAAATGCTATTCTCCCCTTGGTCTTTTCATAATTTCTCTTGATATTCTAGAACTTTGAATGTCCAAATTCTGTGTGGTATTCCTTTTATGATTGGTATAGAATTAAAATTATAATTTAACTGAGAAATCCTTCTTCTTTTTTTTTTTTTTGGCTTTTTGGAGGGCGATTGGGGTTAAGTGACTTGCCCAAGGTTACACGGCTAGTTTTTGTGTTAAGTGTCTGAGGCTGGATTTGAACTCAGGTCCTCCTGACTCCAGGGCTGGTGCTCTATTCACTGCACCACCTAGCTGCCCCGAATTAAAATTATAATTAACTTTTATATTGTCTTTTTTATTATATTGACTGTTTTCTCCCTTTTAAAGTAGAAATAAATGCCTCCTTCACCTGCCTAACAGAGCTATAGTGAGGATTAAAACAAATAATGTATTTTAAATCAGGTTTTATCAATGTAAGTTGACTGTTAATGCTAATTACAGCTCCATTGGATAAGTGTTATTGCATAGTTCCTTGAATTTGAGTAATTTTTGGTCATTTTTGTATAGGGATTACTTAGAAAGGGGACATGACCTTTGTACATCTTTCTTCAAATATGAAAGTATTTGATTTTCATGATATTGATGGATTTTTGTCATTTTTTTTCTTTTTTAAAGATCAGAATATATTCCAAAGGAAATGATCATTAATGTGCCATCTTCCTTAACTGGAGTCTGGCAATGTGAGTTCTGAAGTGAAATGTAGGTTGTTTTTGGCTTACTCAGGCATGTAATGGAATGTTACTGTACTCTAAAAAATAACGGATGTGAAAAATTTAAAGAAGTTTGTTAACATGCTACATGAACTGATGTAGTGAAGCAGAGCCAAAAACAACATGCATGATGACTACAACAATGTAAACTGAAGGAACAATCACACATATCAAAAGTGAATATTGCACAAAAGAACAATATTATGTTCAGTCATAAAAAAATATAAGCTATAAACATAGATACCCCTTGTTGAAAGTTGTTGGGTTTTTTTTTTACCAAGCCAAAAGCAAGTTTTGTAGTTTTGTAAAGAATGTTTCTTTTGGGCTTTAAAATACAGAGTTGTCGCCTTACTGTACCTTTTTAATTCTTCAGTCTCTAGTTGTTTACAGTGATTTTTATTGTATCTGTCATACATTAGTGAATCCTTTTAAAAATTCCTTATTTATTGTTTATGAAAAAACAAAGTCTTCATTTGAGATCAACTAAAGTATTCTCCTAATTTAGATTAGGCTTTAACACAAAATCAGTATATCTTAAGTTAAAAGGACTGGAACATGGAGAGCTGTCATTGTTGGTAACATTTTAGTTTAATATGAATTCTAGAGGCAGCTAGGTGGCACAGTGAGTAGGGTACCAGTCCTGGAGTCAGGAGGACCTCAGTTCAAATAGGGCCTCAGACACTTTTAACACTAGCTGTGTAACCTTGAGCAACTCACTTAACGCCAATTGCCCTGCCGTCTCTTCTCCAGAAAGGCCCCCCCCCCCCCAAAATGAATTCTATGTATTTATGAGAGTGGGCATTGAAACTTAATTGAAACTCATTCCTATTGATTTAGTATTTGTTATGGGGTCAGGGAAGAGTATTGTGTGTGAGGTTTAATGGGTGAATTGGTAAAGAGAGAAGTAATTTATATCATGTCAAAACACCATTGACTCAAGGAACATTCTTATTTAGTGATTCATGCACAAGAAAAAGAATTCTAGATTCTAAGACTAGATTGTAGTGCCAATGCAATATTTATATTTCCCACAATCACAATAAAGACCGTAACTAAGTATCGCATGATATTTGATCACAAAATATACCAAACTCCCCAGGTAGAGGATAGAACTGAAGCATTTATTTAGATACCAGAAAACCAAATCCCAAAACCAGTAAGCCAATTCCATCACAGTACCAAAGATATTCAGAAGCTATAATAATCCTGAGAACCACAGCATCCTTCAGCCTTCCCACAAACCTGTGAATACAAGATCAGTGTTTACTCACAAACCTCTCTATCTCCTTGCCTGAGCTACTTTCTCCCCCATTGTCTGGCTAGCTCTGACTACCAGCTTCCTGTGGGCTCTGCTCCACCCTTCAGCAAATTCCCTCTATCACAGGCTCCATGTGATTACATTCAGCCTATTAGGGGGGAAAGCTGACTTTCAAAGCAGGGGAGGTTTTCAAACTCCCCCCTAGGTCTATTAAGGGGCAGGGAAGATCTTCAAATTCCCATTCTCATTACATAGATTTATTTGCTTGGAGACAAGAAGCAAATATTACACATTATATTTGTTATTTTCCATGGTATTACAAATGGCTATTTTTTTTTTAATTTTTAAACATTCTTTAAAAAATTTTTGAGTTCCATATTCTTTCTCCCTTCCATTAAGAAGACAAACAATATGATATCAGTTATACATGTGAAGTCATGCAAAACATGTTTCCATTCTAGCCATATGGGAAAGAAGCAAAAAAAAAAGCGGGAGAAAGATAAAGAAAGTGGGAAAAGTATGCTTCAATCTGCACTTAGAGTACATCAGTACTTTCTCTGAAGGTGGATAATATTTTTCATTATTGGTCCTTAAGAATTGTCTTGGATCATTGTATTGATTAGAGTAGATAAGTCTTTTACAATTCATCATTGTTAAAATATTGCTGGTATTGTGTACAATATTCTCCTTGTTCTGCTTACTTTGTTTTGCTTTGGTTCATATAAGTCTTCCAGGTTTTCCTTAAAATATCCTGCTTGTCATTTCTCACAGCATAATAGTATTCGATCAAAATTATATACCACAACTTATTTGGCCATTTCCTAATTGATGGACATCCCCTCATTTTCCATTTCTTTACAGCTATGAAAAAAGTTATCATAAAGAATTTTGTACAAATAAGTCACTTTCTTTTTTCTTTGATTTCTTTGGGTTACAGACCTAATAATGGTATTGCTAGGTCAAAGAGTATACACAGTTTTTTAGCCCTTTGGGCATAGTTCCAGATTGCTCTCTAGAACGGCTGAAGCAATTCACAACTCCACCAGCAGTGTATCAATGTCCCAGTTTTTCAACATCTCCTTCAACATTTGTCATTTTCCTCTTCTGTTATGTTAATCAATCTGATAGGTGTGACCTGGTATCTCAGAGTTACTTTAACTTGGATTTTTCTAATCAGAAGTGATGTGGAAC
>CM053581.1:327098496-327121980 GCA_028627135.1 Pseudochirops cupreus
GAATGCCAGGGATTTATGTGAGTTTATTTTATATCCTGCAACTGTACTAAATTTATTATGTAAAGTAGTTTTTTATTTGATTCTCTAGGATTCTCTAAGTATATCATCGTATCATCTGCAAAGAGTGATAGCTTAGTCTCTTCTTTGCCTAATTTGATTCCTTCGATTTTTTTTTCTTTTATTGCTACAGCTAACATTTCTAGTATAAAATTAAATAAGAGGGGTGATAGTTGACATTCTTGTTTCACCCCCGATCTTACTGGAAATGCTTCTAGCTTATCCCCATTACATATAATACTTGCTGATGGTTTTAGATAGATGCTACTTATTATTTTAAGGAAGACTCCATTTATTCCTATACTTTCTGGTGTTTTTAATAGGAATAGGTGTCGTATTTTGTGAAAGGCTTTTACTGCATCTATTGAGATAACCATATGGTTTCTATTAGTTTGTTGTTGATATGTCATTTATACTGATAGTTTTCCTAATATTGAACCATCCTTGCGTTCCTGTAATAAATCCTACCTAATCAAAGTGTATTATTCTTGTGATAAGTTGTTGTAGTCTTTTTGCTTATATTTTATTTAATATTTTTGCATCTGTATTCATGACCACCACAAATTTTTGTTGCACAATCTCAACTAGGCCCTCACTCCTCTTAGGTAATCCTTCTGTCCCTTCTTTATCAACTCACTATTTCACTTTCCACAGCAGCTGAGAATCATATTTCGTATTTTACTGAAAAAATTGAAGCTATTCTTCTTGACTTAATCACTCTCTCTTTGCTACTCTTTTCTCTCTAGGTCAGGCCACATCTGGCCTTCTAGGTCCTTGGGTGCAACCTTTTGACTGAGTCCAAGTTTTATAGAACAAATTCTTTTATTAAGGGGATTATTTCTAAGAAGTTTGGATTCAGTCAAAGGGCTGCACTTGAGGACCTAGAGGGCCACATATGACCTCGAGGCCACAGGTTCCCTACCCCTGTTCTAGGTTTTTAGGATACTACTCTCTCCTGCTTCTTCTCCTACCTGACTTTTTTTTTTTACTGGAAAACTTTTTATTGTAGGTGGAGTGGGGTAGCTGGACAGAAGTTAGATGATTCCAATTTTGTTGGCAGTATCTAAAGCATCATAATCTGGAGCAAGTCAGACATAGGCCTTCTTCTCTCCGTCAGGCTGGATCAGTGTGTTGACCTTGGCCACATTGATGTTACACGGCTTCTTTATGGCCTACTTGAGCTGACGCTTGTTGGCCTTAACACCTACAATGAAGACTAGGGTGTGGTTATTCTCAATCTTCTGCATAGCAGACAAGGAAAACTTAATGATGGCATAGTGATCAAGGTTGCTTCTTGAGGCAAGGGTATTTGGGCTTCCTTCAAAGTTTTAGTGTTTTAAGCTGCCAGAAAGTGGAGGTTGTTTGGATTTCTTCTTTGGACACCCTTCTTCTGTGGACACCCTTCAACACCACCTTCTTGGCCTTCAAGGCCTTGGGCTTGGCTTCTGTCTTGGGAGTGGACAGCAGTTTACTTTGCCTTCAGCTCCATCTTAGGGGAAAGGCCTCTCTGACTATTCTTTCTCTATCTCCTTTGCCACATCCTCTTCCAGATCACACCCTTAGGGTTCTGTTCTGGACTCTCTTCTTTTCTCCTTCTATACTTGTGGGTCTCATCAGCTCCCATAGGTTTAATTACCATCTTTATGCTGACAGGGGTGTAGGGTGTGTTCAAAGAGGACTTGTTCCTCTGGTGTGATGGCTGCCAAGGCCTTTTCAGGGCTGCTTTCCACCTTTTGGTGTCCACTTAGTCTACCCATCTCTCACCTGTGACTCCAAGAAGCTGTAGCATGCACAGCAACCACACTTTGGTAAACTGTTTCAGCAGATGGACTAAACTAGGTTGAAGGTAATCAAGGGGTCTCAAACCCATTGGTGAGTTAGAGCAGTATCTACTCCAAGCATGTGAAGACTTCCCCTGTTGGAATGCATGAATGAGAACAGTTTGTTCCAATGGGAGGATCCAAAGGAAAGTATGGGAGAAAAGGGACTTACTACCAGACTGAAGTTCTACAGAGCTGTTGTGCTGACCTCATTGTTGTCTACCTATGAAATCTGGACAGTCTACCAGCACCATGCCACAAAACAGAATCACTTCCATTTGAATTGTCTTAGGAAGATTCTGAAGATCACCTAGCAGGATAAGGTAACAGAAACTGAGGTCCTTACTCGAACTGAATTGCCAAGCATTCAGACTCTGCTTCAGAGAGCACAACTCCAGTGGGCTGGCCACATTGTTCAAATGAAAAATGTACGCTTGCCAAAAAGAGTGTTTTATGGAGAACTCCCAGAGGCAAGCATTCACATGGTGGTCAGAAGAAGTGATACAAGCACACTCTCAAGGTCTCTTTCAAGAACTTTGGAATTGGTTGTGTGACATGGAAGACACTGCTACAGGACTGCTCAGCATGGTGTGCCCACATCAGAGAAAGTGCCGTGCTCTATGAGCAAAGCAGAATTGAAATAGCTCAACAGAAATACAGGATGCACAAATTTAGAGAATCGACCCCAAATGTTCACATGGACTGTTTGTGCCAGACCTGTGGTAGAACATTCCAAGCTCACATTGGTCAAATCAGCCACAGTCGGACACATTGAAACTTGACTTTAGCACAGTGATGTCATTTTGGTCCTCTTTGAGAATGAAGGACAACAACCAACCAACCAATCATGCTGACAATTCTCAAATCTACCTTTCCTGCTCCAAACTCTGCTGACCCCCAATCTTGCATCTCTAATTGCCTTTCAGCATTTTGAATTTGGTGTCTAGTAGACAGCTTAAACTCAACATGTGGACAAAATGGAACTAATTATCTTTCTCCCTAAACCTTCCCCCACTCCTACCCTACCTATTACTGTAGAGCAGTGGTTCTCAACCTTCCTAATGCCCCGACCCTTTAATACTCGTATGTGGGTATATCTGCACGTGGACTGACCCAACTGGAGATGGATAGAGGAGCGGTGTCTCAGTTCCTAAGACCATTGGAAATAGGTGTTTTTCAATGGTGTTAGGCGACCCCTGTAAAAGGGTCATTCGACCCCCAAAGGAATTGCAACCCACAGGTTGAGAACCGCTGCTGTAGAGAACAGTACCATCCTTTGAATGCCTGAGACTCACAATCTAGGAGTCATCCTGGACTTCTCTCTCTCTTATCCCCATGTACAATCTGTTGCCAAGGCCTGATGCCAAGTCATCAATGCCACCTTTGGAACATCTTTCAAATATCTCACCTCCACAGTGATCTCATCTGACACTATTCTAGTTCAGACCCTTGTAACCTCATACTTGACTATTGTAACAGCCTCCTGATAGATCTGCCCGCCTCAGGTGTCTTTCTACTCTAATCCATCTTCCATTCCAACACCAAAATGATTTTCCTAAAGCACAGGTCTGATCATTTTGCCCCCCACTCCCACTACTCAGTAAACTCCAGTGACTCCCTGTTCCCTCTAGGATCAGATACAAAATGAATGCTCCATTTAGCATTCAGAGCTCTCCATAGCCTAACTCATTCCTACCTTTCCAGTCTTACACCCCTTTTTATTGTTCAGTTGTTTCAGTTTTGTCTGACTCTTTCCTGCATTTGGGGTTTTCTTGGAGGCAAAATACCAGAGTAGTTTGTCAGTTACTTCTCCAGCTCATTTTACAGATGAGGAACTAAGGTAAATGCTTTAAGTGACCTACCCAGAGTCACACAGCTAGTAAATGTCTGAGGCCACATTTGAACTCATGAAACTGAGTCTTCCTGAGTCTAGACCTGGCCCCCTATCCATTGTGCTTCATAAGTGCCTTGCTTATACCCTTACTCTCCACTCTTTGATCCATTGGCACTGACCTCCTGGCTGTTCCACAAACAAGATAGTCCATCTCTTGGCTCTTGGATTTTTCTTTGCCTTTCCCCCATACCTGAAACTCTGCCCCTCCTTAGGTGTTCTTACTGACTTCCTGGCTTACTTTAAGTCTTAACCAAAATCCAGTCTTTTACTGGATGCCTGTCTTTCTTAATCTATCTTAATTCCAATGCCTTTCTCCAGTAATTATTTCGTATTTATCCTGTATATAGCTTGCTTTTTATGTATTTCTTTGTATATTGTCTCCTTTATTAGATTGTAGACTTCCTGTGAGCAGATACTGTATTTTGCCTAACTTCTTATATCCCCAGGATTTAGCATATACTAGGTACTCAGTAAATGTTTGTTAATTGATTGGTTGAAGGATTAAAATTGAGAAAAGGCCAGCGGTTTCAGCAAGTAAGAAATATTGGCAACTTAATAGTATAAGGATTTGTAGTTTCAGCCCATGAAAAATTCTAGTCAGCAAGTCTGGGTTTTGATAAAAGTGCTAAATTTCTGCAGCATAAATTTAACACAGCTTTTACTGTTTCCTTATATAATCTTCATTGATCATTCAGTTTGGGATCCCTAAGGATAATCGTCTATAATGTCTTGTGGTAGTGACTAGTCCTGAAATGTCGTCTAAGCTCCTCCATTTCCATAAATAAAATTCTAATGATTCAGCCCTTGGTGTTATTGTTTTGGGGTTGTGTTTTTTACCCGTTGGTGTTATTATTAACAAGAACTTTAGAATTAACTCTTCCTGGGGGTGACTAGGTGGCACAGTGAATAGAGTACCCGCCCTGAAGTCAGGAGGACCTCAGTTCAAATTCGGCCTCTGACACTTAACACTTACTAGCTGTGCAACCTTGGGCAAGTCATTTAACCCCAACTGCCCTGCATTCTCCCCTCCAAAAAGAAAAAAAGAAGAATTAACTCTTCCTGGGTAGACCTCAGTCAAATACCATAAACCCAATTTAACTGCATTCTTTGTCCCAAAATCTTCATGTATTTTTAAGCCTAAATAGCTTAAGTCTTGGACAACTTAAGTTATATAGAGATTATAATCCTTGCTCACATGGAGTGTTCCAAAAATTTCAGAACAATTTTAAACCTTAATTGTTTATAACTACACCAAGACTTTTGGTCTGCATGAGACTCTTGCAAGGGAAACCTTTTTGTACAAATGTTTTCAGTTTTAAAATTACTTCTGTTTGCTTCCAACATTAACATCCCTTCAATCAACCTTTAATTTTTGCAGAGGAAAACTTAATTTCCCCCAGTTGAAAGAGCTGTGCATATTAAGTATTATAAGAAAATGTAATAATTAAATCATGAGAAATTTTTAAGGATTATGTAGGCTTGCAATTTTGGACACTTAGAAAACATAGGAATTAAGCTTTTAGCTTAAAATATATGCCTATCCTGATCTGATCATCTTCTGTGTAGAATATAAGCTCCTTCAGGGAAAGGACTTTTTCATTTTGGTCTTTATATCTCTAGTCCCCCTAATACAATGCTTATCAAATCATAAGTGTTTAACAAATGCATATAGATTGATTTGTTCATATAATATTACCAAATTCAGTTAAAAATTTTACAGTTTTGAAGTATCATTATTTTACTTTATATCATGGAAATAATCAGTCTATGAAACTTTCACTGTTAAACTTCCTCCTTTTGTTTTAGAAAAGAATCTTACCATTTAAGTGAATACAATTCATGGAACCACCCCCATTTCATCATATCTTCAGAAATTTATAAACTTGTATTTGTATAAAATTCTGTACATGAGATAATTCTTGATGGTCAGATGCAGTATTGTTTTAGAAACCAGAAAACTAGAACTAAAGTTCAGACTTACACGCAGCTGTTTTAATTTTTCTTTTTCAGGGAGATATCACTTCCATTCCTGAACTGGCTGATTACATAAAAGTTTTCAAGTAAGTAAAACTGTTATTATGGGTTGGTTTTTTTAATATGTAACTTTTGTTTTTCTGGCAGATACATATGTAAAATAATTGTCTGTGGCAGTAAGAAAAAAGAAACTTGCTTTCAATTATAACTAATCAAATTATTATCAAATTGTCAGTGCATCAAAGATCTGTCATTTCATTGGTAAGGAACTACTTTCATCAGTGTAGAATTGAAAACCTTGTATTTTGTGTTAGGTTGTACTAAAGATTTAGTTGTTCATTACCAATGGATTCTTTTCCTTTTGGCAACCCGTGTAACAAACAAAAAAATACAAATTTGACCCTTACTTTTAACTAGTTAGGGCAAAGATCAGAATCAGTAGTAAATTCTAAGAAAGGGGAAAGACTAAAAAAATACGAATTGCAACATGTCAAATTCTAAGATCTATGTGTCCTGTTCAAGGAAACTTATCATTTGTGCCAAAAAATATTTTTAAAAAAATACTACTTATTTTTCATTGCTATTTCTTAAAGAAGTTTGCTCACTGATAAGCCAAGATGGTGGAGTAAAATCAGGAACCTGCTTGAGCTCATGCCCAACCACCTCCAGTATCTGTAAAAAAAATCACTCTAAACAAATTTTAGTGCTACAGAACCCACAAAATGAAAGAGTGAAACAAATCTCCTGCTGAAGGCAGCCTGGCAGGATGGCAGGAAGGGTCTGGTGCACTGAACTAGGAGAGGAGCACAGTCCCACTTGGGCTATGCTGGAAGAGACCAGCGGCACAGAGCAGCCAGAGCAAATCTCAGGGGACTGAATCAGTGGCAGCTGTGGCAGTTTCCATACTTCTCAACCAGTAAACACCAGAGAGAAAGTGAAAAGTCAGTGGGGAAATACTCTTGGACCTGGATGAGAGAAGAACATGGTCTGGCCCTTGCCCCCGGGGTAGTGGAGGTGGCAAGACTGGCAGCAGCTACTTCCTAAGCTCCAGGCCCACAGATAGTGAGGGGATCAGAGGGCAATTGCAGGAATTTCTTTCCTGTCACAGGAATTTCTGTCCTGTCACAGAATTCTCCTGCTTTGCCCTGCTTGGATCTGGGTCACAGTCTTGGGTGGCAGTCCTGGGGTGAGGAGCGCTGGCATGGCAGGGCTTGTTGAGGCTGTGGAGAGGCAGTCCTCCTCATAGTTCTGAGGCAGGTACCTAGAAGAAGCTGTGCAAAACCCCAGATATTTAGGACACAGCACTCTCAACTCTGGAAGCAGAATTCTACCATGACAAAGAGCTCAAAAGCCAAGTAATTGACTGGCAAGATGAGCAAACGGAGGAAGAGAAATCAGACTACAGAAGTATTCTTTGGTTACAAAGACAATCAAAACATAGAACCAGAAGAAGACAACAAAATCAAAACTCCTGCATCAAAAGCCTCCAAGGAAAATATGAACTTATCACAAGTCATGGAGGAGGTCAAGAAGGATTTTGAAAATCAAGTAAGTGAAGTGCAGGAAAAATTGGGAAGATAAATGAGTGATACAAGAAAATCATGAAAAATGAGTCAATTGCTTGCTAAAGTTAGAGACCAAAAAAAAAAACTGAAGAAAATAATACCTTAAAAAATAGACTAACTCAAATGGCAAAAGAGGTCCAAAAAACCAGTGAGAAGAATGCCTTAAAAAGCAGAATTGGGCAGATGGAAAAGGAAGTTCAAAAGCTCACTGAAGAAAATAATTCCTTCAAAGTTAGATTAGAGAAAATGGAAGCCAATGACTTTATGAGAAATCAAGATATTATAAAACATCCAAAAGAATGAAAAAATAGAAGGTAACGTGAAGTGTCTGATTGGAAAAATGACTGACCTAGAAAATAGATCCAGGAGAGATCATTTAAAAATTATTAGACTACCTGAAAGCCATGATCAAAAAAAGAGGCTTAACATCATCTTTCAAGAAATTATCAAGGAATACTGCCCTAGAATTCTTCTCTAGAACCACAGGGTAATATAGAAATTGAAAGAATTCACTGATCGCCTCTTGAAAAAGAAAACTCCTAGGAATATTGTAGCCAAATTTCAGAGTTCCCAGATAAAGGAGAAAAATATTACAAGCAGTCAGGAAGAAACAGTTTAAATGTTGTGGAAACACAGTCAGTATAACGCAAGATGTAGCAGCTTCTACATTAAGGGATCGAATGGCTTGGAATATGATATTCCGGAGGTCAAAGGACTTAGGGTTAAAGCCAAGAATCACCTACTCAGCAAAACTGAGTATAATACCTCAGGGGAAAATATGGACATTCAATGAGATAGAAGACTTTCAAGCATTCTTGATGAAAAGACCAAAGCTGAACAGAAAATTTGACTTTCAAATACAAGAATCAAGAAAAACATGAAAAGGTAAACAGGAAAGAGAAATCATAAGCAACTAAAGTTGAACTGTTTACATTCCTACATGGAAAGACTATATTTGGAACTCATGCGACTTTTTTCAGTATTAGGATAGTTGAAGGGAATATGTGTGTGTGTGTGTGTGTGCATACATAGAGGGTACAGGATGAGTTGAATATGAAGGGATGATATCTTAAGAATAAAATTAAAAGGTGAGAGAGGAATATATTGGAAGAAGGAGAAAGGGAGAGAGAGAATAGGGTAAATTATCTCACATAAAAGAGGCAAGAGAAAGCTGTTACAATGGAGGGGAAGAACAGGAAGGTGAAAGGGAATGAGTCAGCCTTATTCTCATTGGATTTGGCTTAAGGAGAGTTACATACACACTCAATTGGGTATCTTACCCTACAGGAAAGTAGGGGAGAAGGGGATAACGGAAGGCAGATTGGGGGAGAGGGTAGTTAGAAGCAAAGACTTTTGAAAAGGGACAGGGTCAAAGGAGGAAATAGAATAAATGGAGGGGTAATATAGGATGGAGGGAAATAGACTTAGTCTTTCATTTTATTACTACTATGGAAATGTTTTTCATAACTACACATGTATAACTTATATTGAGTTACTTGTCTTCCCAGTGGGGGTGGGTGAGGAGGGAAGAAGGGAGACAATCTAGAACCCAAAGAAATATTTTCACATCCAACTGGGAAATAAGATATACAGGCAATGGAGTATAGAAATCCATCTTGCCCTACAGGGAAGGAGGGGAATGGGGGAGATATAAGAGGGAACAGACAGGGGGAAGGGGTATTCAGTATGTTTGCCATCTTGGGGTGGCAGGGCAGGGGAGAGATGGGGAGAAAATTTGTAATGCATAATCTTGTGGAAATAAATATTGAAAACTAAAAACAAATAAATAAAAAGAATGGAGAAAAATTTATATGTTTTTTAAAAAGTTTGATCGTTGTCAGAGTTTGAATAGTCATTCCACTGAATAGGCCAAAAGAGTACAGATACTGACTGAACCAGCAAGTTCTTGATTTTCTTGCCAATTAGAGGAAAATGGCAGACAAAGGGAGTGTTGTTATGGGGTACAAAATGAAAGAAAACTTAAAACATAACCAAATGGCATTGCAGTATATTAGCAATAGCATTGCCTCAGAAATCAGTAAAGTGGTAGAGAGGAAAATAAGTATGCAAACAACTTGAAATACAGCCAAATTAACCTATATGAGTTAAAAGAAGAATTTATTAAGCATTTCAACATACAAAGCACTGTACTAAATATTGAGGATACAAATGAAAAGGAGGAGATAACCCCTGCTTTCACGAAGCTCATTCTAATGTAAGAGACAGCACATAAAAGATTTTAGCTGCGAGTCAGGTGAAAATGTGCCGTGATCTTTAGGGTGCAGCAGCAAAGCTCATGGTAATGCAGCTTCTTAAATGTCATTTCCACTGATAAAATCCAGACTTTATTTCCTTCTTCTCCTTACCCTGGTAAATCTCCAACTTGAGGTTTTTCATTCCTCATTTTTGACTCCCTCCCTTAGAAAACCATTTTGGGAAAGACTCCAGGCATGTCTTCCTCCTCTCTCTCACTTGGACTCCCTGATTCCATGTCCTTGTCCTCATCTTCTTCATTGTTCCTCCTTCCTCCCACATATATATTGTCTTTGCTCATTAGAATGTCAGTTCCTTCAAAGTAGGGATTTTCTTGTTTGCTTCTATTTGTGTCCCCAGCTCTTAGTACAGTACTTAGCACATGCTTGTAAAGCACTTAAGACATGCCATCAGTGTGTGTGTGTGTGTGTGTGTGTGTGTGTGTGTGTGTGTCTTTTTGTCTGTCTCCTCTCCTTTGTTCACTCTCCTTCCTTCCCCCTTTCTCTCCTCTTTCAAGCCATTTGACAGTACCATGGACTTCGGTATAGAGGATTTTATTTTCTGGGTCTTCAGTAGCTGTTGTGGAGGAAGTGGTGGTATCAGCACTTTTAGAAACAGTTGTTCCATAAAGGTTGATTTCCAGGATGATGCAGCAAGAGTCCAGACAAGACTGACAATCAGGGTGGCACTGACATTCCTTGAAATTGATTTTTCTGGCACATGCTCATTCTGTCTCTCCCTTATGGTTCCTTGTTGCTTCAGCTAGGTTGGTTTGCCTGCCCTGTAGGTTCCTAGTGGAGATGTCTAGCCCCTTCTCTGCAGTAGAGGTATACCTTGTTTTATTACACTTTGCAGATATTGCAGGGTTGGTTATTTTGTTTTGTTTTGTTTTTACAAACTGAAGGTTTGTAGCAACCCTGCATTGAGCAGCACCATTTTTCTAATAGTATATGCCCACATCATATGTCACATTTTAGTAATTATCTATTATTGTGTTCTGTGGTCAGTAATCTTTGATGAACTGTGCCTATATAAAATGGCTAACTTAATAAATGTTCTATGTTTTGACTGCTCCACCAACCTCCATCTGTCTCTCTCTGCTTGAGTCTCCCTCTTGCCTCAGACACAAAAATATTAAAGAATATTACATAAACTTAGTTGATAAAGCAGTAGCAGGTCTTGAGAAGATTGATTCCAATTTTGAAAGAAGTTCTGCTGTAAATAAAATGCTGTCAAACAGCATCACATACTATAGAGAAGTCTTTCACGAGTCAGTTGATGCAACAAATTTCATTGTTATCTTTTAAGAAATTGTCACAATCATTCCAACCTTCTGCAGTCACCACCAACCATCAACATATCAAGACCCTCCATCAGCAAAAAGATCAGCTCACTTGAGAGCTCAGGTGATGGTTAGCATTTTTTAGCCATCAAGTATTTTTTAATTATGGTATCTACGCTGGTTTTTTTAAGAAATAATGCTAATGCTAATGCACACTTAATTTACACTACACTTACAATGTAGTGTAAACATACACTTTGTTCCTGCTTGTAATATTTTCTCCTTGACCTGGGAATTCTGAAATTTGGCTATAATATTCCTAGGAGTTTTCTTTTTGGAATCTTTTTCAAGAGGCAATCAGTGAATTCTTTCAATTTCTATTTTACCTTCTGGTTCTAGAGCAGAGTCTAGGGCAATATGCCTTTATATGCCCTGGGAAATCAGAGAATTCATGTAACTCATTTTATTGCAACCTTTACTTTATTGCTGTGGTCTGGAACTGAACCCACAATATCTCCAAGGTATGCCTGTAGTTACTTTCTCAGATGATGGCTTCAGGGCTTAGGCTGGAAATAGAACCAGTGTTCTGAGAAGCTCTGCTCTGGCTCTGCCTTATTCCAGTCAATCCTCTAATAATTTAGGTTCCATATTATAACAAAATGAGGCACTTGTATATCGCATTTAGCAAATGGAGATATATTTGTCCATAGAAGAAGTATATTCAGCAGCAATAGGCATTAAGGATATATAGTTGCTTCAGTTGGGCAAACACCCTTGACTGACTTTCACCAGCCAAGCTTCAGAGAACTGGAGCTCCTCTTGACCACTTTGTACCCCAGCAACCAGGAAGTAAGGTCAAAAACCTGAGACTTTAGTTCCTTGAGCCAATCAAGTATCAAGTATAGCTTTCCTGAAAACTGGGTTAACATATTGCTTTTACCACACCTGCCATTCCCAAGATTCTTAGACTTATCTGCTTTTCAGTTGCAGTTCATCAGTGATTGGTATTGGTGATGATAAGAAAGATTGATGAATTACTTCTCCACAGGAATTGCTTGCTCTGAGGATTGCTATGAGGGCCATATCATTCATAAATGAAATTGGAAAGATAATAGAAAACAGAAATAGAATAGATTGGGCTAGCCCTCACTGAGCTTTGTTACTTATTGTTCACTTGTGCAGTCATGTCCAATTCTCCATGACCCATGCACTTCATCTATGGGGTTTTCTTGGCAAAGATAGTGGAGTGATTTACCATTTCCTTTTCTAGTGTGTCACCATGTTACAGATAAAGAACTGAGGGAAACAGGTCTTAAGTGACTTATTCAGAGTCACATAGCTAATATACATCTGAGGCTGGATTTGAGCTCAGGTCTTCATAACTCCAAAACTGGTGCTCTATCCTGGTTGCCCTAGTGCCACCTAGTTGCCCCTTCAGTGAGCTTACTTATTGTCTGCTGAGGAAATGAAACACAGCTGCAAAAGGTATCCTCTTCCTTGATTCCCTATTTTGTGATTTTTAGTATCTAGATAATTTATCCATTTGGTACTTATAGTATATGCTGTAAGATTTTGGTCTACATGTGTTCATTTGTTTCAGTATGTTTTGCTTACCTAATTTGTTCCACTTATCTGTCTTTTTTTTTTAACCACAATCAAATTGTTTTGATGGATAGTACTTTGTACTAGTTTGAGAGGTAGGTCTTTTTTCTTTCTTCCTAATTTTCTTTTTCATTATTTCTCTTCAGATTCGTTTCTCCCTTTGATTTTTGCAGTTATTTTTTCCTAGTTCTCTAATATAACCTTTTGGTATATTGATTGTTATGGCACTGAAGAAGTTAACTTAGCACTATCATTTTTATTATATAAGCATGTCCCATCCATGAGCAGTTAATATCTGTACACTTAGGTAGGTCTGTATTTCTGTAAAGAATGTTTTAAGAGTTATAGTCATATAATTCTCATATGTTTCTTGCCTGATGGTATCCCAGATATTTCATATATTCTATAGTTGGAGGTTTTTGTTTGTTTTTTAGTTTCTCTATATTGCTTCCTTTCAAATTTGTAAAAATCCCAATTTTTCAAATACCAGTATCTCCCCATGATGATCTATGCCTGGAAATCATGACAAGACTATACACTTTCACAAATCAGAATCACAAATGACTCAAAATGCGATGGAGAAACACATGAGCAGGTTTAAGTAGCATATTACCAGTGCTGACACATGATGGTATAAAACAGGTTCTTAATCTCAGATAGATTTCATGGAGTCTGTCAGTTTGGATCGGGAAAAACTTACTTTTATTTTCACAACTTAAATTTAGCATTTCCTTTCATTGAATATAGGTGACAAATTTTATTCTGAGAAAGAGTCCATAGGCTTCACATTTGGGGTCCATGACCCCAAACAGTTAAGAAACCCTGACACGAAAGATCTCGACTAAGAAATGTATCATTTTAAAAGGAAATGGACTCTCATGATGTAGGAAGAATAGAGGACAGCACAGGATGGTAAAATCCCAAGGAAAGCCTCCCAACGTACTTTGTATAAGTTCCATGTAGCATTTATAAGGAAACTTGAGAAGATATTAGAGTAAAAAGGGAAAGTTCTATCTTCTTCCACACTAAATAATATAGGAAACTCAATATTCAGAAAGCTCAGCAATGACAGGAAGAGGAAAAAAGTTAAAGAACCCATCATTCAGTAAACATTTACTGAGTATCTAGTATCTGCCTGTGTTAAGCACTGGACATACAAATACAAAAAAGATCTTGTCCTCAAAGGACATAATGGGTGAAAACTAGACTTAAAGCCAAAAAGCTGGAGGGAGGGCTGGAGTAATTGGGGGAGGAAGAACTGGTAAAAGCTTGGTGGAAAAGGCAGAAGAGTGCCAAAGTGATGTAGCTAGAAATGAGGGTAATTCTTTCAGGGAAAAAAAATAACTGAAGACCAACTCTTCAGTTCATGTGCAGACCTAGGCTGACCCTGCAAATCCCCAGGGTTGTAACTATTTCAGATCAAAACTTTTGGAGTTTACCCCTTGGTGTAAGATAAACAGGGTGGTCCCTGCTACAAGGGGAGGTGGAGGCCCTTGGGGCACTCCATTCCCAAGGCTCACCCCTCCCACCCACACACATACTTAATGTGGCTAGGACAATTTTAGTAGCTTTGGTAGAGTTCTGGGGAGACCCTAGCATAAGCTAAGATTGTAGAGCCTGGGGGTTGGAAAGTAGAAATATGAGGAGACTAGACTGGAAGCACTGGTTATAATTAATGAATACAGCAAAGGAGTAAGTAGCTGTAGGAATGACCCAAGTGCAAAAACTTCTCAGCCCACGCCACCACCCCCTCTCACCAATATCCTGGGGGACCCTACCCCCAAAATTCTTCATGAACAGTCACTGGGAGCTTACCTACAGACTGAAGTGAGTTAGTTGCCAAGAGAATAGTAGACTCCATAAAAGAGGAGCTGGGAAAGGTGGAGAATAGTTTCAATTACAGTCTCCCCAGACTTGTGATTTTTCACATCCCTTTGCCTGATTTTCCTTTTGTAAATTATAGTTATGAGACTGCTTGCTTTGGAAGACTGTTTTTTAAGGATGGTTTTTTCATACAGTATCCTAGGCTGTGACTTTGACTTCGTTAGCACCTTGCCCTGGAACTAGACAGCCTAAATACTGCTTTAATAATATGGGAATATAGTCACAGTTTTAAAGAAAATTAATCATTGGAAATACATATTTTACAGTTAATAAAACTTCTTGATAAAGGAATAACTTTTACTAAATTTGGTATTACAGGAAACCCATATCCGGACATTCTTAATGTCCTTTGGTGATTTTAAATCTGAAATTATTATCATTAGTATTATAATAATTTGACTGTTGTCATAATAAGATTGTTCCAGCCAGAATTTCAGGAACAGTTTCATGGTATAGTAGAAAGGATGCTAGACTTGAAACCTAGAGAGAGACATGAACAGTCAGATCTCACCTCCAGGATTTTCTGGCTCTGTGGTCTTATGCAAATCCTTGCACTTCTCTGAGCTTTGTTTCCTCCTCTGTAAATGGGGGCTATGCCTTTAGTTCTCACCTCACAAGGTTGTTAGAAAGATCAAATGAGGATGTACTTTGTCTGCGTCAAATTAAATATATTTAAATTTATTCTTACTTTAGGAAAATATTGTTTGGTTCTTGATAAATATTTCCACTCAAGTTTCTGTTCTTGTGAATTCTGCTAAAAATTATAGGTATTGGAGTATGAGCCTTTTTGCATGCCAGGGTAAATCTTTCATTACAAAAATGCAAAATGTTTTCCTAGAACCTAGGAAATAATAACAAATATTTGTTCTAACATAGCTTAGAAAACTAATACATTTGTCAATATCCTTGTATATGAAATTTGGCAAAATTTTTTTAATAAACTGCTAATTTTTATAATTTCCTGAATTATGTTTAATACACAGGCCTAAGAAGTTGACACTAAAAGGTTATAAACAGTATTGGTGTACCTTTAAAGATACATCTATTTCTTGCTATAAAAGTAAAGAAGAGTCCAGTGGAACTCCCGCTCACCAAATGAACCTGAGAGGTAAGAAAACTTGCGTTTACATGTACCTGGCTGTGCATTTGATCCACCACTTACATACTATAGTCTCTTGTGCCCTTCCACTTCTCCCTCGAATAAATCCATAGAATTATAGAGTGAGAGCTAGAAGAGACCTCAGAGATCTTGTAAGTTTAACCCTTCATTTTTTACCCATGAGGATCTGGTATATGAAATGACTTGTCCAAGGCCACACACCTGCCTTTATAGATATGAGACAATGATAATTGTTTATTCTTCATGAATTTTCATTCTCTGTTACTTTATAGTTGTCAGGTGAAGATACACCCATTGAAAGCTTTTGTTTTTCACGTCAAAATTTGCAGTGCTTGATACAGTATAAACTCTTTCATTGTCAAATGGTAGGTGTGTATCTAATAGTACACATGGCATACTTCCTAACACAATGCCTGTGTACCCTTGGGAGGCAGAGTGGGTGGGCAGAATTTTTTGTTTGTTGGTGTGTCTGTGTTTTTGTGTTTGTGTTAGTTTTTAATGAAAAATTCCTGGCAAAATGTCAAAGTGAAATAAAAAAGGATGAAAAGAAATAGCTAGTTGGCACAGTGGGTAGAGTGATAGACTTGGAGTCAGGAAGAATTAGGTTCATATCCTTCCTCAGACACTTAATTAGTTGTGGCCTCCTTGGGTAAGTTACTTTAAAAAAAAAAAAACAACAACCTCCATTTGCCTCAGTTTTCTTCCCTGTAAAAATGGGGATAATAATAGCACCTATTCCCAGAGTGCTTGTAAAGATAAAATGTGATCATTTGTAAAGCTCTTTGCAAACCTTAAAGTACTATAGGAATATTATTATTACTAATTTCACTAGTAATGTTTTTAACGTTTTACTTTGCAAAAAGAAGGGAAAATTCTGCATAAAAGTATTACTATTACTTGCTTTAATTTTTAAGTTATTTTTTTGGTGAAGAGCATTTATTTTCTCTCTCAACCTCCACCTCCAACCCCCACAGCTCAACAAAAGCCTCATAATAGAGATGCATAATCATGCAAAACAAATTCCCATATTGGCTGCATGTGTCCAAAAATTAGTGTCTCATTCTGGATGTTTAGTCCATCACCTCTCCATTAAGAAGTGGGTAATGTTCTTCATTATCAGTCTTCTGGAATCATGACTGATTATTGCATTGATTGGAATTCTTAGCCTTTTAAAGTTGTTCATTTTTATAACATTGTTGTTATACTATAAATTATTCTCCTGGTTCTGCTCACTCCAGTGTGCATCAGTTCATTTCAGAACTGATTGAGATCAGTCTTTCCAGGTTTTTCTGAAATCATCCCCTCCATTATTTCTTTTGGCACAATACATTTCATTCATATTTCATAATTTGTTTGGCCATTCCCCAATATGTGGGCAAGCCCTTAGTTTTCAGTCTTTGACAGAACAAAAAGAGCTGTTTCTAAATCTTGTTGTAAATGTAAATGCACCTTTTCCTTTTTCTTAAATCTCTTTGGGTTATAGTCTCCCCTAGTGGTCTCCCCTGGGTCAGTGGTTTAATATGTAGTTTAGTAACTTCTTTGGGCAAATCTCCAAACTGCTTGAATTTCAATAATTTTATTAACCCCTGTGCTTTTATTTAGACTTGGTCTTATGTATACCTCTTTTTCATTAAGTTGCTTTTGTACTTAGGTGGACCCGTGATTTCATTATAGTCTTCCCTCCACTGATATAGATCACAGCTACTTCATGCCTTCTTGTTCTTGCTGAATATTTGTTGAAATGAAAAGAGATAATTTTAATTCTTCACTATTATGGTATTCCATAATTTGCAGGCATTACAGTATCAACCAGAGGATGTGAATGGTTGGTTGTCCTTAGTGTTCGAAGAGGACCAAAATAACATAACTATGTCAGGGTCAAGGTATAGTGTGTCTGTCTCATGGTGGCTGATGAGACCAGTATGAGTTCAGAAGACTCTGCCACAGGTTGAGCACAAAAAATTCATATGAACATTTGTAGTGGAGATGTCCCTAAATTTGCACATCTCACATTCCTTTCGAGCTACTGCAGTTGTGCTTTGCAAGGTTTTAGCAGTGGCTTTTTGCAACAGCAGATATTTTTGGATTCATTGAAAATAATGTCACAAAGTTTCCCAGATCCCATGTATTTAAATCTTATTTCCTCCTCATTTCTGGACCTAGCTCATTGTCCTTCTGCTCGCTATTGTTTAAGCTGCATATCATTGCCTGGGAAATTGGTTTAATATAACTATCCTCTAATGTCTTTCACATCATCATGGATCACAAAGAAACAGACTCATAAGGCCATCCAATACAACTCACATTCAAAGAGGCATGCTCTCTATAACCTCCCGAACAAGTGGTCATCCATTCTTCATTAGTGATATGGAACTTTCTGTCTCCTCAAGCACTCAGTAGTTTTAAGTCTTCAGAGGTTTTTATTCGTATCATGCTAAAATTTTCCTCTCTGCCACTTTCTTTTTGTTCCTGGTTCTGCTTTCTCAGACCAAGCAAAACAAGTCTAATAAATCTCTCTTCTTCATAACATTGTCATGTTGTTATCATGAGGACACTCCCTAAAGCTTGTACTTCCTGGGATAAACATTCACAGTTTTTTCAAATATTTCTTGTATAATATAGTGTCTAATTTCCTCTCTATCCTGATACTTTAAGCTAGATGGACTATAGATTTTCAGTGTCCCCCCCCTTAAAATGATGTCCTGTAAGAATTTTGGAATTTAGTTTGGCAGAAATTAACTCAAGACCAATGTTTTATACCACATACCACAGTAAACTCAAAATCCATATGAAACTTGAAAATTAAAGGTTATGCCATTAGATAAATAGAAAAAATCAGCTACCTTTCATAGGTACAGCTACAGAGTTCTTAACTATACTTCATGATTAATTGTGATAGAGGCAATCAGAAATAATAAAAGAGAATTTTGATTATATAAAATTGAAAAACTCTTGCATGATTAAAATCACTGTAGCTAGGAAAAGAAGGGAAGCTGTCAGATGAGGTAAAATCTGCATCATGTATGTGATGAATGTTTGATATCCAAGATAATTTGGGAACTAACACAAATGGGTAAGTGGTCAAAGGATACAGACAAAGAGTTCTCAAAAGAAGAATTGCAGACTATTAACTACCATATGAAAGATTGCTCCAAATCACTAATAATTAGAAAACAAAACAGAACAAACCTGAGGCTTCACTTCATACTCAGCAAATTGGCAAAAGTGGACTATGATGGAAATTTATGATGGAAAGTCATCCATTTGAAGGGGCTGCAAAAAGCCAGGCACACTAGTACCTTATTGGTGGAGCTATGAATTGATCCAGTCATGCTGGAAAGCAGTTTTGAATTATGCTTTGAAAGAAGTAATTAACATGTCCATAACCTTTAACCTAAAAATCTCACAGCTAAGAGTATATACCCAAAGGAGATCAAAGGCATAACGGTGCCATTCTTGTTTCATTCCTCTCTTATTAGAAAAACTTTTAGCTTATCTCCATTACAGATAATGCTTCCTGATGGTTTTAGATAGATACTACTTACCATTTTAAGGAAAATTCCATTTAATCCTGGACACCCTAGTATTTGTACTGGGGATGGGTGCAGTATTTTGTCAGAAAACTTTTCTGCATCTATTGATACAATCATATGATTTCTGTTGGTTTTCTTATTAATATGGTCAGTTATGCTGGTAGTTTTCCTAATATTGAACCAGCCGGCATTCCTGGTATAAATCCATCCAGTTCACTTAGATTATCAGATTTTTTTGGCACATAGTTGGGCAAAATAGATCCTAATTATTGCTTTAATTCCCATTGCATAAGTGATGAATTCACCCTTTTCATTTTTGATACTGGTAATTTGAGTTTGTTTTTTTATCAAATTAACCAAAAGTTTATCTATTTTATTGGTAGGGTTTTTTTTCTCTAAAACTAGCGCTTAGTTGTATTTTTTTAGTTCAATAGTTTTCTTACTTTCAATTTTATTATTCTCTCTTATAATTTTTCAGAATTTCTAATTTGGCATTTAATTGGGGATTTTTAATTTGTTCTTTTTCTAGCCTTTTTGGTTGCATGCCCAATTCATTGATCTCCTCTTTTTCTATTTTATTCATTTGAACATTTAAAAATATAAAATTTCCCCTAAAAACTGCTTTGGCTGCATCCCATAAATTTTGGTATGTTGCTCATTGTTGTCATTCTCTTTAATAAAATTATTGATTGCTTCTTTGATTTGTTGCTTGAACCATTCATTCTTGTCTCTGTTAATTAGATCTGTTTTTGTTTTTGCTTTGTGTGATATCAGGATTGCTACCCATGCTTTTTTTTTTACACTTCAGCTGAAGCATAATATATTTTGCTTCAGCCTTTTACCTTTATTCTGTGTGTCTCAGCTTCACAGGTGCTTCTTGTAAACAACATATTGTAGGATTATGGTTTTTAATACACTCTTCTATCCATTTCAGTTTCATGGGAGAGTTTATCCCATTCACATTCAGTTATTATTACTAACTCTGTATTTCCCTCCATCCTATTTTTCCCCTTATTTATACCTTTCTCTCCCTCTCTTTTCATCTTGTCCCTCATCAACAGTGTTTTGCTTTTGACCACCACCTCCCTTAGTCTGCACTCCCTTCTATCAGTTGCTTTCTCCCTTTTTTTTTCCTTTTCCTCTCCTACTTCCCTATGGGCTGAGATAAATTTCTATAACTGAGCGTGTATGTTATTCCTTCTTTGAGTCAAATCCAATGACAGTAAGGTTCAAACAATGCTCATCCCCTCTCTTCTTTCCCTCTACTCTAATAGGTCTTTCATGCCTTTCATGTGATGTAATTTACTCCATTTTGCCCCTTTACTCTTCTCCTAGTACAATGCTTTTCTTCATCCCTTCTTTTTTTTATGTCATCACATCAGTCAACATACCCTCCCCCTACCCCCATCTATGTATACTCCTTTTAATTTCCATAATAGAGATAGAGTTACAAGTTATCTTAGGAGTTACAAGTATCATCTTCCCATGTAGGGAAGTTTAACCTTACTGAATAACATAGGGTGTTTTTTTTTCTTTCTGTTTACTTTTTTAATGGTTCTCTAGATTCTGATCTTTTCATAGGGAAAGTTTGAAAGTCCCCTACTTCATTGAATGTCTGTCTTCTCCCCTGAAAGATTATGCTCAATTTTGCTGAGTAATTGATGCTTGGTTGTAATCCAAGCTCCTTTTCCTTAGAGAATATCATATTCCGGGCTCTCTGATTCATTGACATATTCCCCCCAACCCTTAATGGGGGCCAAACAAGGCACACACAGCATTCCAGCTTATACATTCACCTCTAAGCCTCAATGGGGACCAGTTGAGGCAAACACACATATACTTTCTCCTTGTGCATTCCTGTCCACTTAATGACCAGTGTCCACTTGATTTATGGACAAAGAAGGCAGTTTTCCACTAATAGCCTCACAAGCATACATTAACTCATCATTATATCTCACTGCACAGTCACAGTGGGTATTTACCAACAGAACACAGATGTTTATATTATTTATCATTATAATGTGATACACAAGTGTAGTGAAGATGTTTATAAGCCATGAACCTGGGAACTAGAGATTGTTATGACCATGGATTCTGGGAACTAGTATCTGTGATCCTGGGAATTATCTAAAAAAGAATAACAAAATCCACCTTGCGTGCATTAAAAATCTACCTTACATACAGTATTTTACAGCATCTTCTGTTTTTTCATTCTTTTTATTTTGTTTGACTAATTCTTGATGTCTCATTAAATCATTAACTTTCACTTGCCCAATTCTAATTTTTTTTTGGAGGCAGGGCATTTGGGGTTAAGTGACTTGCCCAGGGTCCACGTCTAGTGTTAAGTGTCTGAAGACAGATTTGAACTCAGGTCCTCCTGACTCCAGAGCCGGTGCCCTGTTCACTGCACCACCTAGCCACCCCTCCCAATTCTAATATTTAAGGAATTAGTTTTTTCAGTTAGCTTTTGTACCTTCTATTACATTTGACCAATTCAATTTGGGGGGGGGTTGGAGGGGGGAAGGTAGGGCAGTTGGGGTTAAGTGACTTGCCCAAGGTCACACAGCTAGTTTTGTCTGAGGCCACATTTGAACTCAGATCCTCATGACTCCAGGGCCAGTGCTTTATTCACTGTGCCACCTAGCTGCCCCAACCAATTCTATTTTTTAAGGAATTGTTTTCTTCAATCAATTTTTGTGCATCCTTTTCCAAGCTGTTGACTCTGTCTTGCATAACTATCGTTGCTTTTCCTCTACCTCTCATTTTTTTTCTACCTCTCTTATTTGATTATTAAAATCCTTTTTGAGCTCTTCCAAGAGGACTTTTTGGGCTAGAGACCAATTCATATTCCCCTTTAAGGTAGGCATTTTGATATTGTTGTCTTTTTCTGAGTATGTTTTCATCTTCCTTGTCACTATAATAGCTTTCTATGATCAGAGCTCTTTTTTTGGTTTTTTGCTTATTTTCTATTATATTTCATGACTTTTATTATTATTTATTTATTTTAGCTTTCTTTTCTTTTTTTAATTAACTTTTGTTTATTTTTAGTTTACATCATTGTTTTCCACAACATTTCGAGTTACAAATATTCTCTCTGTCTTTCCCTTATCCACCGCCCCCAAAACAGCAATCCCACTGTATGCCCTCTCCCCCAATCTACTCTCTCCTATATCCTCCCCAATCACCCCTTTGACTTTCTGGTAGAGCAAGATGGATCTCCCTATCCCAGTGCTTGTATATCTTACTTCCCAGTTGCATGTAAATAATTTTATATATACATTTATATATTTTTAACATATGATTTTAAAACTTTAAATTCTAGATTTTCCCTTGCTCTCTTGTCCCCCACCCCCACTGGAAAGACAAGCAATTCAATACAGGCCGTACATGTGTAGTTACGCAGAACATCTCCACAATAGACATATTGTGTGACACTGACGATATTTCCCTCCTTTCTATTCCACCCTCCCCTTGTTCTATTCTCTACTTTGTCCCTGTCCCTTTACAGAAGTATGTGTTTCTAACAACAGTCCCCTCACCCTCCCCTCCCCTGCATCATCCCCCCTAACATGCCATTCCCCCCTACTCTCCTGCAGGGCAAGATACCCAATTTAGAGTGTATGTCATTCCCTCCCTAAGCCAAATTCAATGAGAGTAAGGTTGGCCCATTCCCTTTTGCCTTCCTGTTCTTCCCCTCCTTTGTAACAGTTATCCCTTGTCTCTTCTATATGAAATGATTGACCCCATTCTGTCTCTCCCTGTCTCCTCTCATACTACTCCTCTCCCACCTCTTAATTGTACCTTTTAAAATGTCATCTCTTCCTATTCAGTTGATCCTGTGCCCTCTGTCTGTGTACACATATATACACACTCACATATGTATTGATATGCATATACACCCTCCTATATAGACATATGTGTATGTATACGTATATATGCATTTGTATTCCCTTCACCTATCCTCATACTGAGAAAAGTTTCATAAGTTAAAATTCTCATTTTTCCGTGTTGGCATATAAATAGTTCAACTTTGATAAGTTCCTTATGGTTTCTTTTCCATGTTTTCCTTCTCGTGTTTCTTGTGTTTGAATGTCAAATTTTCTATAGTTTTGGTTTTTTTCCTCAAGAATCCTTGAAAGTCTTCCATCTCATTGAATGACCATATTTTCCCCTGAAACATACTCAGTTTTGCTGGGTAGGTGATTCTTGGTTTTAATCCTAGCTCCCTTGACCTCCGCAATATCATATTCCAGGCCCTTTGGTTCCTTAATGTAGAAGCTGCTAAATCCTGTGTTATCCTGATTGTGTTTCCACAGTATTCAAATTGTTTCTTCTTGGCAGCTTGTAATATTTTCTCCTTGATCTGGGAACTCCGGAACCTGGCTATAACATTCCTAGGAGTTTTCTTTTTGGGATCTTTTTCAAGAGATGATTGGTGAATTCTTTCAACATCTATTTTGCCCTCTGGTTCTAAAATATCTGGGCAATTTTCCTTGAAAG
>CM053581.1:327122080-327141015 GCA_028627135.1 Pseudochirops cupreus
TCCATCTGGCAAATTCTGTTTTTTAAGGCATTCTTCTCCTCATTGGCTTTTTGGGTCTCTTTTGCCATTTGAGTTAATGTGTTTTTTAAGGTGTTATTTTCTTCAGTCAGGTTATTGACTCTCTTTTCATGATTTTCTTGCATCATTCTCAGTTCTCTCCCCAATTTTTCCTCCACTTTTCTTATTTGGTTTTCAGAATCCTTCTTAAGCTCTTCTATGGCTTGTAACCAGTCTACATTTTTCATGGAAGTTTTTGGTACAGGAGTTCTGACTGTGTTGTCTTCTTCCCATTCCATGCTTTGATCCTTTTTGTCCCCAAAAAAAGGAATCTAAAGTTGGATTGCTGAGCTTTCTTTGCTTCCTTTGCCTGCTTATGTTGCCAGTCAGTTACTTGACTTTTGGGCTCAGTAGAACTCTGCTTTCAGAGGGGAGAGCTCTGTCCCAAACCACTGGGTTTTTCGCTGCCAGAGCTATTAGGAGGCTGCAGTCTTTGCAGCCCCCACCAGCTTTGGCTCAGTGAAAACACACCTCAGGACCACCACCCAAGACCGCAATCTTGATCCAGGCAGCTCAAGGCAAGACCATTTAGCCTCTGAATGATTGCTTGGCCCCCCTGCAATCTGCAGTCTGGGAGTTTCTGAAGCAGCCATGTGGAGGGGGCTGCAGGGCTGCCTCTTCAGACTGCTTCTAGCTCTGGAGGCAGTCAGCTGGACCCTCTCCCCCAAATTTAGCCAAGTTCCACTGACCTTTTCCCTTTGTCCTTGGCTCTTATGGGTTGGTAATTCTGGAAACTGCCACAGGTGACAATGATCTGCTGTCCTGAAAGCTCCAGCCAGGGCTTCTCCTAGATGGCCTGGGGCTAAAACCACATGGGGCCAGGCTCTGCTCACAGCTCGCTGCAATGAGCCCTTTCCATCTGTCTGTTGGGCTGCCTTCATCAGGACCCTTGTTTCTCTGTCATTTTATGAGTTCTAGAGCTCTAAAATTTGTTTAGAGTCATATTTTATAGGTATTTGAGGTGGTTATGGTCTGAGCCACAGAGTTCTCCTGTTTCTACACTGCCATCTTGACTCTGCCTTCTCCTTATTTTTAGTTTTCATCATTCATTTACACAAGATTTTGAGTTATAAATTTTCTCCCTGTCTCTCCCCTACCACCCTACCCCAAGATATCAAGCCTACTGAATACCCCTTCCTCTAATTTGTTTTCTCTTATATCCTCCCCTTTCCCTCCTCTAACTTTCTGGTAGGGCAAGATAGATTTCTGTGCCCCAGTGCCTGTATATCTTATTTCTCAGTTGCATGTAAAAAGCAATTTTTTTAGCATTTGTTTTTAAAACTTTGATTTCCAGATTCTTTTCCTTCTTCCTTCCTCATCCACCCTTACTGGGAAGATAAGCAATTCAATGTAGGTTGTACATGTGTAGTTACACAAAAAATTTCCATAGTAGTTATATTGTGAAAGACTAACTATATTTCCCTCCATCCTGTCTCACCCCCCATTTATTCTATTTTTCTCTTTTGACCCTGTCCCTTTTCAAAAGTGTTTGCCTCTAACTACCCTCTCCCCCAATCTGCCCTCCCTTCTATCATCCCCCCTACTTTCCTGCAGGGTAAGATACCCAATTCAGTGTGTATGTTATTCCCTG
Organism: Pseudochirops cupreus; assembly: GCA_028627135.1. NCBI lineage: Eukaryota > Metazoa > Chordata > Mammalia > Diprotodontia > Pseudocheiridae > Pseudochirops > Pseudochirops cupreus. Next base: position 327,123,729 of record CM053581.1, read on the forward strand.
AGAATAAGATTGTCTCATGCCCTTTCACCTTCCTGCTCTTCCCATCCACTGTAACAGTCTTCTCTTCTGTTATATGAGATAATTTACCCTATTCTATCTCTCCTTTTCTCCTTCTTCCAATATATTCCTCTCTCACCTCTTAATTTTATTTTTAAGATATCATCCCTTCATATTCAACTCATCCTGTGCCCTCTGTCTGTGTATGCATGTACACACATATACACACACTCACACGCATATATTTATACACTCATACACCCTCCTATACATACATAAATATGCATGTATACATATATATACATATATATTTCCTTCAGCTATCCTCATACTAAGAAAAGTCTCATGAGTTACAATTACCATTTTTCCATGTAATAATGTAAATAGTTCAACTTTAATAAGTTCCTTATGATATCTTTTTCCTGTTTACGTTCTCATGCTTCTCTTGCTTCCTGTATTTGAAAGTCAGATTTTTGTGTTGAACCCTGATTTTTTCATCAAGAATGCTTGAAAGTCCTCTGTTTCATTGAATGTCCATATTTTCACCTGAAGTATTATACTCAGTTTTGCTGGGTAGGTGATTCTTGGCTTTAATCCTAGCTCCTTTGACCTCTGGAATATCATATTCCAAGCCCTTCGATACGTAGAAGTTGCTAGATCTTGTGTTATCCTGATTGTGTTTCCACAATACTTAAAATTCTTTCTTCCTGACTGCTTGTAATATTTTCTCCTTGACCTGGGAACTCAAATTTGGCTATAATATTCCTAGGTGTTTTCTTTTTGGGATCTTTTTTAAGAGGCCATCAGTGAATTCTTTTCAATTTCTATTTTGTCCTCTGGTTTTAGAATATCAAGGCAATTTTCCTTGAGAATTTCTTGAAGGATGATTTCTACACTCTTTTTTTGATCATGGCTTTCAGGTAGTCCAATAAGTTTTAAATTATCTCTCCCGGATCTGTTTTCCAGGTCAGTGTTTTTTTCAGTGAGATATTTCACATTCCCTTCTATTTTTTTCATTTGTTTGAATCTTTTCTATAGTATCTTGATTTCTCATAAAGTCATTAGCTTCCGTTTGCTCCAAGTTTTTTTGGGTCTCCTTTAGCAGTCTGTGTTGATTGCTTTTCATGATTTTCCTGTGTCATTCTCATTTCTCTTCACAATTTTTCCTCCACTTCTCTTACTTGATTTTTAAAATCCTTCTTGAGCTCCCCCATGGTCTGCAACCAATTCATATTTTTCTTGAAGGCCTTTGATGCAGAAGTTTTAACTTTGTTGTCTTCTTCTGGTTCCATGTTTTGATCTTCTTTGTTCCCAAAAAAGGATTCCATGATCTAATTTCTATTCCTCTGTTTGCTCATCTTGCCAGTCAATTACTTGACTTTTGAGCTCTTTGTTACGGTGGAACTCTGCTTCCACAGTGGAGAGAGCTGCATCCCAAGTTTCTAGGATTTTGCACAGCTGTTGTCAGAGCTATGAGGAGGATGCCCTCTCTACAGCCACCACAAGCTCTGGCACACTAGTGTTTCTCACCCCAGTACCACCACCCAAGACTGCAAACCTAGATTCAAGCAGGTGAAAGCAAGAGTGATTAACCTCTGAATAGTCACCTGGTTCCCCTGTGATCTGTAGACCAGGAGCTCTGGAGGCAGCCATATGGCAGCAGCTACACCTCCTGCCTTGGGGGCAGGGGCCAGACCACACTCTAATCTCACACAGTTCCAACTGAGTTCCCTACTAACCTTGTACTTTCTCTTTGGCATTAATGTGTTGAGAAGTCTGGAAACCACCACAGCTGCCGGTGATTCACTCTCCTTAAGCCGCGGGTCTGGGCCAGCATGGCTCGTCCAGTACTGCACTTGGCTCCCAGTCTGTTACTATAGACCCTTCCTGTCAGCCTACCAGGCTACCTTCAGCAAGGGATTTGTTTCTCTCTGTCACTTTGTGGCTTCTATAGCTCTAAAATTAGTTTAGAGTCATTTTTTACAGCTATTTGGAGGTGATTGGAGTGGGAGCTCAAGCAAGTTCCTGCTTTTACTCTGCCATCTTGGCTCCACCCCTGCAGGCCCCACCTACCCACCAATTTCATGACTTTTAAAGTTGAGCTCTGCTTCTGGGGTACAGGGAGAACACTGTCCCAAATTCTTGCGCTGAGGCCAAGGGGCCTGGTCACTGGTTTTGTGTGCAGGGGCTAGGTGGTGGCCCAGTCTAGTCATGCCTATTGTGCCAGGTGTTCCAGGGCTGGCAGTTTGCCTTTCCTGCTAGAGCCGGAGACTTCATAGCTCACCTGCTGTGAAGCTAACCAGCTGAACCAGAATCAAGGGGCCTCAGTTGCTGATCTGTACTGTAACTGAAAGCCTCCCACTGGCTTGCCCAGGCACTGCCTGTCCTAGACTGTGGTCTCCTTTTACACAATTGAGACATACCTTTTTTGAAGTCCTCTGAAGCAATCTTAAACTGGACAGTTGTTTCACTCCAGCTTTTGGTGGGTTCTTTTACTCCAGAATTCATTTTAGAGGCTTGATTTAACATTGTTTCCAAAGGAAACTGGGGAGAACTCAGGCACCTTCCTGCCTTTTCTCTGCCCTAAGCTATCACTCCTCCACTAGCTAAACTCCTTCCCATTAACTCTGTATTATCAGCTGGGCTTCATCTTCCTGATGTCATGGTCCTCTTCAAGAATGAAGGACAGACAACAACCTATAAGTAGTCTGAGCTGCCTCACTGGCCAGTTCTGATTGTGCAGCTCAGATCTTTCCCTCCTGCTCCTCTTCTTCCTCCTCCCCTTTCCCCTGTTTCCTCTCCCCTAGTTATCTTATTTGTTGAAAGCGTCACCTTTCAAAGAATTATTTAAATATTCATTAAGGAAATATTTAGTAAAAATTATTTTGTGAAGACCATTGTCTAACATTCTGGTGATATGCAAAGTTTAGGTACAAAATGCATGGGTCAGCTAAGTGGTACATTGGATAGAGTGAGTTCAAATCTAGCCTCAGACACTTAATAGCTTTGTGACCCTGGAAATGTCACTTAACCCTGTTTGCCTCAGGTCCTTATCTGTAAAAAGAAGTGGGGAAGGAAGTAGCAGGCCACTCTAGTATTTTTGCCAAGAAAACCAAAAAAGATGTCACAGTCAGACACAACCGAAAACAACTAGACCACAACAACAAGCACTCTGATGCTCAGAGTGAATGTAAATAATAATTGTTTCTGTTTAGACCAAAAACCGTCCCCAGATTGATTTTTTTTAACATTAGATTAAAGGTGTCATTCCTTGTCTCATTTCTTAACCAACTTTTATCGCTGAATGGGTGTGTTGGCCTCAGTCAAAATGAGCACTTAGCTTAAAAAGACCAAATACAGTCTCTCACTGTATTCCCGGCCTTCTCTAGTCTTCCTGGTTTATATCTTGCCACTGGACCCAAGTGGCTACAAGGGAGAAGGTGACACTGGTGACCACATACAGCCCTCCCTCACTTAAATCCGGCTCACTTGCAAGTCAGGGCATCGTCTTCCTGATGTCGTGGTTTGAGAATGAAGGACAATAGCAACAACACTGTCAGCTGTGCATGGCCAGCACTTGCCTCCTTGTCAAGCTCCACGTTGGATTCCTACCGTCACGTGTCTCCTTCAGTCCCCTTTGTGTGCTGCTGAACAGAGCTGGACAAAATCACAAAATTGTGGACTGGGTCTATGAAAATTTGTGCTATGTTGTATTATCTTGATCGAACCTTCACTGTGGCTAAGCATTCCACTCTCCCTAACCTTCATTTCACTTTTCCAAACCTTGTTTCTCTTAACACCTTCCATGAAGACCTCACCTCATAATGCACTGAAAAAATTCAGGCCATTTACCAAAAATTCTCTTTTCTTTCCTCTTCCTCACCTCACCTTGCTCAAACCTCTTCCTCTGCTGTGTCGTCCTCCTTCACTCCTTTAAAAGAGATAGCTCTTCTCTGTGCCAAGGCCAACTCCTTCACATGTAACCTTGATCCGATCCTCTCCTGTCTTCTTTAGCAAATTGCCTCTCACTCTCTCTAACCTTCAGTGTCTCCCTTTTGTAAAGACTCCCTTTTTTACTGCCTAAAAAACATGCCCATGTGTGAGCACAAGCAGGGTGAGATTTTTGGTGGTTTTTTTTTCCTTTTTTTTTTCTTTTTTTCTTTGTTGGAGTTCAGTTTCCCAAGCCCAGGCTTTAAACATCTGAAGGATTAATCTCCTTCAAACCCTGATAATTCACAGCTATGCTAAATCAAGTAGGTTTCATGCCTACTGTCTCTGAGCCAATCAGGGACTGAGTTTTACATATTCTGAAAGGTTGGCATTTTGCTTTGGGGGTTTGCTTCTGAGAAGGATTTTTTGATTTCCTGGTCAAGACTCTGGGTAGCCGTATGTTCAAAGCTCCCTGACGGCTTAGATTTCTGTGCCCCTTTGACTCAGTGATGTATGCAAAGTGTATAGCAATATTGCTTTACTCAGACATCTGTAGCCCTGCCTGTTGATCTTTGGGCTAATTTCTCTGCTTGTATTTTCTCCAAGTTCAGGGTGCTGACCTTTCCCCTGAACTATTGAATGTAATTAAAAGTTAAATTGTTAACTCCTTTTTGAACAGTCTTTGTTTTAAAAGCAGATCAAAGAACCTGAGGTAGCAGGCCATGCGGGGTGTGCTAGAGTGCTTGCTAATAGACCATGTCCCCCTCATCCTTAGTCATACATCCCCACTAGATGACATCCTCCCATTTTCAGCTGAGCTGAGCTGAAAAAGCTGTCTGCTCTAGGTGTTCCTATTTCCTGTCCTCTAGCTCTCTTAATCCTCTACACTGTGGGTTCTGGCCTTATTATTCAACTGAAACTATTCTCTACAAAATTAACATTGTTTCCTTAATTGCCAAATTGAATGGCCTTTTCTAAATCACTCTTACCTCCTTGACCTCTCTGCAACATTTGAAAAAAATTGATCACTTCCTCCTACTCTTTCCTCTCTAGGTTTTTGTGGCACTGTTCTCTTCTAGTTCTTCTATCCATTTGACCATTCTTCACTTTCCTTTGCTGGATCATCCATGTCATACTTGCCCCCCAAATCTCTGTCTTAGTCCCTTTTCTCTTTTCTTTTTCCTCATTTGATGATCCCATCACCTTCTATGGGTTCAGTCATCATCATAAGATGATTCCCAGATCTTTATATCCACCCCCTAGTCTCTCTAAGCTCTAGTCTCATATCACCAACTGCCTTTGGAATATCTTGGATTGGGTGTCCTATAGGCATCTAAACTCACCACGTCAAAAACAGAATTCATTATCTTTCCCCCTCACACCTTCTATTCTTCCCAATTTTTATGTTACTGTGAAGACATTATCATCTTCCTAATCACCCTTCCGTCTACACAGTGTGTGTGTGTATATATATTACACGTTTCTTCCTCTACTAGAATGTTAGTTCCTTTGAGGGCAAAGACTGATTTTGGCTTTTTCTGTGTCCAGGTGCTAAACACATTACCTGGCACATAATCAACACATAATAAATGCTTCTTAACTCACTATGTGTCTGTAATTACCAGCATTGGCCCTGAGTTGAGAAAAGGTACCTCCTTACCATCTTTGCTGGAGAGTATGGGTGTCAACTCAGGTGATGTACTGGTTAGTTTGACCAGACTACTTTTTTTCAATCTTTTTTCTTCAGTTTTTAGAAACTGTGTTCAGGAAAAGGAGAGGGATATTTTCAGAAATTACATAAAAACAAAATGTATCAATAAAAAAATTTTTTAATGTCCTGGAGCTCAGGGAATTTATGTGTGCCTTTGGACATCAATAAAGAATCATTTGTGGATATGAACAGGCAATTTTCGGAGGCAGAAATTAAAGATATCCATAAGCATATGAAAAAATGCTCAAAATCACTATTGATTCAAGAAATGCAAATCAAAACAACTTTGAGGTACCACATCTTACCAGTCAGATTGGCTAAGATGACAAAACAGGAAAATGACAAATGCTGGAGAGGATGTGCAAAAAAATTGGAACACTAATGCATTGTTGGTGGAGCTGTGAACTGATGCAGCCATTCTGGGGAGCAATCGGGAACTATGTCCAAAGGGCTATAAAAAAGTGCATACCCTTTGACCCAGTAATACCACTTCTGGGGTTGTATCCCAGAGAGATCATAGAAGTGGGAGGAAGACCCATATGTACAAAATATTTATTGCAGCTCTCTTTGTGGTGGCAAAAAACTGGAAATTAAGGGGATGCCCATCAATTGGGGAATGACTAAACAAGCTGTGGTATATGAATATAGTGGAATACTATTGTGCTATAAGAAATGGGGAGGAGACGATCTTCATATTCACCTGGAGAGGCTTTTACAAACTGATGCTAAGTGAGAAGAGCAGAACCAGGAAAAATTTGTACACAATCACAGACACATCATATGTGTGACGACCAACTTTGATAGACTGGACTCTTGTCAGCAATGCACAGGTATAAGACAACTCTAAAAGTCTCAGGATGGAAGGAGATATCTACATTCAGAGAAAAATCTAGAAAGAACAGAGTTTAAATGGAGACTGAAGCAATCTACGTGCTTTTTTCTTTTCCACGTTTGGTTTTGTCTCTTCTTTCCCATTGTTCATTCCCTTGGTTACAAACCCTTCTACACAACCAGACTAATGTCCAGTGTGAAAGTATCTGCAGATTCTATACTTGACTGCATGCCGCCATGGCGGGGGCGGGGGAAGGGAGGGAGAAGGAGGGAAGAAAATTTGAAACTCAGGGGACTATGGAACTGGATCTTGTAAACTAAAAGTAAATAAACAAATCAATTTTAAAAAAAATAAAGAATCCTTTGCTCCTTAAACAGGACATTTATCATGACAATGGCAAACATCTTAGGTTTAACATCTTGATGTCAGTTCTCAGTGAATTATTGAACAGTTATTTCTATATAGTTGCACATGTCATAGATTCCTGTATGAATTTAAAAGACTCAGAGAGTGTACCTGGTCTGAGAATATTCAAGGCTCTTTTTTTTTCAGGGAAACATTTTTAAATAATAAACAATAGACACAAAGGAATCTTTTTTTTGTAATTAGAGATTCCCATGTCAAACACATCAACTATCATAAAAATTTTATAGAGCTGAAAAAGAAGACCATGAGCTGGTAGTTATCATTGCCTTCCGAGTTACATTTTCTTGACTAAGTCACCCTGTAATTTTCTCCATTATTTTGTAGTATCCTCTCAGGAGTGTCTTGAAAATTAATTTATCCTTGAGTGCTTTTGAAGTTATATCATTTTCAACTGGATTTCTTCTGTATATTTTTGTTTAGGTTTAGTTCCTCTTTATAACTTCATCATCTTATGGATCCTGCCATTTTCCTCACATGATGCATATATTATGGTTAAAACCCAATTGTAGGGATGCCAGTCACTTGTAGGAGAGTGTTGTTACTGACATTTTTGTCTCAAGGTTATTCGTTGTCCATCTGGTTTCGACTTTAAGCGCTCTCCCAAAAATCTTCCTTAGCTAGATGTGTCACTAAGCATACAAGAAGCGTGGTTTTCTCTTCTGCCACTTTTCGCTGGTTTTTGAAGCGATATTCCTTGTCCTCCATCACCCAGCCATAATGTTCTGTCATTCCCTCACTCCCTAACATCTGTCTATTTTATATCTTTGTTTGGCCCTCAGAGCCTTCTGTTTCATAGTAATTTCTCAGGCCATCACGCCTGCTCTAGCTTCGCTTTCCTCCCTTCCCAGAATTGACCCAGTCATTAATCCCTTCAACATTATACTCTTGGAATTCTTTGATCTTTTATATTCTTTGCTGCTTTGTCCTGTTGTCATTCAAGCACTCAGGATTACTCCAGCCACCTACCCTCCTGCTACTGAATGGTGAACTAATTTGCCACTTTATTGACTAGACCCACTACAAACTTAAATAATCTCAGTTGTACCCTCAGCAAGATAGTCCTTTTATACTTCCCTAGTTGATCATCACATTCTCTACAATGGGTATTCTAAATCTTCTCAGACTCTTGCATTCTCATCAGAAGACCACCTCTCATATTTTACTGAGACTATCGAGGCTTGTTAAAAGAAAATCTTTGTTTGGGCTTTTGGCCTCAATAATGAAGCAAACTCCGGTGGGGCACATTCAATGTTTATTAAAAACACCAAGGCAGAAGTACTGCATTGGTGGATTGGCCACAAGGGACCAGCCCCCAGTATTTGAATCAGGATTACTTTTAAATACATTTGTTTTTAATAAGAAAGACAATAACAAAGACAATCTACACCTCTGAAAGATGATGGGATATGCTGGATCAAAGTTCATGCAGCAAGCTTGCTCACAGAAAAAGACAGATTAACACTATCCTGAAGATAAACCATCTGGAAACTGTGGAGATGGCTGTATAAATTTCAGCAGGCCATTTCCCATAAACTCCCTCTTCCCTGTTTTACTTCTTGAAACTCCTCGACATCACTTCTCCTTTCCCCTCTTCACTTTTTTTTTCAGTCTCTCATGACTCCTTATCTAGGCTGATTTCCCTATTTAAAACTTTCTTCTCCTTTCTCTTCCAGCAGATCATTCCCATAACCATTTCTTGTCTCTAATCTTCAGTTGCTGCCTGTCTACAGCCTCTAACTCTTCTGCCTCCAAACACTCTCTCCTGTCATTAATACTTTCACCTGATCCCCACAAGCTTCTATTAGAATGCCCTCCTTTAGGGCAGTCAGGAAGATCTGAGTTCAGATTCAGTCTTAGCCACTTATTAGCTATGTGACCCTGGGAAAATCACTTAACCTTTATTTGCCTCATTTTCTTCATCTGTAAAATGGAAATAATAATAGTACCCACCATCCAAAATTATTATGAGGTTGAAGTGAAATAAGAATTGTAAAGCACTTGCCATAGTGCCTGGCACGTCTCAAGCACCGTATGAATGTTAGCTACTCTTGTTGCTGTTGTTACATTTATTCAATTTGTCTCTTTAATTGGTTCACTTTTTTAACTTTAGAATTCTTGTTTGATGTCACTAAACTGAATCAATGATTATGTTAGAATGCTTCTCTTGCTAGTTTTTACCCCATTATATGGCCTGCAGAGATCTTTTAAAACAAGATACTTAATTACTTTCACTTGATAGTAAGGAGGAACATTTAAAAGAAATTCTAGGGGTTGATTTTCATATTTTCATCTCTTATATATTTTTATACATAGGAGAATATATTCTTTAAACTTTCTTCACAGATGAATTAGAGACAGTGATTTGTTAATATTCTTGAAGTTTTTTCCACAAATAACAGATTTCAAAAGTTTCTTCTGTTATTCTCAGATGAAAATTAGAATTATGATGTCTGAGTAAAACTTTTCTTGAGCTTGTCTTACAGTTTTTTCTGTTGTGAACTCCCTTATGACCATTGCCATCCTTAACTCATATATTCTTTCCTGATAGCTATAAAAATAGCTATATCGTCTTCCATACACAACAGAGTACAGAGTTCCTGTCCTGTGTGGTCTCTGAAATGGACACTGATTGATGCACATTCTCTGAAGCCTTTGCCATAGCTGTACTATTCTTAAGATATCAACCCTATAGATTCATATAATTAACAGAATCTTTGTTCCTAAAAGTTTTCCCAGAAAAAGAAATTCCAAAAGTGAGCTTTATTTCCCACTTTCTCACTTATGCAGTTGCATATCATTTTATTTGACACATTTATTTTTAAAATATTGAGTTTAATTTGTGGTTCACTTGTTTCAGTCGTGTCTGACTCTTCATGAACCCATTTGGGGTTTTCTTGGCAAAGATAGTGGAATGGTTTGCCATTTCCTTCTCCGGCTCATTTTACAGAAGAGGAGACTGTGGTGAATAGGGTTAGGTGACTTGCCTAGGATCACACAGTTAGTAAATGTCTATTTGAACTCATGAAGTTGAGTTCAGGCTCAGGGAAGAGGAGTCCAGGCTCAGCCTTCTATCTACTGTGCCACTTAGCTGCCAGAATTTTTGTATTTCATATTACATTTTGAGAGTAATTGCTGTTGAAAGAAATCAATTGTAAATACCTATGTAAAATGGGAATTCCTTTCATAAAGAAAATAACTGTGCCAAAGAATACTTAGATTATCACAAGCAGAATTTTATAAATGTAAATTTAAGGCATCCTTAAGGAGTTTGGTCCCAAGTTCATGAATATTACATAACAGTGATAATGAGCCTAAGGTTTAGAATTTTGTATGGAAGATATATTGATCTATAATTTTTAAAAAATAATTTTTTCATCTTAAATTATAGGATGTGAAGTTACTCCAGATGTAAACATTTCAGGTCAAAAATTTAATATTAAGCTCCTGATTCCAGTTGCAGAGGGTATGAATGAAATCTGGCTTCGTTGTGACAATGTAAGTTTTTCATTATATTTTTAGTATAATATAAATCTTGGTTCTCACTTTCATATGTAAAGTCCATATAATTAATATAATTCATTAATATAATTAATGAAACCCCTCTTTATTATTATGTTTTTCATGTTTATTTAAATTTTATTGTACGTAAGCTTACTTAAATTTTATTATTAATTATTATTTATTATTAAATTTCTCTGCAATTATAGGAAAAACAGTATGCACACTGGATGGCAGCTTGCAGATTAGCCTCCAAGGGCAAGACCATGGCAGACAGTTCTTACAATTTAGAAGTTCAGAATATTCTTTCATTTCTGAAGATGCAGCATTTGAATCCAGATCCTCAGTTAATACCAGAGCAAGTCACAACTGATATTAATCCTGAATGTTTGGTGTCACCTCGATACCTAAAGAAGTACAGAAATAAGCAGGTATTCATTTCTTCTTAGTATGGTTTTGTTTTGTTTTAAATATATATATATACATATGCATACACACACACACACACACACACACATATATATATATATACATATATATTTGTCTTTAGAATTCAAATTTAACTTAATTTTTCCTATTTACTTAGAATTCTTAATGATCATTCTTTGCTTCATAACCAGGTGGATAGAAAAAACTAAATTTAAATAATCTATTTAATAATAATTAATAAACTAGATTTCCTTTGATGGAAATTCTCAGAAGTTTCAGTCATTCAGCATTCATCTTGACATTTCAGAAGGTTCAAGCTACAGTGAGATTTTCATATGACACGTGGTAAGGAAAGTAGTACGGAAAGAAACAAATGGTATCCTAAAGATATTTATGGATTGTTGATTTCAATTAAAAAAAAAGTATAGCAAAAATAAATTCATTATAATTCTTTCAAAAAATATTTATTTTTAGAGGATACAATTTCCAAAAGGTAAGTTTTCAAAAACCATCAAGGCGGATGTTCAGCTTTTAGCAGTTAGTACACATACTGGGTCATTATCAAATTAGCATCAAATGAGAACTTTAAATATGACAGTGAGAGCTACCAAGCATTTTAGTGATGTTCAGATCAAATTACGAAATCCCATAAGGTGGCATAGTTATCTGTCTTTTAGAGTTTTAGACACAAAGACATTGTAGTCAGTAGGTCTTAAAAATCAAGGCCTTTTTAAAGGCCCTCCCAGTCTTGGTTTCTTTTTATAGTAATGTTTTAAAAGAATTATATCCTTTATTCTTTTGTTTTACTCAATACTGTGTGGGAATAGGAAGGGGGAGGAGGAGGGAAGCGATCTATAGGGCTTTGTCCCGCCAAAAGTACTTAGTAGACTGAAAAAATTGAAAACCACTGGACTAAATTGCTCTTTGACTCTTTACCCCATTAGTCCATATTGATCAGATATGCATTGCATACTTTTGAATCATTAGTGTCAAAATTTAATTTAATTTTAGTCTTTTGAATCTATTTCAAATTTCACACAAAGATTAATATTATAAGACCTGTTATAGAAGTATTTTAAGCTAATAATAAACTGTCTTAAGAAAAAATGTTGCTCAGCTTTTACATCTGGTAAATGTTGGCTACTTGAGTAGGATACTTTTTTGTTATCTATAGTCCCTGGAGTCTTAGACAGTAGTGCTTTTTTTCTCTCTCCAGGAAAAAGGATTCAAAAAGCAAATGGTAATTGAAAGCTTTGGTTTACTATTTTAATTTTAGAAATGATAATGTTCGTTGTAATGTTTACTGCACTTGATTTTTTATTTTACTTATCTGAAAGAGTATTGCCTGGATGGTATTACTTTTTACTACCTCTGAGGTAATGAACTATTTTGAATATTTATGGTTTTTTCCCTTTAAAAATGAGTTCTACCATAACAAGTTACAGCTTGGAAATGAGATAAAAAGTGGTTTATCTCTCTCGTGTATTTTCTCCCCACAAATGTGTGCACATATAAAAGCTTAGTCTTTTAATAACAAAAAAATTTTAAAACAGTTTCAAATAGTTGTTAGTATAGTTCTCAAATAAAAATGGATCTGTGCTTCCTTGTTTTCATTTTCATGCTTACATTCATTTTGCTTGGTTTCTTCCTAAGGAATTTTGCATGATTTTTGGCTATAATTTTGGTTTGCAGTTGACTGTGACTTTTTCTTTGCTTTGTTGCCATTTTCTGATTCCTTTTTTTTTCTTTCTGCTTCTTTTTTCTTTCCTTCCATTGCCATCCACAGCCAGGCTATATAAGAGATTTGGTAAGTTCACAGTATTTAAAAGTAGACACATACAGAGAATAACCTCACTACTCTTGTATCTACACTATTTTTACGTGTATAGTTGTATGTGTGATGTAAAAAAAAAGTCTACAATTTTTTCTGGTTACTTAAAAATAAAAAATGCTTTCTAGTTATTTAAATACTGAAAAACTGCCAACAAATATCTTCTGCTAGAAACGTTCATTTCAATAACTCATTCCATACTTAGATTTTGAAGCCAAATTTATTCTTTAGAGAAACCATTATATAGGACAGAATAATTATTTTATGTCACATAAAAGCATTGCCATACGTTTACTTATAATAGACATCTCAAGTAGCAGCTCTGTCTCTTAATGTTTTTTTTATATTTGCTATGGGGTAATATATGGAATTAAGCATTAGAAATTAATATAAATTTTTTTATTATGTCACTAATTGGTTCATATTCTTGTCATGGATATTTTGAGCATAACAACAATTCTTTCAAAGTAAATAACTAATAGTAAAGGTGATGTTTAATTATATGCAGATCACAGCAAGAATCCTGGAAGCTCATCAAAATGTAGCTCAGATGAGTCTTATTGAGGCCAAAATGCGATTTATTCAAGCTTGGCAGTCTTTACCAGAATTTGGCATCACACACTTTATTGCAAGGTTAGTGACTCCACTAAGTACTACTATAAGCTTTAAAATTATGAATTTATACTAAAAATATGAAGTCATCCAGCATGGACTCTCTCTTCTCTCTAATCCCACATCTGTAACCTAAACTTTAACATCATCTCCCTTTCTTTACTTTCTGTTGTCTCTGAAGAAGGAGGTGGCCTTTCTCCTTGCCAGGTTCAGACCCTCTATTTGTGCTATTGATCTAACAGATTGCCCTCTATCATTCTCTCTTTAATTTCTATTTTCTCCTTTTGCATTGGCTTCTTCCCTGCTGCCAATAAATATATCTTCTTCATACTTAAAAACTTTCACATGACCTTGAATCCACTCAAGCCATTGTCTTACGTCCCACTTCCTTTTCATCTCCAAACTATTAGAAAACACTGTCTATATTTGTTGCCTCCACTTCCTGACATTCCAGTCACTTTTCATCCCCTTCCAGTCTACCTGAACATTCAACTGAAACTTCCCTTTCTAAGGTAACCAACAATCTTTTAAGTGGTGACTATGATGACTTTCACTTGGTTCTTATGCTTCTTTACTTCTCTGCAAGAGTTAACAAATGCTGACCACCTTCTCCCTGGGTTTTCATGACACTGCTCTCTTCTGGGTTTCCCATATTTGTGACTACTCCTCACTCTCCTTTCTCTCTCTTTCTCTCCTCTTCCCCTTGCTCCCCATAACAGTCAGGTCCACAAACATTTATTAAATACTTAATATGTATCAGGCACAGTGCACAAAGAAGTCCAAAGACCCATATGTCCCAAGAAGTTCTAAGGGGGAGAGATTTGAGACAAGGAGATTGGTTAGATGCCTGTTGCATTATTGAAGGCTTCTGAGCCTACTACTCTACAATAGTAGTTATATAAGTGGAGAGAAGGGAACATATACAGAAAATGACCTGAAGGTAGTATTGACTTAACACATTGGATGTATGGGATGAATGAGGGCAAGAAGTCAAGGCTGACACTAAGATTATAAGCCTGGGTAACTGGGAGGATTGTGGCGCTCTCAACAGTAATAAGAAAGTTCAGAAGAGGTGACCATTTAAAGATAATGGGTTCTGTCTTCCCTGTTGAATTTGAGGTGCCTACAGGACATTCAGTTTGAGATATCTAAAAAGAAATTAGTGGTGTGACTTAGGAGAGACATTAGAGAGATGAAAATTGAACCTATGGGGACTGATTCAGTGGCCAAGTGAGGTAAAGGGAAAAGAGAAGGGTCAGAACAGAACCTTGAGGGAACACTCATGGTTAGTAGATGTGATATGAATGCCAATAGAGCAGCAGTTCTCAACCTGTGGGTCGCGACCCCTTTGAGGGTCAAACAGGGTCACCTAAGACCATCAGAAAACATATTTCCTATGGTCTTAGGAACCGAGACACCGCTCCTCTATCTGTTTCCAGGCGGGCCTGCCCACATGCAGATATGCTCACATACAAGTATTTAAAGGGTCATGGCATTAGGAAGGTTAAGAACTACTGCAATAGAGCAAAGGAAATGAGAAGGAGCAGACAAGAGGAGAACCAGAAGCAGTGTCACAAAAACCAAAAGAGGAGAGAGCACTCAGGAAAAGAGGTTGAGCAACAGTTTCAAAAATGGCAGAGGATTCAAGAAAGATAAAGAATGAGAAAAGGTGATTAGATCTGATGATTACAGGATCATTGGTTCTATGAATCAGTACGTCCATTTTTGGAAACCTGCAAATAAAATGACTAAAATATCCTTAAACTTTTATTCAGAGATTCCACTACTAGGAATATATCCCAGGGAAGTCATTGATGAAAAGAAAGTTCTCATATACAGCAAAATATTTATAGGAACATTTTTTTTCTGTAGCAAAAAAACTAGAAATGGAGTAGAAGCTGATCAGTTGGGGAATGGCTAAAAAAAATTGTGTTACATAAATGTAAAAAAAAAGCAGTGCTGTAAGAAACAAGGAATATGAATGAATACAGAGAATCAAGGAAAGACTTGCCTGAATTGATGCAGAGTGAAGTAAGCAGAGCCAAGAAAAGAATATACACAATGCAAATGATGTAAGTGGAAAGAACAGCCAGAAAATAATTGAAAGGGAGTATTGCAAAATTACCAAGTGTAATCATGACCCAAAAGAAATCAGCAAACAGTTCCCCCTACTCCTTTGTAGGGAATGGAGGTCTACGGGTATGAAACATTGTGTATTTTTTTTTTATATTTTTCAACATATTGATCTTTTTTTTCTCTTATTCATTTTCTTTTTTTTTTAAAGTATGTTTTACAAGATGGCTCTATGAGACAGGGAGGAGAAAAATATAGAGGGATATTTAGGTGAAATAAAAAATAAATGATAATAAAAGATCATTGGCAACTTTGGAGAGAGAAGTTTCAGTTGAATAATGAGGCAAAAATCAGGATTGCTGAAGGATTAGAAGCAAGTAAGAGGAGAAAGAGTTTCATATAGTTCACGTGGTATATAAATAACTTTCTCTAGGATTTCAACTGAGAAGGGTAGGAAAGATAATAGGGTGATAGTTAGAGGGATGGTAGGACATGGGAGTTTTGTGTGGTTGTACCAGTTTTCCATCTGGGTTCTTTTTTTTCTCCACTTACTCTCTCTGTTCTCATCAGCTTCCTTGTATTCAACTATTATCTCTACTTGTATCTAGCTTGTTTATACACATAGTTGTTTGCATATCTCCCCCATTGGATTATGAGTTCCTCTAAGGTAGGAGTTGACCTTTACCTCTTTTTGTATTCCTCAGCACTTAGTATAGTACTTGGCGTATTCTAGACACTTTTAAAATATTTATTGGGGGGAAAAGCCAAGATGCTGGAGGAAAGGCAGGGACTCACTTGAGTTTTCCCCCAAAACCCCTTCAAACAACTTTAAATAATGCCTCAAAACAAATTCTGGAGTGGCAGAACGCACAAAAGGACAGAGTGAATCATTTTTTTTTTGTAGCCCAAGACAACTTAATAGATAAGCAGGAAAGATCTTTTGCACCAGGGTGTAAGTGGAATGCAGTTCATTGTAGGCAGCACCTCAGCAAACCAGTAGTAGGCCTTGTGGGTAATTGAATCAGTGGCCACAGTAGCAGTTTCCATACGTCTCAGCCCATAGATGGGGCAGGGGGCACCATAGACAACTGGTCAGAAGAGTCCCTTTGCTGGCACTGGAGGAAGAGATACACAAAAATACAGGGAAGAGAAGAATGCCTTGAAAAGTAAAACTGGCCAAATGGAGAAGGTGGTACAAAAGCTCACTGAAGAAAATCCCTTAGAAGTTAGAATTGGGCAATGATTGATGACTATGAGACATTGTAATGCCATGCACAAACAGCTTCCCAAAAGAATACTACTGTGAACAACTTTTAAGGTTCTGATTACACAGTATAGCAAACACTCCCATTTATTCCACCGCAAATCAAGGCAAACATTCACAACAGATCACAATATAATATTCACAACATTACATCTTATCACAGAAAATCACAATGTAGTATTCACAACAGCTAACATTAGAATGGCCACATAGTTTTCACCAAAGTGGCCACAGTATTAAGAACGAAAGAATAGTCATCTGATATCCCTAAGGAGGTTTGCCTCCTCACTTAGTCCTTCAGTCATCTCACAGTACAATAATCAGTCTTCCACTCGTGGGTGGGGGGGCAATTATAGATTAACTTAGTCACTTATCTAGCAATCAGTCACTAAATATCGTTTATCACTAAATACAATCATTAGAAAATTACATAAACCATCTATCTGTCTATCTATATATATATGCAATTATTATTATTATTTACTACATCCAACTGGAACTTGAGATACACAGGCACTGCAGTTGGGAGATCCATCCTGCCCTACCAAAAAGTGACATAGGAGAGAATAGACTGGGGGAGGGGGGACACACTGGGATGGCTGTTTGGGGGTGGTGGGTGGGGGAAAGACGGGGAGAAAATATGTAACTCAAAATCTTGTGGAAATGAATGATGCAAACTATAAT
>CM053581.1:327141515-327159136 GCA_028627135.1 Pseudochirops cupreus
CCCCCAGTGGCTGATGGCGTCAAACACCCTTACAGGACTGTTATTGGGTTGCAGTACCATTTCCTTCTCCAGCTCATTTTACAGATTGAGTAAATTTAGGCAAATGGAATTAAATGACTCGCCCAGGGTCATACAACTAGCAAGTGTCTGAGGCCAGGTTTGAACTCAGGAAGATGAGTCTTTCTGACTCCAGGCCCTCTACCCACTGTGCCACCTAGCTACCACAGTCTTTCTATCTTTGCCAGGTTACTCCAATACACAAGTCAATTTGGAGGCATAGTTCTTGCCCAGACATCAGTAGGTATAGCTCAAAGTATATGGTTTAAAGCATGGCATAATGTTTACATGTACTAGGAATACCACATGTTGACTTCCCTGAGATTTTCATTCTGGTTTCAGTGTCCCTAACAAATTCAGCAATGTATAGTTGAAATATATAGGTATAGTTCTAAACTTTTTTTTTTTGGAGTTAAGCAACTTGCCCAAGGTCACACGGCTAGTTTTGTGTTAAGTGTCTGAGGCCAGATTTGAACTCAGGTCCTCCTGACTCCAGGGCTGGTGCTCTATTCACTGCACCACCTAGCCACCCATAGTTCTAAACTTCTTAATGCAAATATCTCTTTGAGTAGTGTGCTTTCATAGTTTCTGCCTTGGTACAAATAGATACTGGCAGGAAATCCAACTGCTGAGAAAAATTTCTCCCACCATACTTTAGTAAGCGTGGAAGCTTTTTGGTTCCTTGTTGGGTATGCCTGTGCATATCTTGTAAAATAATCTGTCACCATCAAAATATGGCTTATGTCCTTGCTATCTCCTTTCAAAGCTAGCAAGCCAATGCAGACGCATCATGGGAGTTTGCTAGTGTTTCTATTTTCCAAGTATGCAGCATGAGCTGGAAGTTCTTGGACACAATAAGCACAAGTCTCACACTTCTTAGTAATGTTTGTAGCCACCCTGGGTCACTAAAATCTGTACCCTAGTTCTAGGGTCGTCTGTTGACCCATATGGCCACAGCTGTATGGACTCTAGGCAGGTTCCTGGTGCCAGATTGGTGACAATCCCGTGTAGCACTCTGTTTCACAACTCCAATTTATGCTATTATCTCAACAGTAGTGATACCTTAAGAAAACTTGAATGTGAGTCCTCTAGCATTATTATCCTGATTATTGGCTTATGCCATTTCTTCCAGTTCCATATCAGCAATTACCATCAGTCATTTATAGGCAATATGGCTGAGTGCAACAAGTTTCACACATGCTTTTAAAATATTATCTGCTGGAATTTCCAAACTTTCAGCTCCATTGCCATTTGCTTGTAGCAAATGGGTGTTACTACTTTACTTCTTCCTTAGGTATCAGCATAGCTTCAGTATCACAAGGCCTTTGAGTTAAAGCATCTGTATCAACATTAGTGTTCCCTAGCCAAGAGTGTATGTTCAATGTGTAGTTACCAAATGCTACTTACCCATCTTTGGCAAGCAGAGTCCAACATGGCACTGGTCAGAATGTATCAGTGGATTGTTATCAGCTGAAACTTGCAACTTTACTTAATATACATAGTCTTTAGACTTCTCAGTAACAGCCTGCTTGAAAGCCAAGAACAATAGCTTGTTTGCAAGGTAATGAATTTCACTATCACTTAAGCCTCTGTTGGCAAATTCAAGCAACATTTTCTTAGTACAGGACCGTTCTCGAGCCCACCAAGCTACCTTCTGTGTACAAGACAAAAGGCTTATTTGGATCTGCATAGGCCATAACAGGTGCGTGTGTAAGACTGTTGACCAAGTCTTCGGAAACTTTCTCACATCTGGCCATCTGTGGGCGTCCAAAGGACTTGTAGGGTTTTAACTCATTGTGCATCTTGTTCTTTTCAGTCATGCAGACATGAGTAAGGTCATCCTGTGGTTAAAAACTTATGATAATAATTGCCAAATCCTAATAATAACCACCAAATTCTTAAAAAAAAAAAGGTCCTTAGGAGGCCGCTGGGTGGTGCAGTGAATAGAGCACTGACCCTGGAGTCAGGAGGACCTGTGTACAAATGTGACCTCAGACACTTAACACTAACTAGCTATGTGACCTTGGGCAAGTCACTTAACTTCAATTGCCCTGCCTTCCCCCCTCTAAAAAAGCAAAACAACCAAATGTCCTTAGATTTAAAAGGTTCTCTGGATGCGGCTAAGTCAAGAGCACTCCAATCTTTTCTGGATCAGAGCTCTTAAGTTGCTGAAATACTTTGTGACACGTGTACTACTTATTATCAAACCAATCACTTATTTGTTTGTGTTAGTCTCAAGTTAAACACCAAATAAAATGAATATTTCTATATAAAAATAGAATGGAAAAAGAGTATTGTACACAAAACAATTAATTTCTATTTCATATATAGCTTACTTTTTCTTTTGAATACATACTACTAAATTTACCATGTAAATTTCAAAGCTGCCCTGTTCATATTTCCTTCTGAATTACTTTTTTCTTTTCTGTTCATTAAAAAAAATTCTTTGGTGATCCTCTTTCTTTTCTTTTTAATTTTTTGGTAAGCCTATTGCTCTCTCTCTACCTCTTCCAATCACCTTCCCTCAAAATTAAAAAATTAAAAAAGAAAACCCTTGTAACAAATATGCATATCAAGCAACAACAACAGCAAAAATCTCCATATTGGCTATTCCTTTTAATAAATGACTCATTCTGCACCTTAAGTCCAGCATTTCTCTGTCAGAAGGTGGGTAGCATGCATCCATATTATTTCCATCCTCTGGATGATCATTCTAGTGAACACATTGTTAAGTCTTTCAATAGTTGTTTTTCCTGATAATGTAGTAAAAATTGTTATCTAGGTTCTGCTCACTTAACGTTGTCCGTTCACACAGGTCTTCATGGATTTCTCTGAAATTGTACTCCTCATCATTTCATACAGTGCAACAGTATTCCATTACATTAATATTGATGTGAATCCTTTTAGTTTTCGGTTCTTAGAGAAAACAGATGATCTATTATAAACAAGGGTCTTTTTCCTCTTTCTTTGATCTCATTGGAGTATAGGGACTAGTAATACTGTCTCTAGGTCAAAAAGCACACATATTAGTGAATTCTAGGGCACTTAGGGATCACTCAGTTGACTCCCCTTATGTCATTTTGGACTGAGTTTAGTCTAATGAGAGGCTAGGCTTTTTGTTCTTCCACCAGTTGGCTGCTTAGAATTCCAAGGATGATGCTAATTAGATTATGATTCACAAGTTTGCTCAGAAGAGCAAAAGTAACAATGTACTCAATCTACAATCAGGTGTGGGATGGGTAATTTATTTCTACTCACAAAAAAGAACAACAGAATCATAGTATACTTTAACTGAAAAATTGGGAAGGAGATCTCTGGGGATGGGGCCATATTGGTGGAGTAGAGAAAGCATCTGAGTTTACTCTACCAATATTCACTTCCAAATAACTTTAAAATAACATCTCAAATAGAATTCTGGAAAGGCACTGTCAACAAAAGTGCCGGGTGAGACATGTTATAGTCCAAAACAACTTGGTCAGAAGTTAGAGGTCAGAAGGAAAGGTCTGTGACACTGGAGTAGGGGCTGGCTCAGAGCCCATGTGGCAGTAACACCATTAATGGACCTTAGAGGTGTCAGCAGCAGCAACTTTGAGAGCTCTTAAGGCAGAGATGGGAAGGAGATCAAGGAACTGGTCAGAAAGAGACTACAGGGTATCTGTGCTAATACTGGGCACAGAACAGCATGCAGTGTGGCAACTCCATTGCCTATACCCACTTCTGGGTCACACAGTTCCAGGGAAGAGCAGCATGTCCTGCCCCAAGGGAGCACAGTCCCTGCGGAACAACCTCAAGGGGAGGCAGGAGACTTCTAGTATCAAGTGCTACATTAGAAAATTAAGGTGAAGCAAAAGCCAATGTGCTGAGTATGATCAATCTATTAGTTAAGTTAACAATAATGAATTGGGTCAATGGGGTTCTTTCAATGACCAAAGACTCTGAGGTAGGGCTCACCAGCTTTAATACGTTTTGAGGGGTACAGGGTTGAGTAGGTGGAGAAGACAATGAGATTGATTACAGGTTAGATAGCATCATGGTTGTGCACATAACATGATTGGCTACATCAAATACAGCAGGCTAGCACCCATATGGGACTAGTAACTACTCTTATCTATCATTAAGAATGTTTGATCAATTTATGTGACCCATCTTCATTCTGAGGGCATTGTAAGTGCACTGGGCATAGGAGACTTACTGGCTCCTAAAAGGGTTTGTTAGATAATTGTACAGGGACAGGATAGAATGGACAATATACCTTATGGAAATATACTTGATCAGCTTGTAGGCCTTTAAAGATTAGTATGGTAGATAGTAGGTTTTTTTTCTTTTAATTATACCTTTAAACTAACTCGGGGGAAAACTAAAGTCAATACAGTATAAAATCAATTACATTGTAGAATCAATACAGTAGAAAGCCGTGTAGTAGAAACTATAGTTAGCATTAATTTTGATCTTTTCACAAGAAAGAAGTGACCACACCTCTCCCCAGTTCACATCACTTTGGAAGCACTGAAAACTTCCAAATGCCCAGAACTATCTCTGAAAAGAGCAGTGTGAAAAAACCAGAAGCTTTGGACAGGGCCCTCTCAGACCCACACACAGAACAGAGCCCAAAATTAATATTTTAATTGAAAAATGTCCCTTCAAAATTACATTTGCATTAATTTTTCCATTTGGGGGAAGGAGGGCACGAGGATTAGATTAGTAGATATATAAACATGTAAGTGAACTTGGCTATACGATCCAATATTAAATATGTGATTCATAAATAGCTTAGATTTATAATTCTTTTTGTACTATAGGGTTGTTTATTTTATGACAGATCTCATCACTGCTTTCTGGTAGGGAGCTGTTCCTTTCAGTAGGTGCCGCTTCTGCTTTAATTTCCTCAGTTTTAAATGACAGCAAGCCAGGCACCATCCAGAAAACATCTCTGGCTCTGCTTGTATGGGCAGGGCCTCCCATCTAAAGACATTCTGTGTGATGCTTGTGCACTGCCTGTGCTTTCTTTTAAGGACAGGAGTAGCTGGGGCAGTAGAATGAACATGGAACATCCCTGAAAAATCATTGGTAAATTGATGATGCTTTGCCCCCCGTGTAACTAGGCAGGATGGAGCCCATGGTGTACAAGGCAGCATAAATGGTGCAGTGTTGGACACTCTTCCTTGGAAAGAGACACTGGGCTTTTCCTGTCAGTATCCCCTCCCTTTTTATAGCCCCCAGTATGACACCACGTGTCCTCTCAGAGTCCTTGAGACTTTTTCACTGGTTTTACTAAACCTTACCACCTACATTTAATCTGTGCAAAAAGCTTGTCACAGCTAAGGCAATGTTAGCCCTCTTGATCTTAGGAAAACAGCCTGTGTTCAGAGTATGTTGGTTCTTATTGATTTGCAAATAAATAATAAGCTTACTCACCATTTGTCTAGGAATGCAACATAATAGTCATGCCTGCCTCCTTTCTTGTCCTAACTACCCTACAAGAAAGAAAAATATAAAGGACAGTTTATTTGGTTTTTTTGTTTTTTGCTTTTTTTTTTGGAGGGGGAAGGTAGGACAATTGGGGTTAAGTGACTTGCCCAAGGTCATATGGCTAGTTTTTGTGTTAAGTGCCTGAGGTTGGATTTGAACTGAGGTCCTCCTGATTCCAGGGCTGGTGTTCTATTTGCTGCGCCACCTAGCTGCCCCAAGTTTGTTTGTTTTTGCTTAAAAATAGAAGTTATTGGATATTTTTAATCTCCTTCACAAATAAAGTGTGGTTTTCCAAATGGTAAAAAAAAAAAAGAGCTGCTATAAATATCTTTGTATATATGTAAAACAATAATTTTGTTAGAGAATAATAAAATCCCTTTCACACAAAATTAGATTGAAACAATTGGAGAAATATTAATTGCTCATGGGTAGGCTAAGCTAGTAGAATAAAAATAACAATTCTACCTAAATTAATTTACTTATTCGGTGCCATACTAATCAAACTACCAAAGAATTATTTACAGCTAGAAAAAATAATAAAATTCATCTTGAACAAAAAGTCAAGAATATCAAGGGAGTCAATAAAAAATGTGAAGGGCAGGCCGAGCCAAGATGGCGGAGTGGGGGCACAAACCTGGTGTGGGCTCGGGCTCCAGACAATTCCAATCCCTGTAAAAAAATGACTCTAAACAAATTTTGAAGCTACAGAACCCACAAAGTGACAGAGAGAAACAAATCTCCCACTGAAGAGAGCCAGCCGCCAACAGGAAAGGTCTATCGCAGTGTGTTGGGAGTCAAGCGCCCTCCCACAGAAGCTGCGAGGCTCCAGCCCCAGGGCAGCCCCAGCCAGCAGTGGCCAGAGCAGACTTCAGGAGAGTGAATAACCAGCGGCTGTGCTGGCTTCCAGACTTCTCAAATGCCAAAGACAAAGTAAAAGGTCAATGTGGAACTTTGTTGGAATGGGGAAGGGACACAAGAACATGGTCTGGCTGCTGGCCCCCAGGGTGAGAAGCAGGGCAAAGGCGCAGCAGCTATTCTGTGCCATGTGGCTGCCTTGGGAGCTCCTGGCCTGCAGATTGCAGGGGGTCCAAGTGAACATTCAGGGGGTAATCACTCTTGCTTTAATCCTTGGCTCTGAATCACAATGTTGGGTAGTGGTCCTGAGGTGTGTGACCAGTGAGCCAGAGCTTGTGGAGGCTGTACAGATGGCACCTTCCTAATAGCTCCAGCAGCTGTGAAAACCCCAGCAATCTGGGACATAGCTCTCTCCATTATGGAAGCAGAGTTCTACTGTGGCAAAGAACTCAAGGGTCAAGTAATTGGCTGGCAGTATGAGCAAGCACAGGAAGCACAAACAGATGATAGAATTCTTTTATGGGGACAAAAATGATCAAGGCATGGAGCGGAAAGAAGACAGCAAAGTCAGAACTCCTGTATCAAAAGCATCCAAGAAAAATTTGAACTTGTTATAGGCCATGGAGGAGCTCAAGAAGGATTTTGAAAATCAAGTAAGAGAAGTGGAGGAAAAATTGGGAAGAGAAATGAGAATGATGCAGGAAAATCATGAAAAGTGAGTTAACAGCCTGCTAAAGGAGACCCAAAAATACATTGAAGAAAATAACACCTTAAAAAAATAGACTGACTCAAATGGCAAAAGAGGCCCAAAAAGCCACTGAGGAGAAGAATGCCTTAAAAATACGAATTTGCCAGATGGAAAAGGAATTTCAAAAATTCACTGAAGAGAATAACTCCTTCAGAATTAGATTAGAGCAATTAGAAGCTAATGACTTTATGAGAAATCAAGATACCATAAAAGAGATCCAAACAAATGAAAAACTAGAAGGCAATGTGAAATATCTCATTGGAAAAACCACTGACATGGAAAATCAGTCCAGGAGAGATAATTTAAAAATTATTGGACTACCTGAAATCCATGATCAAAAAAAGAACCCACCATCTTTCAAGAAATTATCAAGCAGGAGCAGCTAGGTGGCACAGTGAATACAGCATTGGCCCTGGAGTCAGGAGGACCTGAGTTCAAATCCAGCCTCAGACGCTTAACACAAAAACTAGCCATGTGACCTTGGGCAAGTCACTTAACCCCAGTTGCCCTACCTTCCCCCTCTGAAAAGAAGAAAGAAAGGAAGAAAGGAAGGAAGGAAAGAAGGAAGGAAAAAAGGAAGGAAGGAAGAAAAGTAAAGAAATTATCAAATAAAATTGCCTTGATGTTCTAGAAACAGAGGGCAAAATAGAAATTGAAAGAATTCACTAAATTCCTCTTGACAAAGATCCCAAAAAGAAAACTTTTATTATAGCCAAATTTCAGAGTTCCCAGGTCAAGGAAAAAATACTGGAAGCAGTCAGGAAGAAACCATTCGAGTATTGTAGAAACATAATCAGGCTAACACAAGACCTAACAGCTTCTATGTTGAAGGATCAAAGGATATGATATTTCAGAGGTCAAAGGAGCTAGGACTAAAACTTATCTAAAACTAAAACCTAGAATTACCTATCCAGAAAAACTGAGTAAAATGCTTCAGAGGAAGATATGGTCATTCAATGAAATAGAGGATTTTCAGGCATTCTTGATGAAAAAAACAGAGCTGAACAGAAAATCTGACTTTCAAATACAAGAAGCAAGAAATGCATGAGAAGGTAAACAGGAAAAAGAAATCATAAGGAACTTATTTAAGTTGAACTATTTACATTCCTACATGGCAAAGCAATAATTGTAACTCATAAGACTTTTCTCAGTATTAGGACAGTTGAAGGGAATGTATATGTATATATGTATACATACATATATATGTATAGGAGGTTGTATGTGTATATAAATATATATGTGAGACTGGGCATATGTATGTTCATGTATACATAGACAGAGGGCACAGGATGAGTTGAATATGATGGGATGATAACTAAAAAATAAAATTAAGAGGTGAGAGAGGAATTTATTGGGAGAAGGAGAAAGGGAGAGATACATTAAGCGAAATTATATCATATAAAAGAGGCAAGAAAAAACTGTTACAATGGAGGGGAAGAGCAGGAAGGTAAAAGGGAATGGGACAACCTTACTCTCATTGAATTTGGCTTAAGGAGGAAATAACATACACACTCAACTGGGTATCATACCCTATAGGAAAATAGGGGGAAAGGGAGTAAGAGGGGGGATAATAGAAGGGAGGACAGATTGGGGAAAGGGTAGTTAGAAGCAAATATTTTGGAAAAGGGATAGGGTCAAAGAAGAAGATAAAATAAGTGAGGGGCAGGACAGGCTGGAGGCAAATATAGTTAGTCTTTCACAATGTAACAATTATGGAAATGATTTGGGTAACTACCCATGTACAATCTATATTGAATTGCTTATCTTCCAAGTGGGAAGGGTGAGGAAGGAAGAAGGGGAAAAAATCTGGAACTCAAAATTTTAAAAACAAATGTTTTAAAAAAAGTAATTTGTTTCTTATATGCAACTGGGAGATAAGATATACAGGCACTAGAGTATAGAAATCTATCTTGCCCTACTAGAAAGTTAGGGTGGGTGATGTGGGAGATATAAAAGTAAACAGATTGGGGGAACGGGTATTCAGTAGGCTTGCTATTTTGGGGTGAGGATGGGAGAAAGATGGGGAGAAAAAATCATAACTCAAAATTTTGTGGAAATGAATGTTAAAACTAAAAATAAATAAATTAATTAAAAATGCTATGTGAAACAAGTCAGCCTAACAGTACCAAGTTTCAAATTGTATTACAAAGTGGTAATCATCAAAAGAATCTGGTAATGACTAAGAAATATGGATCAGTGGAATAGATTACATACACAATAAACAGTAGTAAATAATCATAGTAATCTAGTGTTTGATAAACCCAAAGAGCCAATCTTTGGGGACACTATTTGAAAAAAAATTGCTGGGAAAACTGGAAACCATCTCAAACCATTTTACTAAAATAAGGTCAAAATGAGTGCATGGTTTGTTTTATTTTTTATTTTGGTGGAATTGTTTTTTTTTAATTACCTTTTGTTTATTTTTTCATTTACATCATTAATTTCCATGAGATTTTGAGTTACAGATTTTCTTCTCATCTTTCCCCTACCCACCACCCCAAAACAGCGATCCCACTGTATGTCCCCTCCCCCAATCTGTTCTGGGTGCATGGTTTAAACATAAAGGATGATATCATAAGCAAATTAGGGTAGTATGAAAAATGTTATCTGTCAGATCCATGGATAAGGGGGAAGTTTATGACCAAACAAGAGATAGAAAGGATTCCAGAAAGTAAAATGGATAATTTTGATTACATGAAATTAAAAAGCTTTTCCACAAACAAAACCAATGCACCCAAAATTAAAAGGAAAGCAGGAAACTGGGAGAAAAATTTACAGCAAGTTTTTCTTCCCAATAAAGGCCTGATTTCTCAAAACTGAGGCAAATTTATAAAAATAAGGGCCATTCCCTAGTTGATATATGCTCAAAGGATATCAACAGGAAGTTTTCAGAAGAAAAAATTCAGTTATCAATAATCACATGAAAAAATGCTTAGATGGGACAAATGCTAATTGAAACAACTCTGAGGTACCACCTCATATCTATTAGATTGATTGACATTATAGAAAAGGAAAATGACAAATGTAAGAGGGACTACGGAAAAATTATGACACTGATGCACTGTTGGTGTAGTTGTTAACTGTTCTGACCATTCTAGAAAACAACTTGGCACTCTGCCCAAAGAGTCATAAAACCTGTATACCCTTTGATCCAGCAATACATTTATTAAATCTGTGTCCCAAAGACTTCAAAGAAGAGGAAAAGGACATAAATATGCAAAAATATTTATAGCAGTTTTTTTGTGGTAGAAAAGAATTGGAAATTGAGGAGATGCCCATCAATTAGGGAATGGCTGAACAAACTATGGTATATGATTGTTATGGAATACTTTCATGCTATAAGAAATGATGAACAGGATGCTCTCAGAAAAACCTGGAAAGACTTATATGAACTGATGCAAAGTGAATAAACAGAACCAAAATATTGTACACAGTAACAGCAATAGCGTAAGAATGATCAGCTGTAAAGGATTACTCTGATCAATACAATGATCCAAGACAATTCCAAAGAACTCATAATGGAAAATGCTGTTTACTTCCAGAGAGAGAACTGATGAACTCTGAGCACAGATTGAAGTTTAATTTTTTTCACTTTATTTTTCTTGCTTTCTTTTTTGCAGTGTGGTTGATATTGAATTGTTTTGCATGATTTCACATGTATCACTGATATCATATTCTTACCTTCTCAATGGGTTGGGGAGGGACTTGAGAGAAGGAGAGAATTTGGAACTCAAAATATTTAAATGAATGTTAAAATTAATAAATTTATTAGAAAAAATAAAATTTTAAAATGTGAAGGAAGGTGGTCTAGAAGTACCAGATTTCAAACTATATTACAAAGTGGTAATGATCAAAACAATATGGTACTGGCTAAGAAATAGAGCAGTGGATCAGTGGAATAGATTAGATAAGATACACAACACACAGTAATCTAGTGTTTGATAAACCCAAAGATCCAAGCACTGAGGTCAAGAACTCACCATTTGACAAAAATTGCTGGGAAATCTGGAGAGCAGTTTGGCAAAAATTAGGCATAGACCAGCATCTTACACTGTATACCAAGAGAAGGTAAAAATGGCTGCATAATTTAAACCTAAAGGGTGATACCATAAGTGAATTGGGGAAGCATGGAAAGTTTTGCCTGTCAAATCAATGGTTTATGGAAGGATTTATGACCAAACAAGAGTTAAAAAGGATCACAAGAAGTAAAATGAATGATTTTGATTATATTAAGTTAAAAAAGCTTTTGTACAAACAGAACCAATGTCACCAAAATTAAAAAGGAAGCAGGAAACTAGTGGGGGATGGAGCTCCATTGAGAAAAAAAAGAACAAATGTCATGTAATAAATATGTATAGACAAACAAGACAGATCCCCTCCATGATTCTTTACAAAAATATAAGCTAGCAAATAATGATTAAGCACATTCTGAACACTGAATCTATCACCTCTCTATCATGACACGTTTCATCATTGGACCTCTGAAATCATGAAGGTTCATTGTATTGATCATAGTTCTTACAATTTTCAGAGTTGTTTGTTTTTACAGTGTTGGACAAATTCTTTTGGTTCTGCTCATTTTGCTTTTCACCACTTTATAAAAATCATCAAAATCTTTCATTTTTATAATGTTGTTAAAGTATAAATGGATATTCTGATTGATTACTTCATTCTGCTCATAAAAGTCTTTCCGTATCTTTTTTTTGGATGGTTTGCAGCACATCGTGCTCTTTATTGAGACACTCACAGTGGCTGCGACATACACTAAGGTACTTTTCTTATATAAAAAATGGGAAGGGCTTTAATTCCTCTGTGACAGCCACTGGGATCTGACTGCAGAGCTTTAAAGCATAATGTAGCTTTATATAATTTATGATTTGTGGGCTTATGATGTTTTTTTTTTAATTTTAAAGTTTTCTTTGCTCATAGGTAGGTAAGTCTGAGTAATACAGCACATATGATACAGTTAAGAATACAGGTAAGTCCAACAACCAGTGTATGGTGGAGAAAAAGACTGCTCCCTAGAACCATAGTCCCAGTGGAAAGACAGTGATAAAGACATCTCTTTTATTCTTGAGAGAGAATATCTTTTTGCAATAATCTGTTGCCTCATTTCTTAGAGCACAGTAGTACTCCATCACATTTCTATACCACAACTTACTCAATCATTCCTCAATTGATGGACATTCCTTTTGCTTCCAGAGTCATTTGTTTGTTTTTGATAACACAAAAAGAATTGCTGTAAGCATTTTTGCACACAATGAATTTTTCCTCTTTCTTTGATATCTTTTGGGCATCAGTCTGACAGTAGAATTGCTAAGGACGTGTCTTATTTAGTAACATTTTGTGAAAAATTCCAAATTGCTTTACAGAATGGTTGTATCTGTTCACAGTTCCGCTAACCAGTAGTCCATTAATATGCCTGTTTTCCCAGTTTAAAAAATTGTTTTAACATGTAATTTGGGTAAAAAAAATTTAAAAACTCCTAGAGAATCCTTTTAGAAGGGTTTTATTTTTGTCTTTTTAGTGCTTTGGATAAGTCTTTCCTAGTTTTAGAGTTTCTGACTGTTCATTAGCCTTACTCCAGCCCAGAAGGTATAACAAAGTCAGTGTAGTGCCTTGATCTGCTTTTAAACTATTCTTTTAAGCCATTTCCAAGCTTATAGTGGTCAAAGGACCATTTACCAACAGTGAGTTCTCAAAGAAAGAAGTGTAAGCTATCTATAGCTATATGAAAAAGTATTCTAAATCATTAATAGAGCAATGCACATTTAAACAACTATAAATTGCACCTCACATATCAGATAACCAAAGTTGGCAAAAAAAAAAAAAAGGAAAATGGCAAATGTTGTTGGTGCTTGCTTGTTGTCCTTTGTGCTCAAAGACCAAAATGACATCACTATGTTAGGATCAAGGAATATATCCAACTGTGGTTGATCAGGCCAATACAAACTCAGAAGGCTCTACCATAGGTCAGGCACAAATAATCCACATGGACATTTGGAGAGCATATGTCTCTAAATTTGTGTATCTCACATTTCCTTTGGGCTACCACAAATATGTTTTGCTTATAGAGCATAGCACCTTATTTGACGTGAGTATGCCATGCTTAGTGGTTCTGTGCTAATGTCTCCCATATCTCACAATCAATTCCAAAGTTCTTCAGTGAGACCTTGAGAGTGTTCTTGTATTACTTCTTCTGACCTCTATGTGAATGCATGCCTAGTTTGAGTTCTCTGTAAAATAGTCTTTTAGGCAAATGCATATTTGACATTGGAACAACACAACCAGTCCTTTGAAGTTACAATTTCTGTAGTAGAGTTTAAAGGCTTGACACCATCATGGATGTAGAGCCAGAAATCCTGGAGAATGAAGTCAAGTGGACTTAGGAAGCATTGCTAATAATCAGTGGAGGTGATGGAACTCCAGCTTAACTATTTACTTTTTTTTTTTGGAGGGGGGAAGGCAGGGCAATTGGAGTTAAGTGACTTGCCCAAGATCACATAGCTAGTTTTTGTGTTAAGTGCCTGAGGCCAGATTTGAACTCAGATCCTCCTGACTCCAGGGCCGGTGCTCAATTCACTGTGCCACCTAGCCGCCCCTCAGCTTAGCTATTTAAAACCCTAAAAGATGAAGCTGTTAAAGTACTCTACTCAATATGCCAGCAAATTTGGAAAACACAACAGTGGCCACTGGATTGGAAAAGATCTGTTTGTATCCCATTCCTAAAGAAGGGTCAATATCAAGCAATGACTAAATTACTAAACAATTGTGCTCATTTCACATGCCAGCAAGGATATGCTTAAGATTCTGCAAGCTAGGCTTCAGCAATATGTAAACTGAAAATTGCCAGAAGAACAGAGATTTTTGAGGAGGCAGAGGCACTAGAGACTACATTGCCAACATTCACTGTATTATTGAGAAATCAAGGGAATTCTAAAGACATCTACCCCTACTTCTTGATTACACTAAATCCTTTGACTATGTGGATCACAACAAAATGTGGCAAATCCTCAAAGAGATGTGAGTACCAGATCATCTTACTTGTCTTCTGAGGAACCTGTATGAGGGACAAGAAGCAAGAATGATTATGGAACAACTAATTGTTTTAAGATTGGAAAAGGAGTGCAATGAGGCTGTATATTGTCACCTTATTTATTTAACTTACATGCAGAGTACATCATGTGAAACACTGGGATGGATGAATCAAAAACTGGAAGTAAGGTTGCCAGGAGAAATACCAACAGTCTCAGATATGCAGATGATACTACTCTAATGGCAGGAAGTAAAGAATTAAGACGAGGGTGAAACAGGAAAGTATAAAAACTGACTTAAAGCTGAATATCAAGAAGAAGAAGATGATGATGATGATGATGATGATCTTGGCAACTGGTCCCTTCACCTCCTGGAAAATAGAGGGAGTATAAATGGAAGCTGTATCAGATTTTATATTCTTGGGTTCAAACACCACTGCAGATGACTATTGTAGTCACGAAATTAAAAGATGCTTGATTATTGGAAAGAAAGTTATGGTAAATCTGGATAGCATACTAACAGGCAGAGATGTCACCTCATTGACAAAGGTCCATATAGTTAAAACTATGGTTTTTCCAGCATGTATATCTGTGAGAGTTGGAATATCAGAAAAACTAAGTGCTGCAGTTTTTCTATTCTGTTTATTATTTTTGCCATGCAGATTATAAATCCTGCTCTCATAATCCTCCTTTATCTTTTAAGGCACCTAGAAAGTATGCTGTAATTCCATGTTCTCAAATTTCACAAGGTTCTCTGTCCCAACAATTGTTAGACCTTTTTTTATTCTGAAATATTTATTTATAGATACTTGAACTCATTTAGGCCATATTTCTTTCTGTTTTCAATGTTTTCCCTGTTGATTTATCTGCTTATGTACAAGGTCTTTTGAGTTTTCTCCCTCCTGAGATTTTTCCTAATTTCATTATTTCCCTCTTCCCCCTTATTTTTCCCTATTGCTCACTCTCTGACACTCTCCCATCTGATGCCGGTTTTCCTGGGGCTGGATCTCAATGCATCTCAAATTCCTGCTACCCTGGGCAATTCATGGTTCACCAGCCTAGATTTCTGCCCCAAGTGACTTTTGGAGTGCCAGAACTGGCCCAGAGAGATGCTGAGCTCTTTCCCTCAGGCTTAGTGGAGTGCCTCATACACTGCTTCCACCTCCCCTTCCCCCACTTCAACAACCTGTTCAAGGGGCCTATCCTACTCTTTTTCTGTTTTCTGGCCCAGCTCCAGCAGTTTAAAGAGCTGCCATGATGTATTACCAGGTTGTTTTCTATACTTTGGGTCTCTTAGCCCCTAGGAGAAGAGTGTGGTCATGTCAGTTGAGTTCTATTTCAAGCCCAGACACACATCCTGTCCCTTTCTCTGTTTTTGGCTCTTCTATCAAGATCTTTTGCAACACAGATTACTGTTCTCCCAGAAACTTTATCCTCTTAGAGTACTACCATGGTGCTGGTGCTGGCTGTTAGGGCCACAGAAAACTGCCCCAGGAGGGCTGTCACTTGTTAGCTCTCATTGCCTGAGAAAATTTCTGTACCTAGAGACTCAGTGTGGTGTGTCAGGTTCTTGGGTTGGCTAACCTTGATGCCAGTAGCATGGGAAGCTGGTAACAGGTGCAAAGAAAGCTCAGTGTAGAAGCTGGTTCACGAATTCTTCTTGTTTTTACCTTCTTTTGGATTCTGGCTGTTCTAAATCACAGAAACATCTAAAGGTTGCTTTATTCTAGCTGAATAATTTCTGTTTGGGAGAATTTTTAAAGGTCAGAGGGGATTAAAGAAAATATCTAGTCCTTCATATTGTTGATCACATGACTAGGAAGAGCTAATTTGATTTTTAAAAAGAAAGCCAAATTCTAAAATAAACGAGTGACTAGTATCATAAATAAAAAAGCTGAACTCAAAATCAAAGAAATTAGCAGAAACAATTCCACACAATTACATATCAACAAAACTGATTATCTAAATGAAATGGAGGGGTATTTACAAAAATATAAAATGCCCAGATGAAGAGAACAAGAAATAGAGGATTTAAATAACACAATCTCAGAAAAGAAATTGAACAAGCTGCAAGTAAGCTTCCAATGCCAAAAGTATTCTTTTGGTTGGGGCCATCATTGGTGACTTATATTAAAAAAACCCATTTTGAATTTCAAATATATGGCAAAATCTATCACATGGACCAAAATTTTAAGATCTGGGGGGTCAATTCTTCCCAAGGTGGAAGGGAAACCTAAGAATTCTGACCTTCATTCCTCTCCTTTTTCCGTTATCTTGGTATGGTACTACTTTAAGGGTCCATTATATTTCTTGGAGTCTTTTCTTTTTCTTCATTTGTTTGCCTGCCTTAAGCTATTACTTCAGTATTGTCTACACAGGGGTTTTTTAATCCTTCAGAATTGTCCAGTAATAGACCTAAGGCCAATTACATGGTATAAAGTCCCCTGGAATTTTTTTTAGAGCCTTGCCACCAAGGAATGGGATGTAGTAGGAGCAGCATCTCTTATCTGTGCATCAGCTCAGTTTCACAACATCCACTAAAGCCTTGGCAACAAAGGCTAGACTAGTCTTTCCCTATATAGGCAAAGAAAGGATCTTCAAGACTTAATTGTTCCAGGGACCTAAAGGTCACACAATTGAAATAGTTTCCTGATCACCTAAGGCATAAAAATTCCAGTATATAAGGAATCAGACCCTCGGGCTTGAAGGACTTCCTACTGCTGTGCGAGTCAAAACATCCTCCTCCCTATGTGGGTCAGAGGAGGTGCAGTCTTCAGAACCAGTCATGTATCCTAGTCAAATGTCCTTTTCATGCTATTACATAAACTTCTTTTGCTATATCCTATATTGGCTACATGAGTCACATTCTGTTTCGCTCTTAATTGACTGACTGACAAACCATTTTATTAAGTACTTACTAACCGTAAAACGCTGTGTTAACCATGGAGGATACAAACAGAAAAGCAAGACAATTCTTGCTCTCAAGGAGCTCACAGTGCAAAGGAGACAGCACATAGAAGTTTCAGCTTAGAAGTCATACGGAAAGGCTCCTTGCCTCTCGGGGTGCAATGGCAAAGAAGATGGTGATGCATTTTCTTCAATACCATTTCTATTGATAACCATCTCCTTTTCTGATGGTGAACCACTTGACAATGCTAAGGTGTCTGGCGGTGAGAACTTTCTTTTCTAGTTTTTCAGTAGCTGTGGCTGCAGAGGAAGCAGGGACAAGAGCGTTCACAGAAACAGCTGCTGAGTTGTTTCTCCAGAGGTTGCTTCTGAGAGAAATTGAAGGGGGGTGCTGAGGTCTTGTAATGTTTGGGGTGACTTTGTCTTGAATCTCATCTGTGTTTGGGCACCTGGGTATGTGATATCAGCCTGTGGAAAGGTCACCTTTCCCCCCCAGCTGTAAGTCATTAACTCTGTCCCTTCCCACGCCCCCCAGCCTGTAAGTATCTTCC
>CM053581.1:327159236-327271616 GCA_028627135.1 Pseudochirops cupreus
CCCCCAGCCTGTAAGTATCTTCCCTGAAGCTCGTTAACTATAACAGGCCACACCTATGATTCCTTAGAGAAAGGATTACCCCTTTTGTTCTAGTGGCCTGCTGTAAGATAACTCCTAACAAAAGAACTCCTCCTTATCAAAGGGGGACCTTTCCGGGCAGACTGGCTGGGTGCTCCTCCCTAACTCAACCTTTGTATGACTTTGTTACTATATAATCTGTACCCCCAATCCCCACACTTGGCAGGAGGATTCCCCTTAATTTTCTCCAGCCCGCTAACAAGCTTTATCTTAATAAACTCTTTTAAAACTGCCAGGACTGCTTATGCCTGGTAATTCTTTCACACTGATAAGAACCCTCAAAGGATTTCCATAGAAATCCATCCTTTCTAACCCTCAACAAAATGATTACTAATACTCAATTATTGGGGAAATACAGGTTTTGTTTCCCCTTCCTAGATCCTCATTCTTTACTAGGCCAAGTCAGCATCTGAAGGACATTGTTGATTGATGATATTGCCGAAATCCCTGGAGTACATCCTCGGTGGGAGACCCCCCCCCCCCCCACTCAACCAGAGAATTCAATCTAAGGTGAGTTCTGGTCCATTCCACTCAGCCAGCTCTGAGCAGAGGTGGACCCCCTTTTGTCTAGACTATCCTAGTTGGGAGTAGTTTGGATAAGAGTTAAATCTCTGTCCAAGATTGATTGGAGTCCTGTCCCCTAGCCCCTCATTAGAATAGCCTACCTGTCATTATAATAGTCATTCTTTTCATTAATTGTTAAACAATCAGAGTTGATTACCACCTTCAGGAATTCCTACTCTTCCCAAAGCATGTGTTGAGTCTGTTTGATGAGTCGTCTTTGGCATTTAAGAGTACCACTGACTCCTTTTATTATTTATCTGCTAGGATGATTAATAAAGTGATTAATTACCCAGAAACTATATCTCTCCAACTTTCTATAAGTCAGACATACTTCCCAGGATTATGACTATGGGGATTGTATTAGAAGCAGGACTGGGGGTCTGGGAAGTGTTGCTATTCCCAGAACTTTTGGGCTTCCCTGCTTGATGATGTCAAGTTGGCCATCAATTAGTGTTGGTAATGGCAAAGCAAGGGAGACCCTTCTGTACCAGGACTTTTCCACACTGTGATAGCTTTGGGTAGTCTTGGGTAACTGCTATTCTCAGGCCTCTTGAGTATCGTGCGCCGGGCTACGCGCATGGAAGTCTAAAAAGAGGTGGTAGTAGTGCCTCGCCACTTGTTAGAGTGGTTTGCTTGTGCCACGTGTAGTTCTTGGGGATGGTTACTAAGCTCTTGAGAGAAATTATTTCCCTACATGATGGCGGAAGGGACCAGTGAGTATTTATTTATCTTCTTCCTCCTGACCCTTTCTCTCAATTACATTTTAAACTTCTTGAGAATAGGATCCTTTCCCTCTTTTCTTACTGTCCTAACACTGTACCTTGCACATAATTATTTAATAACTGAATACACTTACTTTTACTTTTCTATAATCCTTTAAGGTCCACAGACAGAAGCAACTGAAGCCAAGAGAAGTTATGTGAAATTTGTTCAGTCATATAAGCAGCATGCTAAGTTTCAGAGCTAAAACTTTTCCCAAATCCAATGCTCTTCTGTACCACTGGTAGCTTAAGTATAGAATAGAGCCAAAACTAATGGAAAGGAGAAACAAGAGAAATTGACCAAGGTGTTAAGGAAAACCTCCCTTCCTGTGTGACTGACGACGGCTAAGTCACTTCTTTCTAGCATTCTTATTTATCTGTAAAATAAGAGCATCAGAGGGAATTATTTCCAAGACTCCTTGCCAGCTCTAAATCCTGTGAAATGAAAATAGCCTAGGAGAAGCGAAAAGACACTGTCACTTCTGTGCTTCCTGTCCGTTACTCATCCCACTAGGAAAACACTCGTCCTGGGGGACTCGGGAGTCAGTTTATTCCTGGGATGAACGCACGATACCAAAGCTGCAGATGACAGAAAAGGTGCGGTCGTTTCCAGAGGGTGATGAGTCTCCGTCTGAGGCCCAGGGTCTGACGCAGTTTCAGGGTGGGCCGGAGAACACGGCGTTACACTAGCCCTGGGGTTCCCGGAACTTCCGACCTCCACCCCCCCCCCCCGGGACCTCTTTCTTTCCCTCCTGCCCGGCTCTCCTCCTCCACTCCCTCAGGTCCGGGGCGTCGGCTGCCCTCCTCCCGGCCCCTGCGTCAGGGGGCGGGGGCACCACCGCTGCCACGTCTGGGCCGCCACGGCGCCGCCGGGCCCGAGAGAAGCGCCAGGAGGGGAAGCCGGAGTTGAAGAGGAAGCCGGATGCGGATTTGACGCCTCGCAGCCAGGTGAGCCGCGGGCCGGGCCAGGGTGCAGGGCCGGGCAGGCGTGCGGGACGCGGTTATACTGAAAGGGTCGAGGCCCACATGGAGCGGGGCTAGTCCGTGGTTCTCTCGGTGGGGTTGGGCACAGGGAGGATGCCCGGGTGAGTGCCGAGGGTCGGCTTCTGGACTGTGTGGCCGCTTCGCGTCCTGCCCCCAGGCACGGGCTCGGCCGAGCTGCCCCAGGGGCCGCGCTCGGACCGGGCGGAGGGAGCCCAGCCGAGGCCAGAAGCCCCGCGGCGCTTCCATCGGATATGAACGTAAACGGCGCCGGCGTGCCTTAGACGGGAGCTCCCCAAGACCCGGCCCGGAGCTGGGGGAGATCAGGACGGAGCCCGGTCCGGTGCACTACCCCGGCTTCGGGGCTCCTTGATAGAGCGGTACTCTGTGCCCCAAGGGCCGGGCATTTGTGCTCATTTTACCTGCACAGTTTCCGGGAGGAGGCGTAAAGCGTGCTTGTCTTTGGGGCGACCTCAGGAAGCCTGTGAGTCCATCATTGACCCCGAGCTTGGCGGGCTTTCTGGTGCGCGTTGGGTCCACTCTGAACCGCGCTGCATCTGCCCCTCCGGGGGGTGCGGGAGGTAAAATGCCCTTTGTTCACTTTCACTGGCTGTCGAAGCCGCCCTGGAAAGCCACCAACCAGTGCCTTTCCTCCCTCAAAGATCCTCTGTTCTAAGGCATTTAAAAAAGCAAATTGTATATATTGTAGTGGATGGGCTATATTCTCTTATATAAAGGAATATCTTCACATGTTATTTAGTCATAAGGTCCAGATGAATGAAGTTTATTGCTTTAAATGACCATTTTTGAGAGAGGAATATATTATATTCTAATCCAACCCTTGTATTTTGCTAAGGAAACTGACCAGAAAGGCTTAGTGACTTGCCCCAGTTTCACAGCTGGTGGCACAGATGGAAATAGAATTCAGGTATTTTGAATCTTTCTCAAATACCACTTTTCTAGACTTAGTAACATCTACCTAAACTTAGGTGAAACATAGGCAGAGCTTCTCTGGTCAGATGTTATTTGAAGTAGGCAATATGATATATTGGAAGAAAAACTACGTCTAGACTGTTCAGAGACTTTTTCTTCTAGGTTTTTGTATGTAGAGAGCCAGCTTGGGGTAGTGTGTAGATTACTGGGCTTAACATTCCTTATACTTGGGAAATCACAAATCCTTAGATAGTCAAGCTCAAGTTCTTAGCTGTGGTGGTTGCATAAATGACATGTTGGTTCTAGTTCTAGCCCTGCCACTAACTAGCAGGTTATTTGACTAATGCATTGTGGTAGAACTGAGATAAAAATTCATTGTTTTTTACACGATCAAAGTTGTGGAAAAAATACAGTGAATATTATTTGAAAAATATGTAGTAATTACGTAAATATGGCAAGACTAATGGTCCAATAAATGTAAGACTGTGATTCTGGCATGAATTACAGGTCAGAATGGGAAGAAAGGTATCACTATGCCGGAAGTAGACAGGAGTGTATTGCAGGGTGTATATTATAGAATAGGTTTGAGTTAGTCTACGCTCAAGTGACTTTTCCTTTGGGGTTATGGTTACATATATTAGTTTTGTTATTGGAAAGAATACTGGGCTTTAAGTCAGGATTTTAGTCATAATTCTCCCTCTAATTTGCTGTGTGATCTTGGGCTCAGTTTCTAGGCCTGGCTAGGCCCCAGCTTTCTATTTGTATGAGTGTAAAATGATCTTAAGGTACCTTCTCACTGTTACCATTCATTTATCCTTTGTAATATTTAAATGGCATAAATAATAGTTTTAGAGCAGGAAGGGACCCTAAAGACCATCTAATCTAGTTCCCTCATTTTACAGATGAAGAAACTGAGGCCCAGAAAAGTAGCTTGCCCAAGGTCACAGACACAGGAAGATAAGAGCTGAGATTTGAACTTAAAAGTTTTTTGCCTCCAAATCTAGCACACTTTTCACATCTCCTTTATTATCACATCCTTATTGGGATGATAAAAGTATTCCCTATAAAGTCTGTTTTCCAAATAGATGAAATTTTTTACTTTAAATTCCAGAACTTTTTATTTTACATATCATTTTCAGGAAAATCTTCATAATTGTTTTGATTACTTATTAAGGTAATTTGAAACTCATATGAGAATTCACTGTTGTATCATTATGCTTCAATACAGTTAAACCTTGAGAATCCTCTGAGGTGTGTTGGGTTTGTTAGCCCCATATACCACAAAGCTTCAATACTCCTATGCACTTTTAGCAAAAGGAAGTATTGGAGAGTGGTTAGAGAGCTGGCCTTGGAGTCAGGAAGATTGGGTTCAAGTCTTGACTAACACACCTGGTTGTATGACTTCTGGACAAGTCACTTAACCTCTTAGTACTCCAGGTGATTAAAAAAAACAGCTTTTAAACAAATCTCATGTTGAATGTATTTATATTGTATAGTGTTACCTAAGTAAAGATTTTGCCACATTTCAAAAATCTGAATATTTTTGTATCTTTCATATTAGTCAAAATTCAAAAAGACTCGAAGTGGTTTTCTTTCTAGGAGTTCTCTAGACCAGTGAGATCATAGGTCTGTCAAAACACAAACCAAAACAAAAAATAGAGAAACAAAAAACAAGCCTCCTAGCCATTCCCTTGGAGGGTACACCCAAATGAAACCACAGATCCATTTGAGTATACCATG
This sequence comes from Pseudochirops cupreus, assembly GCA_028627135.1. Lineage (NCBI taxonomy): Eukaryota > Metazoa > Chordata > Mammalia > Diprotodontia > Pseudocheiridae > Pseudochirops > Pseudochirops cupreus. The sequence goes on from CM053581.1 coordinate 327,164,294, forward strand.
AGCATAGAAAGCTCACTTGTGAGCCAGGAAGATCAGGATTCAGATCTGCCTTCTGCTGCATCCTGTGGGGTCAAGTCCCACTTCTGCTGTACTGGATCTGTGACCATTGTAAGTCGCTTAATCTCTTGGTGCACAAAGCAACTTTCTAAGATTGTAAATTGCAGTAAAGGTGTCAGTCTGCATTGATGGGAAAAGTTTCCTCAACCAGGAGGTTCCTTATAGCAGTGAATAAATTTCAGTAAATAATTTCAGTCCCTATTCTTACCTTTTAAATATAACACTGTGTGATAGACAGGGCAGTTATTATTCTTTGCAGCTGGAGAGACTGAAAGTTGGACAGGTTAAATGACATGCACTGTGATACATTTAAGATAATCAGTAGAACCAGGATTCTAAGCTAGGTTTTATGGCTCCTAGACTGTTGCTCTTTTCACTCTATCTTGTAGCCTCTAGACTTCTCAGAGGAACTTTTTTTTTCTATGTTCTTTTGAATAAATAATTTCTGAATAAGAAAAGTGTTACAGTACTCTTATAAATGTGTGATTGTAGAGGACAGCTGAAAAGCTTTGAAAAATACATTCTTATACTATTAAAAACATTTTTGTGCCTGTTTTCCTATAGATCTCCAACATTTGTCATTTTTTTGGTCAGCTTCACCAATCTGATAGATGTGAGGTGGAACTTCACAGTTGCTTGAATTGCTTTGGTGCAATTTTCCAGTTGTTAATTGCTTGGATTTTCCCCTGCCTATTTAGTGTTCAGTAGAGCCAAAGACTCCATTTCCTGAGGTAAAGACTCACTATTTGATAAAAACTACTGGGAAAACTGAAAAGCAGTTCAGCAGAAATTAGGTATAACCAACATCTCACAGTGAATACATGACTTTAGATGTAAAAGCACATCATAAGCATCTTAGAAAGAAAGACCTTTCAGATCTATGGAGAGGGGAAGACTGAAGACTAATTACTAAATATGACAAGAAGTAATAGGAACACAGAAGATACAATAGATAATTCTGATTATATGAAAATTTAAAAAGTTTTCATACAGATATCTAGCACCCTTAAGTAATGGGAAAAATGCTTTACAGCAAAGTTTTTGATAATTATCCAAGATACATAAGGAACTAATTCAGATTTATAAGACTTAACAACCATTCCCCCAAAGACAATGGTCACAGAATAAGAACAAGCAGTTTTCTTTTTTTCTTTATATTTTGTTACATAGAAAAGGTGTCTTAATGTAATGATTTAAAACTACAAATCCTTTCTACTTTAAATCTTGTGCACTTAATGCATTATTTTTTTCAATAAATGCTCCCATTTCATTTCCAATAAAAAATAATGTGAATAGTAGTTCTACCCAAACAAAGCATTGTGTTTAAATTTTTTATTTTGGTAGCAAAGTGTAATTTCACCATTCCTCTTTGGCATGTGGTTCTGAATTTAATTAAGAGCAACACCACTGTACCAACAATAAGTTATATTAAAATGAATGTGGTATGTGATAGCATAGATATCCTTTGTTGTTTCTTATTAATCTGTGCCTTCTAACCCCTTTCCTCAACTGAGTAAATCAAAATAAAAAAAGCCAAAAAATCCAACCACTGAAAAATAAAGCCCTTAATACATGTCTGCATAGCCTGGCAAAACACGTTCCCACATTATCCATGTCCAAAAAATGTCTCTTTCTGAATTTTAAATTCATTTTTCTCTCTTTTGGGAGGTGAGTGGCATGTTTCCTCTTTATTCTTTTGGACTCATTTATCACTTCATTGATCAGAATTCTTAAGACTTTCAAAGTTGTTATTCTCTAGAATGTATAAATTGTTCTAGTTCTGTTCACTTTGCATCAGTTCATAGTGGTCTTCCCAGTTGCCTTTGAAATTTTCTGTTTAATCATGTCTTAAGACATTTCATTATATTCATATATCACAGTCTGTTTAGCCATTTCCCAATAGGATACCCTTTTAGTTTATAGTTTTAGGATACTATGAAAATAACTGCTATAAACGTGTTTGTACATTTAGTTACTTTTCCTCTTTCACTGATTGCTTTGTGGTGTAGACTAATAGAAGTACATTTGGATCATTTTCATTTTACTACTTTGGACATAGTAATAAATTGCTTTCCAATTCACAGCTCCACTAACAGTGCATTAGTGTGTATGTACCTTAGTGTGTACCTTGAGTAGTCTGACTCTGTCCCCTCTCTCTCCTTTCCTTTTTCATTAGTGAACTTCTCTATTTCCAACCTGGGCCACTTCACCCCTCCTTAGGCAGCCTGGTAGCCTTCCCTACTGCTGCTTCATCATTTTTGTCTTGGACTTAGGCAGTTTTTTGTTTTTGTTTTTTTGCTTTTTGGAGGGCAATTGGGGTTAAGTGACTTGGCCAAGGTCACACGGCTAGTTTTGTGTTAAGTGTCTGAGGCCAATTTTAACTCAGGTCCTCCTGACTCCAGGGCGGGTGCTCTATTCACTGCACCACCTAGCTGCCCCCATGAAGGAAATTTTGTCCTTGGTTTGGATCATTGTGTTGCTGAGAAGAGCTGAATCATTCATAGTTGATCATCACACACTGTTGCATGCACAATGTGTACATTGTTTTCTTGGTTCTGCTCATTTCACGTTGTATCATTTCATTAAAAGTCCATTTTTTCCTGAAATCTTCCTGTTTTACAATTTTTTTCTTTTAAAATTATTTACTTTTAGTTTACAATGTTCAGTTCCACAAGTTTTTGAGTTCAAAATTTTCTCCCTCTCCCCCCTCAAGGTAGAAGAATTAAAGAAACGAAACAAAACAAAAAAGAAAGGGAGCAAGTAGTTTGCTTCAATCTGTATTCAGACTCCATAATTCTTTCTCTGGATGTGGATAGCCTTTTCCAACATGAGTCTTACTGAGTTGTCTTATAACGTTGCATTGCAGAGAAGAGCCCAGTCTATCAAAGTTAGTCATCACAGATACAATGTGTCTGTCATTTTGTACAGTGTTTTCCTGGTTCTGCTCCTCACTCAGCATCAGTTTATATAAATAAGTCTCTTCAGGTTATTACGAAGTCCATCTACTTCTCATTTCTTATGGCACTACATTCATATACCCCAACTTGTTTAGCTGTTCCCCAGTTGAAGGGCTCCCCTTAATTTTCAATTTTTTGCTGCCACAAAAAGAGCTGCTATAAATATTTTTATACATACGTATCCTTTTCCCTCTTGCATGAACTTTGGGATACAGCCGTAGAAGTAGTATTGCTGGCTGAAAGGGTACGCACATTTTTGTAGCCTTCAGGCATAGTTCCAAATTGTTTTGATTTGCATTTCTCAGAAAAATCAATAATGATTTAGAGCATTTTTTCATATGATTGTAGATAGCTTTAATTTCTTCCTCTGAAAACTGCCTGTTCATATCCTTTGACCATTTATCAGTTGGAGAATGACTTGTATTCTTATAAATTTGACTTAATTTACTGTATATTTTAGAAACGAAGCTTTTATCAGAGACACTGATTGTAAAAATTCTTTCCCAATTTTCTGCTTCCCTCCTAATCTTAGTTGCATTGGCTTTGTTTGTACAATTTAATCAGAATTATCCATTTTACATTTCATAATGCTCTCTATCTCTTGTTTGGTCATAAATTCTTCCTGTCTCCATGAATCTGACAAGTGAACTATTCCTTGCTCTCCCAGATTGCTTATAGTATCAGCCTTTATGTCTAGATCGTGAACCCATTTTGACTTTATTTTGGTATATGGTATAAGATATTGCTCTATGCCCAGTTTCTGCCATACTATTTTCCAATTTTCCCAGCAGTTTTTGTCACATAGTGAATTCTTATCCCAGAAACTGGTGTCTTAGATTATTATAGACATTAACTATTGTGTCTCGTGTACCTAACCTATTCCACTGATTTACCACTCTATTTCTTAGCTTAGCCAGTACCAAGTAGTTTTGATGATGGCTGCTTTATATTACAGTTTAAAATCTGGTATGGCTAGGCCACCTTCCCTCACGTTTCTTTTCATTAATTCCCTTGATACTATGAACCTTTTGTTCTTCCAGATGAATTTTGTTATTTTTTTCTAACTCTGTCAAATAATGTTTTTGGTAGTTTGATTGGTATGGCACTAAACAGGTAAATTAATTTAGGTAAAATTGTCATTTTTATCATATTATCTCAACCTAACCACGAGCAATTTATGTTTTTCCAGTTACTTAGATCTGATTTTATTTGTGTGAAAACTGTTTCGTAATTGTGTTCATGTAGGTCCTGGGTTTGTTTTAGCAGGTAGACTCCTAAATATTTTATAATGTCTACAGTAACTTTAAATGGAATTTCTTTATTTCTTGTTGTTGGGCTTCATTAGAAATATATAGGAATGCTGAGGATTTATGTGTTTATTTTATATCCTGCAACTTTGCCAGATTTACTTAAGTAGTTTTTTTACTTGATTTCCTAGGATTCTCCAAGTATATCATCATATCTTCTGCAAAGAATGATAGCGTTGTTTCTTCTTTGCCTCTTCAAATTCCTTCAGTTTCTTTTTCTTCTCTTATTGCTACAGTTAACATTTCTAGTACTAAATTGAATAACAAGTGATAGTGGAAATCCTTGTTTCACCACTGATTTTATTGGAAATTTATTCCCATACTTTCTAGTGTTTTTAATATGAATAGGTGTTGTATTTTGTCAAAAATTTTTTCTGCATCTATTGAGATAATCATATGGTTTCTGCTAGTTTTATTGTTGAAATGATATATTGTGCTGATAGTTTTCCTCATATTGAAACATCCTTGCATTCCTAGAATAAATCCTACCTGATCAGAGTGTGTTATTCTTGTGATAAGTTGCTGCAATCTTTTTGCTAATATTTCATTTAAAACTTTTGCTTTTATATTCCTTAGGGAAATTGGTCTATAATTTTCTTTCTCTGTTTTGGCTTTTCCCAATTTAGGTATCAGCACCTTATTTGTATCATAAAAAGAATTTGGTAGGACTCCTTCTCCAGTTTTCCCAAATTGTCTGTTAAGTATTAGAATTAGTTGTTCTTTATATGTTTGATAGAATTTGCTTGTAAATCCATATGACCCTGGAGATTTTTTTTCCTAGGGAGTTCTTTGATGGCTTGTTCAGTTTCTTTTTCTGAGATGGGGTTATTTAAGTGTTTTAATTCCTCTTCTGTTAATCTGGGCAGTTTATATTTTTGTAAATGTTCATCCATTTCAGTAATATAGTCAGATTTATGGGCACACAGTTGTACAAAATAATTCCTAATTATTGTTTTAATTTCCTCTTCATTGAAGGTAAATTTACTCTTTATTTTTGATACTGATAATTTGGTTTTCTTTATTTTTTTTAAAATCAAATTGATGAAAATTTTATCAATTCTATTGTTTTTTCCATAAAACCAGCTCTTAGTTTTATTTATTGGTTCAATAGTTTTCTTAATTTCAATTTTATTAATCTCTCTTTTGGTTTTCAGTATTTCTATTTTGGTGCTTAATTGGGGATTTTCAATTTGTTCTTTTTCTAGCTATTTCAGCTGATGCCCAATTAATTGATCTCCTTTTTCTCTGTTTTACTGATGTAAGCATTCAGAGATATAAAGCTTCCCCCCTAAGAACAGCTTTTGCTACATCCCATAAGTTTTGGTATGTTGTCTATCGTCATTCTCCTGAATGTTACTGAAAGTTACTGATTGTTTCTATGATTTGTTTTTTGACCCACTCATTCTTTATGATTAGATTATTTAGTTTCCACTTAATTTTTTAGTCTGTCTTTCTATGGCCCTTTATTACATATAATTTTTATTGCATAATGATCTGAAAAAGATGCATTTAATATTTCTGCCTTTCTGCATCTCATTGTCAGGTGTTTATGCCTTAGTGTAGGGTCATTTTTTTGTGTGGCTACCATGTACCACTGAGAAAAAGGTATATTTCTTTGTATCCTCATTCAGTTTTCTTCAGAGGTCTTCTCTAAAATTCTATTCACCTCCTTAACTTCTTTCTTTTTTATTTTGAGGTTAGATTTTTCAAGTTCAGAGAGGGGGAGGTTGAGGTCCTCCTCTAGAATAGTTTTGCTGTCTATTTCTTGTTGTAATTCCCTTAACTTCTCCTCTAAGAATCTGGATACTATACCACTTGATGCATATATGTTTAGTAATGATATTACTTCATTGTTAATGTCTTTTAGCAGGATATAGTTTCTTTCCTTATCTCTTTTAATTAGATCTATTTTTGCTTTTGCCTTGTCTGAGATTAGGATTGCTACCCCTGCTTTTTTTGCTTTAGCTGAAGCATAATATATTGTACTCCAGCTTTTTACCTCTTTACCCTGTGTGTATCCTCCTATTTCAGATGTGTTTCTTATAAACAACATATTACAGGATTAATGGTTTTTAATCCATTCCGCTGTCTGCTTCCATTTTATGGGAGAGTTCATCCCATGCACATTCACAGTTTATGATTACTGTCTGTGTGTCTTTCTCGCCATCCTGTTTCCCTCAACCCCCATTTATGCTTTTATTTCTCCTTTTTCTCTTCCCTTTTTCAAAAGAGTTTTGCTTTTGATCACCACCTCCCTCAGCATTCCCTCTCTATCAGCCTCCCTCTCTTTTCTTGCCCTTTTCCTTTACTATTTCTTCCCTTCTTTCTAACGACCCTCCCCCTCTCCTCTTTTCTTTCCACTTTCTCCTCCTGTACCTGTAGGGCACATAAGATTTTATACTTAATAAAGTATGTTATTCCGTCCTTGAACCAAATCTCATGAGAGTAATTCTCAGTGTTCTTTTTCCTCCCTTCTTTCCCTCTGCTGTCATAAATTTTTGTGTCTTTACACATTAGATTCCTACACTTAACTGAATATGTTATTCCCTCCTTGAACTAAAACTGATGAGAGTAAAGCTCATACAGTGCTCATCTCCTTCCCTTCTTTCCCTGTACTATAAAGGTTTTTTGTGCCTCTTTATGTGATATAATTTATCCTTTTCTGTTTCTTCCTTTTCTGTTCTCCCATTACAGTCCCTATGCACCCCTTAATTTGGTTTTTAAACGTCACATCAGTTAATTTGTACCCATACTCTCTATGTATATCCCTTTTAAATGTTGTGATAGTTATACAGTTCTCAAGATTAACAGGTATCCCATATAGGGATTGTGACTCCCCCATATTTGAATTGTTTGTTTCTGGCTCCTTGTAGTACTTTTTCCTTGACCTGATAGTTCTGAAATTTGACTATAGTGTTCCTTGGAGTTTTTATTTTGGGATCTCTTTCCTGAGATGATTGTTGGATTCTTTCAATTCCTATTTTGCCCTCTGGTTCTAGGATATTAGGTCAGTTTTCCTTTATAATTTCATGAAAGATGCTCTCCAGGTCCTTCTTTTGATTATAACTTTCAGGTAGTCCAATGATTCTGATATCATCTCTCCTGGATCTTTTTTTCAGGTAATTTTTTTTTCCCATGAGGTATTTTACATTTTCTTCCATTTCTTCATTCTTTTGAATGAAAATTTTGAATTTGTTTAATTCTTGATGTCTCATTAGCTTCCACTTGCCCAATTCTAACTTTTAAGGTGTTTTCCTGGATTAGTTTCTGTACTTTCTTTTCCACTTGGCCAATTGTACATTGTAAGGAGTTGTTTTCTTTAGTGGATTTTTGTATCTCCTCTTCTGTTTGACCAGTTTGACTTTTTAGGCAGTTTTCCAAGCTGTTGACTCTTTTTTCATAATTCTTTTGCATCACTCTTAATTTCTTTTCCCATTTTTTCTTCTATATCTCTTATTATTTTTAAGCTCCTTTTTGATCTTTTTCTAAGAGTTCTTTCTGGACTTGAGACCACTTCCCATTTTTCTTTGGGGTTTTGCCCACAGATGTTTTGACATCGTTTTCCTCTTCTGAGTTTGTGTCTTGGTCTTCCCTGTTATCGTATATATCACCAATGTGATACCTACCGCAGCTGCTATGAATATGCATGTGTATTTCCAGGGTAAATTAAAATATAAATAACTTTCTTTCTTTAAAGGCACAACCAAAATATTTATTCAGATACAAGAAAGCCAGTTCCAGCTTGGTAACAAAGAAGTATATACACATCATCAGTCCAGGGAACCCTTTCCTCTGTTAGGCTTCCCCACAAACAAACTCTCCTAGGAAAGACTCCCCCCTCTCTCACGCTAGCTACTGTGCCTCGGCTTTGCCTCACTCTTCCTGCTGCACCCATTTGGCAAGCTCCTCCCCCATGGGCTCCCTGTGACTCAGGCTCCATCACAGCAGTCAGCTGGGCCTAGGCCGATTAGTGGGTGGGAAAGATCTTCCCATTCCATTAATGTTACACCATAATAACTTTCTGTGGTCAGATTCTTTTTTGTTTGTTTGCTTGGTTTTTGTTAATTTTTTTTTTTTGCCTTTTTTCCTGTCTTTTAAACTTGAGCCCTGCACCTGGGGTGGAAGGGGCACTCTGTCAAGCTTCTAATGTCAGGGGCTGCAGGCCCTCACTGTTTACCTGGTGGTGTACTGATGTTGCCCTGAGGTCTGCTGTAGGTGCCCTCATGTCTGGTGCTGTGCTGAGGGGGTGGGCTGGGGGATAGTTGGCAGTATTGGAGCTGTAGGAGTCTGGCAGTTTACTTTGTGATGAGCTGGGGTCCTAGTGGTAGTGTCTGGTGTGTGCTGAGGCCCAGTGGGGTGTTTATGCAGTTCCCTGGTGCTGTACTGAGGCACATTCAGGTCTGGCCACTGGAGGATGCCTCTTTGGCTGTTGCTACACTGTGGAGCATGTGGCCATCTAGCCTAATTCCTCCTGATGTTGGAGGCTGAATGTTTGCCTGGGGCTATTCTGAAGCATATGGAGGTCTGGCCACTGGAGGATGTCTTTTTGCCCCAGGCTATGCGGAAGCATGTGGTGATTCTGGAAGGTGGAGTCAGCAGTTTCCCTTGACTATGTTAAGGCACATGGAGGGTCCTGGTAGTGTTATTTTCCTGCTCCACCACATTGGAGCTCAGATCTTCAGCTGGTTTGTTGAGGTCTCATATCTGCTCCATCATCAGAAAACTTATGCATGGTCTGTCTATTCCTGCTGTTGTCCTATACCTCTTCTGCCTTTTGGGGCTAAACTCTCTGAGAGTGCTGTCTGCAATAGGTGCCTATACTTCTCTCAGTTTCTTCTTTACTGTCTACAGTGTCCCTTCTGATCTCATTATTCAGTGGAACTCATTCAAGGGAAACTTCCCTCTCAGAATTTATCAGTAATCTCAATCCTCATTCTTATTGACATCTCTGACCTTTTGACACTATTGTTTACCCTCTTCTCCATTCTCTCTTTTCTCTAGTTTCAGGACACCACTCCTAGTTTTCTCCCTCCCTATCTAATAGCTCCTTCTCAGTCTCTTTTGCTGAATCTTCATCTAGGTCCTGCCTCCTAGTGTACCACAGGGCTTTGCACATTGTCTCCTATAGGAGATTGTGAGCATCCCCAGTACCTTTTGTCTTTCTATGTATTTTCAGTACTTAGCTCAGTGCCTGACACATAGTAAGCACTTAATAAATGCTTATGGACTAAGTCACATTTTTATTTTTGTCTAATATGTATCATCTCATTAATATATTTTTCTACTATGAGGAAAAAATCTTCAAGATTTGGAGCTGAAAAACACTTTCGGGTTCATCTAGTCTTAACTCCCTTCCTGTACAGATCAAAAGAAAAAATTGTGGCCCTGAGAAGACAAATGAATCTTTCTTAAAAAGTAACTGTAAAAACATGTTTTTTAATGATAGTTTTACTTGGATTTGGAAATATCGTTAGAGCTTTACATATTTGATTTTTCTAGACTGAGTTTGTTATCATAATGGAAAATTTTACTTTTTTTTGGTAAGGGAAGAAATTAAAGCTAAGTTTGTGTCAAATTTCTCTTACAGAATCTTACTTTTCATTCACACCGTGACTTCTAATCCCTTGACTCCTCATTTATCTCCCAGGTCATCTCCCCCGCACCAGCTGTTCCTTTATATTTTCCCCATCTTGACCCCTTGCTGTGAAACAAGTCAAATTTATACTCTCTTCCTCTCTTGAATCCCTAGTCCAGTATCATTCCTGCCAAACCTCAACCGTGGATCACTCCCACCATTTGCCACCTTTACTTCTGCACACAGGTGAGGCTGTATGAAGGTAGAGAAAATCAAGCCACTACCCTGACTGGGTCCACTATAAATTTATTATATTACCTCAGCTGTTACGGGGTAGTCCTACTTGACCTGTCTCATCAGTTCATTATCGCACTGTCTCCCTCCACAGTGGCTCTTTCAGAGTTTTTCATTCCCCCTCAAGCCTCCCATGATTTCCTTTTCCTCCATTCCCTCAGCTGAGAACTCTGCCTCATATTGTACAGAAAAAAATTGAGGCCATTCACCATGAACTCTTTCTTTTCTCTTCTTTATATCCTCTCTCTCAGATGCATTCTGCTGCTTTCTTCTCCTTCACTCCTGTTCCACATGATGAGGTGGCCTTCTCCTTATCAAGGCCAAGCCCAAGCAATCTCATTCCGTCCCAACTCCTCCAAGAGATTGCTGTCTCTGTCATCCCCCTCTTTATCACTTATTTTCAGTCCCTCCCTCTCTGCTGGTTTGTTCCTTACTGCCTAAAGACATGCCCATGTCACCTCCATCCAGAAAAAAAAATTACTTGATCCTTCCATCCCTTCTAACTAGTGTCTTATGTCTCTTCTACCCTTTTTGACTAAACTAAAAAAGATCATCTATTCTCTTCTCATTCTCCTCTTAATCCCTTACAGTATGGTTTCTGATCTTATCCCTCCACTGAAATTGCTCTCTCCAAAGTTAACAATGATCTCTTAGTTGCCAAATCCATGGCCTTTTCTCAGTTTTTTTTCTCCTTGACTTCTCTGCAGCCTGTGACGTTGTTAATCACCCTCTTCTTTTATAACTCTCTTCCCCTTAGGTTTTGAATGTCTCCCCTGGTTCTCTTCCTCCCTTTCTGATCATTCCTCATTCTCCTTTGGCCTATCCTCCTCCAGATCATGCCCTCTAACTATAGGGTGTCCTATATGGTTTCGTCATGGACTGTCTTCTTCCTCTATAGTACTTTACTTGATCTCATCAGCTCCATGGATTTAATTATCATATCTGTGGTGACAATTCTTAAGGCTACCTATCTCACCTCTCTGCTGACCTTCAGTCTTGCATCTCCAACTGCTTGTCAGACATCTCAAACAGGATCAGCATGTCTAAAACAGAATTCATTATCATTCCCCCTTAAACCCTTCCCCTGTACTTTCCCTGTTATTGTAGAGCATAGCACCATCCAGTCCCTCAGGTTCAAAGCTTAGATGTGATACTCTTTGGAGTTATTCTCGACTCCACATTATCCCCCACATACAATCTGTTGCCAAGGCCTGTTGATGTCACCTTTGTAACCTGCTGATGAGTCTGCCTGCCTCTTCTTGCTCCACTCCACATCCTCCATTCAGCCACTTAAGGGATTTTCCTAAAATGCAGGTCAGATCATGTCACCTTCTCCACTCAGTAAACTGTCGTGGCTTCCTACTACCTCCAGGAACAAAACCAAAATCCTCTTTAACATTCACAACCATTCATGACTTATCCTCCTCCTACCTTTTTAGTCTTATTATATCTTATTCCCCACAAACATTTTTCAGTTCACTGGCACTGTCCACACTGCTTTTCCATGAACAAGATGTTCCAGCTCTCAACTCCAGGCATTTTCTCTGGCTGACCCTCCTGCCTGCAATGCTCTCTTCTGTTGACTTCAGTGGCTTCCTTTAAATAAGTCTCAACTAAAATCCTATCTTTTATAGGAAGCCTCTCCCAATCCCTCTTAATTCTAGTGCCTTTGCTTTGTTAATCATTTCCTGTTTATCCTGTCTTTGTTTGTTTATATTTGTTTGAAACTGGTATTCCACTTTAGATTGTAAATTCTTTGAGGGCAGGGACTATCTTGCTTCTTTTTGTATTACCAGTGTTTAGCATAGTGCTTGTCACATAACTAAATATGGACTGATCCATAAATTTATGCTAGTTAATCTCAACTGAGGGCCTCCCCCACCCCTTTTTTATACTGCAACCCTCTTACACATTCCTAATTAATGAGACCTGGATGAAGCTGCAACAAAGAAGACTGAGGGGCATTCCTATGGAAAGGAGAGAGACACCAAGACTTTGTGAGAAGAGTAAGTAGAAGCACCTATTGTAGATAGCTTTTCAGGTTTAGTTGAGAAAAGAAGGCAAGGTAGAGGCCAGTAGCTGGTTGGAATCTAGCCATGGTTTTCAGAGGATGTAGGAGAACTTGAGCATATTTGTAGCTAGCCAGAAAAGATAGGGAGAGATTAAATATTGGGGGACAGTAGAGTGGACAATAAGGTATTGGGAGGGGATTGAGGATACATGTAGAGGGCCTGACCTTAATGAACAGAAAGACCATCTTATCATCTGTAAAGCCAAGCATGATCAGCTTTCCAGAGGACTATTGCTGTGAACAGCTTTTCAAGGTTCTGATTACACAAGTGTCGTGAACACTATATTTATTCAATAACAAATCAGAGCAAAACATTCATAGAAAATCAAGATACATCATTTGCAATAATTACAACTTATCACAGAAAATAAAAATACAGCATCCACAACAACTTATCACTAAAAATGGCCACAGTTTTCACCACAGTGGTCACATAGTTTTGAACAAAGTACAGTCATTTAGTTAATCTTTTAGTAACTCAATCATTTAGTCCTGCTTAAGGGAGACAAAATACAAAAGTCAAAGTATGACACCCCTGGGTAGTACATTTGTTTAGTCAATCACAGAGTCCTTAACTCAATCACAAATAAATTATAATTCCATCAGTCACTACTTAACAGAAAATAACACAATTCAGCAGACAGGGCTTCCAGCTGTCTGACCATTACATCCATACCCAGTTAGTTACCAGAGAAGGAAGCACCAACATCTGGGTTTTCAAAGCTGTGTGTGTGGAGGGGGGCCCAATGGCTGCCCAGAGTCTCATCTGGCTAAATCACACAACTCTTCCCAAAGTGTGCCTAAAGCAAAATGTCACATCAGGGTCAGTCACAACTCAGTATTCATGGAGAGGTCTTTTCATCTTGACCCAACGCAGACTCTCAGATTCCCTGGATCCTCTTCCATAGTCCCAGCTCCTACCTAGATTCACCAAACTGTCACCTGTGTTCAATGGCAGACAGATCCCAGTTCCTTGTCCAGCTCTCTGTGCAGTTCCTGTACCACACTGAAGCTCATAGCATCCAGTCCACCTTAAATCCTTCAGTCTCTGTTCCTGGGAATTCAGGGTTTAACAAAGCTACAAACAGGTTCATACAAAGTACCAGCATCACAGTCGTGCTTCCTCAGTCTTCGGCAGCTGCAGCTGGTCCTTGGAAGTCTTTGGCCCCTCCCAGGAGAAGCTGGTAGCTCCCCAGCAGAAGCTCCAGCTGGTTCCCAGAATCAAAATCACTTCACTCAAGTTCCCAAAATTAAAATCATTCTCTCTAGCCTGGGCCTGTCCTCTTTAGCTTCCCTGGCAGCAGCTGCTTCTGCCTCCATGAAGCTTATCCCAAGAAATTCTGACTCTTCCCTCTCTGGGGCTTTTCCTTATATACAGTATTGCTTCTCCCTGTTCAGTCCCTTCCTGTTACATCAGCAACAGAAGTTCATACCTTCTGTTTCTTTAACAGAGGCTAAGAACTAGGGGCTAAGTACCTCTTAGCTTTCCAATATAAAGGGATCTTTAAATTTCATTACCATTGCATCATCAAAGACTGGAACAAGGGAGAAGCTAGTGGGACAACATCAGGGATTGAGAAGAAGAAGAGGAAAGGTGGCATCAAATTTTATTGGTTAAGATATGAAGATTGTCAGAAGAGAGTGAGTGGCATGACCTGAAAAGAGAAGAAAGGTTCAGACCAAATGGGGTAGTTAATTAAAGGAGTGTGATACGGTTGTCTTGTAGTAAGAGCTCATTTGAGGTTAGCATAAATGTATGGTAAACCTTTTCACTATGATTTCACTATTTTCTCCATTTCTATTCAGCAATTTGTGCAAAGGAGAAAGATGGTGTAATCCAGGATTGGAATTTGGCAAGGCATGATTGGTGTGAAAGGACAGGGAAATAAGATATTTAAGAGAGGAGAAAATTAGAATTGAACTGATTGATGGAAGATGGGGAAGGCAGGAAATAGTGATGGGATAGTACTGAGAACTAGTGGGATTGGGCAGGGGTGGGTTCTCAGGTTTTTTTTTCAGTAGATTGATAGTATCCAAATATGGAAGAGACTTTGACATTTTGTAAACCCACTCATGAGTAAATCTTATCTTTAAAAATTTGTAGCCTCACAACTTTCTTCTACATAAAACTTAATAACAAAGGCATTATGGTATAGTGGATAGCGTTGGATGTTTAGTCAGGTTCTTATCCCTCTTCTGATACTAGCTATGAGACCCTAGGCAAGTTTCTTAATCTGTCTTCCTTATTTATAAAATTGTGATAATAGTATATATGTTACAGGAGTATTGTACTTTACTAATATAAATGTGAGATACTATTTTAAAGGGTCTGTGTGTATATGTGGTGACATATAGGATTGAGAAGCCAAAATTACTTAACTGCCTTCATATATTTCCAAAACTTAAAGTTCACTGATTGCTTTTATTATTCAAAAATTGCTTTGCTCTGCAGAAATATTAACTTTAAAAATCTATTTTTTCTGAGACAAAAAAGTTCTTTGTATAAATTATTATTTTAATTTCAGTCCTCATTGCAGTCATGAAACCTGATGAAACACCTATGTTTGACCCAAGTCTATTGAAAGAGGTGGATTGGAGCCAGAATACTGCGACGTTTTCTCCAGCCATTTCCCCAACATACCCAGGAGATGGTTTGGTTTTGAGGCCTCTTTGCACTGCAGATCTCAACAGAGGTAGTGATTGATTTCACATGTGTTAATCATGCCTTGAATTGGTTTACTTTGATCTGTGCTAATGAAAGCCAGTTAACATTGTTATAGATGATAAGATTTAAGGTTAATATATTTATGATGCATTTTTGAATCTTTACTTAAATGTGCAGGTTGAAATCAACATTAGCTACACAATGAACATAATTAAGGAGGAATGGCAGAAAAATACACCTTTTCTCCTCACCCACTATAGCTGGGAGGAATTCCACTTTTACTTTTTGCTTCTCTCTCCTCTTGAAATAGCTTACTAATAAATACCTTCTTTGATTTAAAAGGACCATAGATCTCTTTTCAGGCTATAGGAAATGACTAAGTAGGTCTTCTTTCAACTTTTTCTCCAATAGTATTTTTCTCAGATTAAGCCACACTGTGGAAAAATCTTATATAAAATGAAACTGATTATACACAAATTGTTTTCATTCACCAAATTAGGCAAACTGAAATAAATATCTAAAGCTAGAGCAAAATGGTTGTCATGAACCTTAAAGTATTTCCAATTTAAAGATAAAAAATACAATTTTTGATGAGGTCTATTCCTGTAGCTACAAGAATAAAAAAAAGATTTTTCTCCTTTGAGAAAAAGCATGTTCGCTTTTAAAAAAGCAGTTTCTGTGTTTTGGATATGGCACTGTAAATTTTGGGATAACTGAAATACATTTTTGTGTACATGTATTGTGTGATAATTGATGTCATTCATAGATGCAGTACATTCATGTTTTTTTCCTTGAAAAATATAGATGTTATTTTAAAAAATAAATACTGCCATTTGAGAGGTGTGATACTTAAATGTTTTTTGGGGTGTAGGGGTGGTAGGAGTTGTGATTGCATGTAAAAACATAGACCTAGGTTTTAGTTTCTTCCAAAATGTACCTTTGCTTTAAAAAACTGTCATTTTATTTGAAATTTGTTTTTCTGAACTAGGATTTTTTAAGGTACTTGGTCAGCTGACAGAAACTGGAATGGTCAGCCCTGAGCAGTTTATGAGTGAGTACACATTTATCTGTGTTATTTGAAAAGGAATAAAGGAAAGGTAAGTTGTTCCTTGTGTGGGCTTTGTTCTGCCCTAAGGTGTCTGCATTTGGCAAAACAAATAGAAAAATTAGTTAAGTATTCATTATATATGTGGCTTACCTTAGTCAAAGACTGAAATATTAACAAAGATGACTGATATATCTTTATTTCTCTATCTCTGTGGATTGATGCAATTCTTACCCTGGCTCGGGGAGTTTCTCATGCTATATAGACATCATAGCATAGGTTCCATTGAATGTGCATACTATTATTGCCTTATCAAAAAAACAATAGATCTTTGTTTTAAAACATTTTAAAAAATGTTATCTCCATTTGAGACTGGGATATAATTCTTAATCTCTAGCTAATTTTTCATAATAGATGATTTTTTTTCTTTACAATTCAAATTTGAATGTAGATGGCAAAATAGTCTAAAATGCTCATCAGGCAGAACTATGACCTACTAAAGTCATATGTCGATCATATAATGATGTCTTTCCCTGTTCCTACAGGATCATTTGAGCACATGAGGAAATCAGGGGATTATTATGTTACAGTTGTAGAAGATGTCACTATAGGGCAGATTGTTGCTACTGCTACTCTGATAATAGAACATAAATTCATCCATTCATGTGCAAAGGTATGCTTTTCTTATTCCAGCCTGTGAGAGTAAGTCTGACATTCCTTGACAAAATGGAACAAAAGCATTTAAACAATGTTAGTGTTCAAAACAGCTATAGAAGAGCAGTAACTTGAGCCAAGAGATCTCAGTCATGACAGTCTTCTGATTCTAGGCAATTCACGTAATCTACTTAAGCTGGCTTCCTTTAGCTTTAAAATAGGAATAATACTTTTAGTCTTTTACTCTATAGGGTTTCATGAGGAAAGTGCTTTGTTAATTTTAAGTGTGTAACAAATATCATTAATAATTTCCATGAAATGTATCTTTTTTCATTGACTTTTGTTGTAAAATTAAAAATCTGTTACCCTGGAAAAAATTTTAATCCCTACATACAGCAAAATTATACTTAACAATTAAAATTGGTCTTAGTGTATGCTGATAAATACAAAGAAAAATAAGCATGCAGTGAAGTCAGTACGGACTAAGTGGATCAAAAAATTAAGAATTGGGTAAAGAAAAAGATCAGGTGACGTGCAAGAAGTCTTAGAAGCAAGTATCTAGAATACTTAACAGGGAACTATTATACTAGTTGGTACCTTGAAAGGTAGCAATACTCTTCCAAGAAGTCATATCAATTTTAAAGCACTGATTAATGGGTCTGAGGAGAGTTCCTGAACTTGAGTGAACTGCATCAGAAGTCAGGGGCAAAAGTGGGAACTTACTTGGCAGACTTGAGTAGGGAGGAGTTCTGTGAAGCAAAATTGTGACTAAATTATTGCTTTTTAAAAAAGTGAATTGGTTCTAAATAAGGTATCTTTCTATGATTATAAAGAAATCATTTAGACCCAGAAAGGTTGAACAATTTGCCCAAGGTCACACATCTCATAAGTAGCAGGGCTGGAATTTGAACCCAGGTTCTCTGATTCCAAATCCAGTACTCTTCCTGGTACCAGTGCCGTACAAGCTTGTAAGTGATACACATTTCTCTTCATCTGACTACTTATCAAAATGATGCCAGTAAAGACTGCTACTTTATCAGATAAAAGGTCCCTTTTTAAACTAAACACAAGGATAAATATTTTCACAGAGAGGAAGAGTAGAAGATGTTGTTGTGAGTGATGAATGCAGAGGAAAACAATTGGGAAAATTGTAAGTATTTTGATACAGAAAAAATATCAACTTTGGGTAGATTAGGTGTTTTCCATACGTAATGAATTCTTGTCAAGATTGAATTAGGGGGAGAGCTAGGTGGCACGACGGACAGAGTCCTGGACCTGAAGTCAGGAAGACTCTTTTTCCTGTGTTTAAAAATCTGGCTAGCTGTGTGACCCTGAGCAAGTCACTTAACCCTGTTTGCCTCTGTTTCCTCATCTGTAAAATAAGCTGGAGAAGGAAATGGGCAGACCATTCCAGTATCTTGCCAAGAAAACCCACAATGGGATCACGAAGAGTTTGGACACCACTGAAAAATGACTCAACAAGAAAGCTGAGTTTAAAAAGTCTTACAAAATTGATTGTTTAAATTCCTCATTTGAAATTATGTATAGCTTTTATGTTCCCATTTAGAACAAAAAATATTCACAAAAAATATTCAAGCTAAGTTTTAGAATCCCAATATAAGTTAAAATGAGCTGTACTTTTTGGTAGTAACTTCTAAGATAAACTGGCAATAGTTAACTAGGACCCAGAGAACACTGTAATGTCATTCCATGGTTTTAGAATCCTGGAAAGGACCCAGGACTCACCATGCTACCATACTGTCTCTCCTGGCAAAGTTTTCTAAAGATCAGCCTTTTGTCACTATGGTACAGCAGAAAGGGCAGCAAGTTTGAAGTCCTAAGAGTTAAAATCCTTGGTCCTGCTGCTTGTTACTTGTATGACTTTGGCAGTTCAGTAAACCTCTTTGAGCCTCAATTCTGTAAAATGATGAGATTGGGCTAAGATCCTTTTAAGGTCCCTTTTAGCTTTAAATCTGTGATAACATTTTGTTTTAAAAAGATTCATATCTGTACTTAAGTATATATGAGAATTTCCATATGGATTTGAAAAATCCATTCAATTTAGTCTCTCACATTGGTACAGAAGACAAATGTGGAGAGAATATGATTTTTCACTATGACATCAACTTCAGATTTAGAGATTTATCACAAATAGCCTTAATAACCCATTACAGATGTATTATCCTTAAACACATTTATACATGCATACGTGTATACATATATATTCAAACCTATTTATAATTATGAGTAACTTTTTTTTTTTTTACCTTTTTCAAGATTAAAAGAATTAAGAGGGATGGAACTTCTCAATGTGAAGATACTAATTCAAACAGAAACAGTTACAATGAGGCACTATTGCCTAAAGAAAATGATGCAGACACACAAGGAACTTATTGACCAATTTAAGACTGTTTTAAAAACAAAACTAACCTTTTTTTCCAGTGCCTTTTAAAATTGTATTCAATTCCCAAATATAATTCTATAAATTTTTTATAACAGATTTTTAAAAAGATTAAGGAGGAATACACCAAATTAAATTTTTACAAAGTATACAGAAGATGAATACAAAAACAGGGCATTGGACTTACCACATCAGGAGTACTAATTCTAGGATGGTTAGAAACACTAAGAACAAAAACATGCTTCAGTATATTGAAATAAACAACCATGGAAAGTTTGTTGTTCAGTCACGTCCGACTCTTTATGTCCTTATTTGTGGTTTTCTTGGCAAAGGTACTAGAATGGCTTGTCATTTCCTTTTTCAGCTCATTTTATAGATGAGGAAACAGGCAAAGTGACTTGCCCAGGGTCATGCAGCTAGTGTCTGAGGTTTCTAAACTCAGAAAGGTAAGACTTCTTGACTCCAGGCCTAGATACATTGCCCGACTTACCTAGCTGCCCTTGACCATGGAAAAGTTGGTGCTTCTCAGCTCTTAACTTCTGTTCACTTTTTTTCTTAAAGCCATCTAGAATTTTACTTGTTACAACTAATTATAGGTTGGGTTTTTAAAAACCTAGTTTTTAATAGTTCAAGTATAAATATTTTGGTTTCCAGTTCATGTTAATTGGATTAAAACATGCTTGGTTGAATCTCGAAAGTAATTAGAATTGTGTTTAAAATGAAATGCTAAAAACAAAACAAAACTTTATCTGCAGAACTGTTTCAGTAGATTTTAGAAGCATGAATATGCCCCTTCCCAGAATGAAGTTCTAAAACATGTTTTGTCTTTTGGCAAATATTTTCAGCAGTTCAAAAAATACTACCATCTTATTTCCATAAACCATTTTCTATTTTTTTTTTTGTATATGCAATAAGAGTGATATCTTGCAGTTGATATAAAGTTGGAGATTTAGTTATTTCATATTTAAACTTTATATTTCAATTTTGAGAAGACTCTTTGAAAGCACAGAATTTTTTGGCTGCCATCAAAAATTCATCTCTTTCAAAAAGCTATTAAAAATGACTTTATTCTTAGAGTTTATTCTTCTTTTTCAGGTTATTGTCAACTCTTACTCTGCTAAGTAAAAAACTGAACTGTTACAAAATTACCCTTGAATGTCTTCCACAAAACGTTGGTTTCTACAAAAAGTTTGGATATACCGTATCTGAAGAAAACTACATGTATCACAGGTTTCTAAAGTAATGATAGCAAGACTAGTTTTTAGAATAAAAGCAAAGAAATTTATTGCAACTAGGCTATTCTTTTAGAAAATCAAAGTATTTTATTGTTACAAAACCACTGACACTTCCCTTTCCCCAAAAAATATTGGACAAAAATTTTTAGTCCACAAGTTTGGCATATTAGAAGATTAAACTGGATTGGTGGAGCATGCTCTGAAATGAGACTATAAATGAATGTTATGAAGGCGATGACTTTTAACCAAAGGAATATATTTTTAACTTGAAATTTTTCCTGTATTTTTCTAAAGTTGGGTTTTATTTCTTTGTAGTCAGAGTATAGAGTATCTGTTTACTATCTTATTTGTTTACTATCTTATTAAAAAGAAAGAGACTGTAAGAGAATATCCTGTAGTGTACAGAAATTGTTAGTTTCTTTAATTATAATAAAAACTGACATGGATTTAATCTTAAGCTGACTTCTTAATAAACTAGCCATTGTAACTGATTGAACAGATACATTTTGGAGAGGTAATAGTAATGTTGGCAAATATCAGATTATAGCTTTATAAAAAGTTAAAAAAACCTTCCATTTGAAGTATTTTAATTTGATAAAAACCTACTGAATATATGGGGAGGGCAAAATGATGAGATTACCTGTTAAACTTAATGTAGCTCATTTTATCCAACCATGTCAATATAATTTGATTTCCACTAAATTTAGGCATCTGTGTTTATCTGATAGAGGTACTATGCATTGTGGTAATCTTGATTTCCCCTGATTCTGAAAAACAGATCTATCGTAGCTTTTCATTGATGCAAACAACATCAAATCTCAACTACCCTTTTGAACATTTTTATGGGAAAATCACATTGCTTTTGTTGCATTCATAAAATTCGATGGGGATTTCTTAGTGATAACATGCACTTTTTAGTATTTACTGTTTTTTAATTTTATTTTTAGTATCAAATAAAAACGTAAAATTACTCTTCACAGGAATAGTACTTTACTGACAGAACTGTAAAATTTTTCATGTTTCCCTCTAATAATTCTTGAACTTCTAGGTCCTCAGGTGTTTATTTATTAGCTGTTTGCAAAATAATTAAAGATAATCTGTTTTCATCATCTGTTATTGTATTTGCTTTGCTTCTCATCCCTCCTAAGATGGCTAGTGCTTTTTCTGGATATGCTGTTTTTTAGATTACTTTTAAAGAACCAAGTATAATAGATTTACAGTAAGCCACAAAAGCCGTCCAGTTTTTATTAAAAATCAAAATGAACTGATTCACATAGTTGAGTTGAAGACCTGTGAAATAAATTAATGAGAAAAATGTGCTGGAAAGAAATGAAGTAACACCAAAACAAAATAAAAGGAAAAATCACACCCAAGCTGGAGATTTATTAAAACTTTACTCTCAATGATTTATATCAAGTAGATCCTCATAGGTGCAATGATCCAAGAGAATCTAAATTCTAAGCTATAGACCTAGGAGGATAATTCAGCTGGTATTCAAGTATTTGAAGGGATGTGACGAGGAAGAAGGATCTGACTTACTCTGTTGGAATTCAGAAGGCAGAACTAAGCAGTGAACATAATTTACAGAGGGGTCAATTTTGACTGCTTAGTAATTATAGCTATCCAAAAGGAAAATGGAATGTTTGAAGTAGATTCTTATTCAGATGCTGGTTGGACTAAATGGTTCCTGTGATCTTTTCCAACTCTTGAGTTTCTGCGATACAATAATTACAACTTAAAAAAACCCAAACATTAAAATGGTCAGCTTTGGTGATTTAAAAAATGTACATTAGGGGCGGCTAAGTGGCGCAGTGAATAGAGCACTGGCCCTGGAGTCAGGAGGACCGGAGTTCAAATCCAGCCTCAGACACTTGACACCCTAGCCATGTGACTTTGGGCAAGTCACTTAACCAATTCCAATTGCCCTCCAAAAAGCAAAAAAAAAAAAAAAAGATTAGATTAAAAACTTAACTGAAACTAAAACATTAAAAACTCCACATTTTTTATATAACTGGAATTTTAAACCAGCCTGGAACACATTCTTAGGAAAGGTACTTAGAAAATGCAAAGTTTGAACCATTGGACTACACTACACTACACACAGTATCAACAGAAAATAAGAAACAATCATTTATTCATGATTATCAAGCAGCTAAAATAAGTTTTAAATGAATTATTTTTTTCAGACACAGTGGCACAAGATGCTGAATCTATTTTGTACAGAGTTTAATTCACAAAATAAATGTTTAGTATTTTGTGCTAGGACTAGTAGCCTCTTGCACTATGGCATTCCTATACACTCAATACTTTGTCCAAGATACATTTGTTAAAAAGCAGAATAAATTAAACACATTACCTATACAAAAACAAGCTGATCTTTCTGAATAATTTTGCTGCATAGTAAATTACAACTACATGTCAGTAAAATATTAGCAATTCAGGATGCACCTTGAACTGTGAGGTATGATATCTCCCTACAGGAGGAAGCTAGCATGTAAACCTGAATATTTTAAGTGATTTTTAGCTGCCATGAAGGGGTAAAAACAAGCTCCAGCATTCAAAAATCATTGAAATCTCAGAGTCTGAACGAAGTAAAAACTTTCCTTTCAGGAGTTTCAGTTAACAACCATTTCTGTAAGCACAATGATCCAGATGAACACTAATAAGAAATTTTGTATTAGACTGGTCACCACTGTAAAATTATGCAGTTGGTTGTAGACTGTACAATAAACTGAGGTCCTGATATATATATTCCAGCTTTTGAAACCAAGATTTTAGTTCAGTGTTTCAGATTTAACTCAGTTGAATCACTATGAATAAAAAAGTTAAGACACTTTAAAGGGAAAGGAAATGTTTAACATTTTCGGACAGTAACCTCTTAGTTCTCCTGACAGATAAGATCAAAAACTAACGTTCTGCTTCAGAAGTTAGTGGTGAGATATTAGCAAAAGTTCTCTGTTACATTCCTTACCTTATAGAAATAATCATTAAACAGAAAATACTTGTTTTAATTTTTTCTAGACTAGATAAAGTACCATGAACAAAATGACCTGATTTAGAAGCAAAAAAATTTTAATTCCAACATCTGAAACATAATCATTAGTAAAATGTTACTTTCTTTTGCAATAAAGAATGGTAGATTTTCATGCTGCTGTGATGTAATTTCACTTTAACTTCACTTTGTGCCTACATATGTCCTAGATTGGGCATTAAGTCACACTGGCTGAAAAAATCCTAAAGAAAGTGATTTTTTAAAATGTATTCACCATAAAAATTATAATGGATTATTAAAAAAAAAGTTCTTGGGGGTAGAGCCAAGATGGCGGCATAGAAGCAGAAAAACTCCATGAACTCCGGCTATAACCACCTCAAATACCTATAAAATATGACTCTAAACAAACTTTAGAGCTACAGAACCCACAGAATGACAGAAACATCTCCCACTGAAGGCAGCCAGACAAGCGGACAGGAAAGCTCCCTCACTGGGAGCTGAGCCCAGCCCTGCACGAGCCTGCAGTTTTAGGTCCTAGGCAGCCCTAATCAGTCAGGGCTGGAGGGACTCCAGGACAGTGGATCACCAGCAGCTGTGGCTGTTTCCAGAATTACCAACCCATAAATGCCAAAGGCAAAGTAAAAGGTCAGTGTGGACTTTGGGAACAGGGGGACCGAGAGTGCGGTTCAGCCTCTGACCCCGAAAGGAGAAGCACCTTAGGCATGGTGGCCATGCAGCTGCCCCCATGTGGCTGCTTCACAGCTCCTGGCCTGCTGATCGTAGGGGGACCAAGCGACCATTCTGAGGGGTAATTGCTCTTGCTTTAACCTGCTTGGATCTGGATCACTGTCTTGGGTGGAGGTCCTGGGGTGTGTGACCAGGTGCCAGAGTCTGTGGAGGCTTCAGAGAGGGCACCCAACTAATAGCTCCAGCAGCTGTGAAAACCCCAGCGATTTGGGACAAAGCTCTCCTCGCTGGAAGCAGAGTTCTACTGTGGCAAAAAGCTCAAAAGTCAAGTAACTGAGTGGCAACATGAGCAAGCAAAGGAAGCAAAACAAGCACAGCCACCCAACTTCAGATTCCTTCTTTGGGGACAAAAATGATCAAAGCATGGAATGGGAGAAAGACAATGAAGTCAGAACTCCTGCACCAAAAGCTTCCAAGAAAAATATGAACTAGTTACAGGCCACAGAGGAGCTTAAGAAGAATTTTGAAAATCAAATAAGAGAAGTAGGGAAAAACTGGGAAGAGAAATGAGAATGATGCAAGAAAATCATGAAAAGAGAGTCAACAACCTGACTGAAGTAAATAACACCTTAAAAAATAGACTAACTCAAATGGCAAAAGAGGCTCAAAAAGCCAATAAGGAGAAGCCAAATTAAAAAAAAAAAGCCAAATTTGCCGGGTGGCAAAAGAACCTCAAAAGTTCACTGAAGAGAATAATTCCTTTAGAATTAGACTGGAGCAAATAGAAGTTAATGACTTTATGAGAAATCAAGATACTATTAAAGAGATCCAAACAAATGAAAAAAATAGAAGACAATGTGAAATATCTCATTGGAAAAACCACTAACCTGGAAAATAGATCCAGGAGGGACAATTTAAAAATTATTGAACTACCTGAAAACCACGATCAAAAAAAGAACCTAAAAGTCATCCTTCAAGAAATTCTCAAGGAAACTTGCCCTGATGTTTTAGAACCAGAGGGCAAAATAGAGGTTCAAAGAATTCACCGATTACCTCTTGAAAATGATCCCCAAAAGAAAACTTCTAGGAATATTATAGCCAGGTCCTAGAGTTCCCAGATCAAGGAGAAAATATTATAAGCAGCCAAGAAAAAACAGTTTGAATACTGTGGAAACACAATCAGGGTAACACAGGATCTAGCAGCTTCTACATTAAAGGATCAGAGGGCTTGGAATATGATGTTCCGGAGGTCAAAGAAGCTGGGATTAAAACCAAGAATCACTTACCCAGCAAAACTGAGTATAATGTTTCAGGGGAAAATATGGTCATTCAGTAAAATAGAGGACTTTTAAGCTTTCTTGATGAAAAAACCAGAGTTGAATAGAAAATGTGACATTCAGATATAAGAAGCAAGAAAAGCACAATAAGGTAAACAGGGAAAAGAAATCATAAGGAACTTATCAAAGTTGAAAATGATAATTGTAACTTATGGAACTTTTCTCAGTATGAGGACAGGTGAAGCGAATATAAATGTGTGTGTGTGTGTACATACACACACATGTCTATATAGGAGGGTATATGGGCGTATGAATACACATGTACGAGTGTGTGTGCGTATGTGTACAGATATACATAGACCTAGGACACAGGATCAATTGAATAGGAAGGGATGATACTTAAAAAGTGAGATTGAGAGATGAGTGAGGAATATGATGAGAGGAGACAGGGAGACACAGAATGGGGTACATTATCTCATATAGAAGACGCAAGGGAAAACTTACAATCGAGGGGAAGAATGGGAAGGCAAAAGAGAATGGGTCAACCTTACTCTCACTGAATTTGGCTTAGAGAGGGTATGACATACGCACTAAATAGTGTATCTTGACCTACAGGAGAGTAGGGGAAAGGGGATGAGAGCGGGGATGATGAAGGAAAGGGCAGGTTGAGGGGGAGGGTAGTTAGAAGCACATAATTTTGAAAAGGGACAGGGTCAAAGCAGAAAATAGATCAAGTGGGGGGCGGGATAGGATGGAGGGAAATATAGTCAGTCTTTCACAATATATCCACTATGGAAATGTTCTGTGTACAACCTACACTGAATTGCTTATCTTCCCAGTAAGGGTGGGTGATAAGGGAACAAGGGAAAGAATCTGGAATTCAAAGTTTTAAAATCAAATGTTTAAAAAAATATTATTATTTTTTACATGCAACTGGGAAATAAGATATACAAGGGATAAGGAGATCCATCTTGTCCTGCTGGAAAGTCAGAGGGGGATTGGGGAAGGATATAGGAGACGGCAGATTGGGGGAGGGAGTATACAGTGGGATCGCTGTTTTGGGGTGGTGGGTAGAGGAAAGATGGGGAGAAAATTTGTAACTCAAAATCTTGTGGAAATGAATGATGTAAATTAAAAATAAACATAAAATTTAATTTAAAAAACAAAACAAAACAAAGTTCTCAGTGCCTTAGGTCACAGGCCTTCTTCATGCATCAAATTTAGATTAAAAATTTAGATCATTAAATATCAGTGAGAACAAAGGAGTCACAAACTAAAGCTGGAGAAAAATGAATGGAAAATATTCTATGAGGGAAGGAAACAAAAAATTAAACAACATTCACAACAGGAAGATGAGACTTAGAAAATCAGTACCAGAATGAAGTTTTCCTGTAAGCATTAATTTCACTCTCAAGACAATGACAAGTCTGTGAGACACTGCTTAACTTAAGAGTGCTACAAAGGCACTTCAGTGACAGCATATAATTAAACAGCAAGAAAACAAGCAAAAAGACAACAAATACCTAAACAGAAATTAATGGATACATTTAAATATGCATTTCTCTGTAAACTACTGGAAAGCAGTTTAAGAAATAATATAGCAATAAACTAATAAAAGGAAAGACAAAATTTTGAGAGATAAGTCTAAACTTCTGGGTCTACATGAAGTATTTTCAAAAATTATTTAAGTGCAGAATGACTATAGAATGAAGCTGCAGCATCAAGTACTGAGAATATGACTTGACAGTAAGGGCTAGATGACACTTATTAATGCTACAGCGATCCACTTAAAGCAAAAGCTGTTACCCGATGCCACCAACTGGATTTTGGTTAAGTCTCCAGTGAAAATGTGTAATGTAGTAACACTGATGCTTCAAAATGGAATAGAAGTAGTAAGAACATTCTAGATTACTATGTGGTTTTATTAAGTTATTATACCTTTTTTAGTAATGATTTTAGGTATTTTAAAAGATTACATAACTCATATGACATTCACAAACTGATCCACTCATTCAGTCATAGGAAGCCAAAAGCATATATCAACTAAATGGGACAACATAAAATGTTTTAGTCAATCTGAAATATTAAGTAAACTACTCTCCCAAAATGTTGTATGATTTAATAATGTATGTTTTTACTTGGCATTATTCATGAGGTTTAGGGAGAGGGTAGACAGAAGAATGATGGGATAGAAACAAAAGGAGAGTCCAAAATAGCAAGGCCTTAACAGGTGCCTACCAAAGACAATCCATAAAGCACTCAGACATAAGCACTGAGAAGAGTGAAGAGTGGGTTAAATTCTGTTTTTGCTATCCAACAAATAAAGGTGAAAAGAAATTCACTTCTGTTTCAACATTTTGGAAAAGCAATATATGCTATCTTATAATACCTTTTATATTTGTAAGTAAAAACATTAAAACCAAAGGCCCATAAAATGTGCTTGCTTACAATACTGGTTCAGTAATTGATCCAGAAACCATTCCAAAGGTCACTGCAAAGAGAAATCTGAGAATCTCAAACTCATAAAGATAGCACAAAATGGCTTGGGAAGAACGTAGTCCATTTTAAACAATTTGCTCAAATTTGTACTTCCAGTTTAAAATCTTTTAAGCTATCTAAAAATAATAATTTTTTTTGCAAACATTTTCACTGCTCTTAAGTGCTATCCAATTTGTAGGCCATAATACATAAAGCTAATTTTAGAAATAATAGAAGGCACTTTTCTACTTCTTAGACTTAAAAAAAAAACAGTATGATCGTATGCACGGTGTAACCTGTATTTGGAATAGTTCTGGACAAAGGAAAAAGACTAGACACTTTTCGAAAGAACACAGACAGACCTGGCTTTAACCAAAAGGAAATCCAAAAAGGAAAATTTACTTGAAACTTCTAACTCAATCTTTTTTTCAGAAATACCAGTGCTATACACTTTCACAAAAGGAGGTATTTTCCGCTTTAAAAGTTTTACATAGCTTAGCCAATGCACTGATGAGGGAAACTGAACCAATGACATGATTTGAAGTATATCACAGAAATCCAAGAAAAGTTTTCCAAGCATGAAAGGTGTTCAAGATACATAAACTTTTACTCAAAATGTGGCAGATTCTTGCATTACTATTTCTGTAAGAAGTTCTACCATAAAACTGAATTGTAAAATTATTTTAAAAATGTATAAACATAAAATGAATTTTAACAAACTTTTCTTTAGTAAATTGTTATAAATTACAAATAATTTTTATAAACAAGCCTTCCCAACTTGCATTTTGTTTTAAAGTAATAACTTTATATCATACAAATAAAGAAATTTTCAAGTATGAAAAGTGCATTATTGCAATAATACTTATTTGCAAGTCCAAAAATCTTGTTTTATAATAAAACTGTAAAGTGTAAAAAAAGAAGAAAACAATCAGTGCCATCTATTCAAGAAGTCCCTCATTTTCTTAAAATGTTGCTTAGTAAGTTGCAGACAAAGACATTTGGAAGCAACATGTAATTGAAAAGAAGCTACTTGTGTTTTTCTCATTTTACATTATTAATATATTTTCCCCTTCACATACAGGAATTCAAATGCTATATAATGTTGGTCTGAGGCACATCATCCATTCTGAGCAGCAGCAACTTGCATATTTCCAAACTCCTCTTCTTCTTCATATGTACGTTTCAAACTGCCTGAAAGTTATAACATAAACAGAATATAAACTGGGCTTTTAAATAGTTTGGTTGTCAGCAAGCATTCAGGTGTTCCAGGAAAGTCTAATCCTATCTACTTAATGTGAAATGTCACTGGGAGACTAAAGACTTGCATGGCAGAGAGTAATGTTTTTTTTACAACGTTTAAATTCTTATGTGAGATATCTTCCTTAAAAATTATGTCTTGGGGGCAACTAGGCGGCACAGTGAATAGAGCAACAGCCCTGGAATTGAGAGGACCTGAGTTCAAATCCAGTCTCAGACACTTAACACTAGCTATATGACCTTGGGCAAGTCATTTAACCCCAACTGCCCTGCCTTCTCCTCTCAAAAAAAAGAAAAAAAGAAAAATTGTGTCTTAAAATACATTAAAGAAAGCAATGAAATGTGGTTTTATAATTTTTAGGACCTTTGTACACCTAACAATTGATTTAAGTCAGACCTTTCTAGCAGGAAGAAATATAGAAAGTCTTCTGGTGTTTTCAGGGATTTGGGGAAAAATAATATTCAATTTTAACATTTCATGGGTTTTTTTTACATTATTTTACTACAGCAGTGATATAAAGTGTGTAACAGTATATTAGGTACAGCTATAAATCACTAGTGCTAAACAGCATCAGAAATTGTTTCATAGTTGCTACTTCCAGATGAGGAATCTATTATGTTTTAGAAGTTTTATGAGATAAAGGCATCTTTTCAAAAATATTTTTTCAAAAAGAGACATTCAATTCACTAAAAATAAAAATTTTCCACATTTAGAATGCTCCCTAACAAAATCCCAGAGAAATTTCTTTATCTCAATACAGGGAAAACTGCAGGCAATGAAGGGACAAATTAATAAACAGGTCAGGAGAGGCAGCTTCATCAGTAAATTCTCTTGCACTGTATTACTTGCAGCAGTTCCAGAAAATAGTCCCTAAGGGTTGTATTATAATTGGGTAGGTACTGATGAATATCCTATGTTCGTTCCATGGGAAGATTCAAACGTGAAAATAACTGATCTTGCATTCTGATAAAATATAAGAGATTCATTTTTCATAGGAAACATCCTCTTCACCAGCAGGACTATTTACCTACTTTTATTTTCTAATATCCATTTTCTGTTGCTGTGTGGTATAACTGTCCTAGAAGTTGGCAGATCTCAATTCTAGACCTGGTTCTACTACTAATTATTGTGACAGGTTTAACTTCTCTCATTAAGTGAGTTTCCTTATCTACAAAATACTATAAAGGGAGGTGTACATAACTAGAAAGTCAGCCTTTAGGATGCAGAATAGTTGTCCAATCTGCACTGGTAAATTTTGATCACTGAAATGAGCTCTCTATATGATCACAGGTCTAGGCAAAAATAAAATCAGAGTTAAACCATCACCTGACAAACCTCCCCAAATCTTCAAATACTTTAACCACAAACTAATTGTGCCATATGGAAAGAAAATAGTATAAGGAAAAAAATTTGTGGTCCAAACCTGTGATTTCATCTTCGTGGGAACCTCCCCGTATGTAAACTTCCTCCACCAATGCAGATCTGTATCTTGCCCACAACTGAGTGACTTGCCCATTTGTCACACAGTATGTAACAAAGAAGCAGATTATAAAGCCATCCTTTTATCTACTATAACACATTTTTCTCTCAAGAAATTATTATTTTAAGTGAAAATGAGTCACTGAAGACTATATTTTAACAGGCTAGCACAGGTATAGGTTGGCAGATAATAAATATTGCTTAATTCATAATTAATTTAGAAATACATACGGAACAGAAATGCATTTTAAGAAAACTTTAATGGAATTGCGTTATAGGAGACTTTCAGGAGCTCTTATTGGGTCCAAGAATTTGTTTTAATATTTTGATAACTATTTCAATATAATTGGTTTCCTCTGTAATATATAAATTCCTTTATGCATTCAAAGATAGGGTTCACAGACTTCACTATACCAGACTGCCAAAGGGGTCTGTGACATAAAAAAAGGGTTAGGAATCCTTGTCCAATGAATTAATTAATCAAATTGATTAATGTCTTTTTAGTCAACTCTAACATAGGTCATGAGACCAAAAGTTGGTGGAAAAATATTAGTTCTGATGTACACTGTATTACATACATAATTTTCATAATGATTCACTAGTGCATTATTTATTTTGGCAACTTTCTGTCTAACGAAGCTGTTTCCCTCATCTGAAAGTTGCAACTGTTTAGTGTTGGTTCAGGTGAAAAACAACATACTAGTTGATATCACCTTCCTTGTGAGCTTAGGAGAAAGTTCTCACCTGCGGTGCCCGACTGAACAGATAACGATCTCTCCAGCTGCAGTGGCGACATCATCTGTATTGTTAATTTTGCCAGATAAATGGCTTCATATTCCTATTTGAAAAAAAATTATTGTAAATGTGCACAATGAATTCTTCCGTGTCTACAATAGCAAAACACATACAACAAATTCTCCATTTTAAAAATAGGTATCTGGCTGGGATCTATAATTGCTACAAACACAGACTTACAGATGGCATCACACTATTTGATAAATTCAGTGACTAACAAATCAAGGAGGCAGTATGAGCTAGTGAGCAGCAAAGTAATGAGACATAAGAGCTAAGTTCCAAAACTGCATTCTCCATTTCCAGTTAGCTTAAGCATCTGTCCTACCTTTTTCAGAGGACTGTTAAAAGGACCAAGTGAAATTCTGTGATTTACCAATTAGATGCCATCAAATCAATATGGCACAACTGACAGACAACAATCAACACTGGCTTTGCAATTCCTTAAAGTCAAGAACTGTGAATCAAGGCTGCTTTATATCAACCAAGCATTTATTATGAAGTGCCTATATATATATGCACATGGTAAGGAAACAAAGACAAAAGAGAAACAGTTCTTGCACTGAAGAAGCAAGGGGCACAACATACACACATAGGGCTATACAAAATAGCAGTTAAAGGTAACAGGAAAGGCCTCATACAGAGAACAGAGCTTAAATGGAGGATGAAGGAAGTCAGGAATTTATTACAAGAGGAGGTAAAGTATTCCAGGCATTGAGGACGGCAAGTGCAAAAAGCACAGAGGCAGGAAATGGAGTACTGTGCACGAGAAGCAGGAGGTAGGTCTGTATGGCTGAACTGTGGAATGCAAGGAGAGGTACTGCGTAATGGTTAAAAAAAAACCAACCATAGATGGGGCAGCTACATGATGCAGTGAACAGAGCCCTGGAGTCAGGAGGACCTGAGTTCAATCTGGCCTCAGATACTTGACACTTACTAGCTGTGTGATCTTGGGCAAGTCATTTAACCCAATTTATATTTAATAGGGAGCTAGTGGGCTAAATGGGAAGTGGAAGTGGGGGTGGGAAGGGTGCAGTGGGGTTTGACATGGTCAAATCTGCAGTAAGGAAAAACCACTTTATAAATTCTGAGGACGGATTCAAATTGAGAGAGACCAAGTAGTAAGCTACTGCAATAGTTCAGGAAAGAGGTACTGGGGATCTGAAATAGGGTGATGGCTGTGTGAATGGAGCAGCTGGGATACAAGAGATGCAGAGATGACAAGATGTGTCAAATGACTAGACATGGCATGAAGGAGTAAGAAATTCAGGATAATAGATATGAACCTGGGTGACTAGAATGGCGATGCTTTTGATGGAAATATGGGAGTTGAGAAGAGGGATGGGTTTGGGAGGAATGATAATGGATTTGGTTCGGGACACACTGAGTTTGAGATGTTTGAAAATTCTGTGTAGGAAATTGGTGATGCTGGACTAAAGCTTGAAATGAGCGTAAAAAGAAGTCAGGGATTCTTTGAGATAGAGCAAAGGAGGGAGTGAATTCCAGGCACTGGGACAACCAATGCAAAAGGAACGGAATCAGGAAATGAAGTTTCATGTATGAGGAACAAAAAGCAAAGTACAGTTTGGCTGACCATACAGCACAATAAGGTAAATAATATATAATAAGGCTGGAAAGATGTATCCTTACACAGAATATAAAGGGCATAAAAAATGAACAAGTTTAAAGGCAAGCATAAGCTCTGTGGCTCTAAAATCAGGAGTGGAGTAAGGTCTCAGTGACATCTCTAAGCTCAATGTGAAGCTTCCAGGGCAGGAGCCCTAGACCAAAAGAGGGAAAGTGCAGAGTTTTCTAGTTGCTAAGTCAAGCTGGAGTCTACTGATACTCCAACCAGGGGCGAGTCCATAGCTCAGACCCAAACACACATCAGAAACCTGCAGAACAGGAGGGCACTGATCAGACTTTGCCCCAGATCAGACCCTACTGGGACCATCAAAAGCCTGAACTATCCCTGAGAACTTCTAATAGCATGGAATTCAATACCCCCATCCCTTCCTGCTCGATCCCATGAGAGCAACAGAAGGAACAGTCCCGTCATTCTCTCCAGACATGCACAGAGCTCAGCCCTAACATCAAGTTCAAAATCAGAAAGTAGGCTGGAAGAATGAGCACATGGAAAAAGACCTATATGGTGACAGGGATGCTCAATGCACAAATCCAGAAGAGAATGACTCCCAAACATCGATGGGCAAGGTCTCAAAGAAAAAGTTTAGGCACAGCTTCAATGAGAATTCTTAGAAGAGATGACTCAAGAGTTTTTTTTTAAGAGTTTAAAAGTTTTTTTTTAAAAGCTTAAGGTCTGAAAAGTCTTTACAAATGAAATGAGAGCAGTAGAGGGAAAAAAGTGGAGAAGAAACAGGAGTTATGTAAGAAAGAACTAGAAAGGGACATTACAGCTTGGCACAAGAAATACAAAAATTTCATCAAGAAACAAACCATCTGAAAATTATGATAGATCAAAAAGATGATGATGATTCTAGATAGCATGTCATATGGTACACAACACACATGGTATACCAGCAACAAGATAAAACTGTCCCTCTTTAAAGCCACACAAACAGGTCTTCGAACCTTTTTGGAATACACATCCCTATCAGTAAAAAATTTTTTGAGCATGTACTTGCACTGAGTATATTTCCTACACAAAAATACTGTGATAAATATTATGTATATTGTAAAATCTTCACAAAAGTAGAAATTCTTAAAAGGATGATATAAAGATGAAATAATATTTGATCCTAGAGTCAAAGGGGAGCTGAGTAGGGAAGTGAGATGGTCAGATCTGTACCCTAGCAACATAACCTTGAGAGCTGCGTGGAGAGTAAACGGGAGAAGAGGAGGATATGAGGCAAGGAGATCAATTAGGAGACTACCGCAGGAGTCCAGAAGAGAGATGGTGGTTGTATGAGTAAAAAGAAGTGGACAGATATGACATGTGGAGGCAAAACCAACAAGATCTGGAAACTGATGACTATGTGGCCCAGAATATGATACTCAGGTTGTAAAAGCCTGAGTGACTAAAAGATTGGAAGTACCTATGAGAGTTGGTTAACAATGAATATCTGATTTAAGATCACAATCCATCGAAGCCTGCTCATCCTGTGTAACATTCTGACCCTCTCAAAATGAAAAGGGGTGAGGTTCTCACTTGTCTCTGCCTTCCAATGGGTACCTACCATTGCCATAAGGTCATCTGGGTGAATTTTTTTCATAGCATCTGCAGATTTGCTGTGGACAGCAGTTAATTTAGGTTATAGCTTTCCTAACAGGCTGAAACTCACTTCAGAAAAAAGAGAGTAGGGGAAACTTGTACAACAAAGGGAAACAACAAAGTGGGTGAGGGCTGGTGGTTGCAGTAGATACAAGCTGTCTCCCGCCTTCCTATGGGCAAGACCTAGGTCATTTTCACTGTGGAGTCCACTAATATAAAGGCTGCAGTGTGGTAAGTACTACAGGTATCATCTCCATTTTACATATAAAGAAACAAGTCTCAAGAGAGGCAAAATGACTTGCCCATGGTCACCTGGTTATTTAAGTGTAATAGGAAGCCAGGTTAATCTTGACTCTTTCCACTCTAATCCATGCTGCCTCCCTAATCTTGTATATTAAATGAGAACTTGTCTACTCATGCTTTTCTTATTACAGAATATAAATCATTTGAGATTAGTTGTTTCTAAGTTTCAGGGTAATGTAATGTCAAATGCCTCTAAGTTATATTTCTCATTTGTTATAGTTCCTTTAAATCAAGTTTTTTGGTTTCAAAATTCAAAATTTTTTGTTTCAAAAGGCCCTTTTGTCTTTACATCATCCTGTGTTTCCTATAACATATCATTCTCTATTTCCAGATACATACCTCCCTTATAACAAAGACTTTTTTTAAAAAAAGGTAGGGGAAGTAGATCAGCAAAACTAAATACCACATAAACCAAGTTATGCACCCAGTTAGTCTCCCACCTCAGCAAAAGAGGAAGGGAGGTACATTTTCTTATCTCTTTTTAAAGGACAAGATTGGTCACTATAAGTACTTCGTATTCAGTTTTGGTTCAAAAAGGATTTTAAATTGGTTATCATTGTAATAAAAAATTATGATAAAGTCACAGAATTTAAGATTTGGAAAGGGTTTCAGCAACCATCGAATCCAAAGCATACCCTGGTAAGAATCCCCACTGTAACACAGCTAACGATTAGTCATTCACCCTGCTGCTAGAAGACATTCCAAGAAGGGAAACCCATGACCTCTGAAGGAATTTCATTTCAGGATCCCTCTAAATGTTAGAAGTTTCTCCTTGTATCAGGTCTAAATTGACCTCTTTGCTCTTGACTATGCCCCCTGGGCCAAACAGAACAATACTAACCCACTTAAATATAACTGTCACGTCTGAGTCTTCTCTAATGCAGGCTAAACACCCCCAGTCTCTTCAACTGCCCCCTCATTTGTCACGGCCTTAAGGCACTTCACCATCCTGGTTGCTCCCCTCTGGACATTTTCTAGCTTAGCAATGTCCTCCAACTGTGGCACCTAAAACTGAACATTATACTTCAAAACAAGGTCTGGCGAGTACAGAGTAGAGAGAGACTATCAACTACTTATTTCTCAGAAGTTATGCTTCTCTTAATGCAGCCCATGACTGTATTAACTCTAATCTGCCACATCACACTGACTCATATTGATCTTGCTCCTACATCTTTTTCAGATAAAGTGATAATTCTGATTTCATCTGCTAGTTGTGAAGTTTTCTGATTTCATCTTCTAGTTGTGAAGTTTTTTTGTACCTACATGTAAGTCCTTATATTTTCCCCTGATTTCATCTTAAGTTTAGCCCAGTATTTTAGCCCGTTGACATCTCTTTGGATCCCGATGTACCCAGTGTGTCAGCTATCCTTCCCAGGTCATCATCATCTGTCACATTTGATGACCATGCCAATTATGTTTTCAAATAATAAAAATGTTAAATGTTTATAAAAAATGTTAATCAGCACACATCCCTATAGTATGTCTTTGGAAACCTCCTGACAACCTGATATCCAATTATTAATTAGCAAGTATTCATCAATCAACAAACATCTACTATATGACATTTAGTTAGAAAGAAAGCATTCACTGAATGCTTAGTATGTGCATTAAATATATGTACATAATAAGCATGTAAGTACATCAAAGGAATCAATGTCTCTCTGCAAAGTGCTGACATTTATAACTCTTCTTTGATTCCTGCCGATCAACTTGTTCTGAACCTATATTAAATGGATCACTGTCCAGTCTGTGTCTATCTATAGTAGAGTAAGAGAGACACCATAGTAACCTGGTTTAGTAAATTAGTGAGATACTATTATAGCACTTTAAAGATCTCAGAACCAAATACAGCACTCAAGCTACAGCTACCACTACACTGGCAGTCTTTCTGAATCAAGCAAACGCCTAAAGGAAGAATAAGAGGAGCGACAGAAGTTACCTGAAGCTGATGGACAAATCCAGCATTAGGATTAATACAGAACCTTCTTTCTTGAACATATGTAAATGCCTCCCTTAAAAATAAGAACAAAGCTAAAAAAGATGTACCATTAAGTGTCATGAATTTATAATTCTTTCAGACATATTGCTTTATAAAATAAAGTATCACTGCAGAGTGATGAAATAGAGAAATCAATGGATATGGTATCAAGCAGGACCTGAATTCAAATCCTGCTGCAACAATTATTAGCTCTGTTAACATTAAGTACATCACTTGTTTAACCTCTCTGAGCTTATTTCATCTGTAAAAGAAGGTTAATTCAATTTACGCTACCTACCTATTTATAGGACTGTTATGATGAAACTTCCCACATTAAAGATTATTGCTAAGACGAGTTTTCATGTACACTCACATATTTCTATCTAGATAGAAGACTCTGAAAAATCTAGCTTGAGCAGAATGATACTCATACTTTGGGACACAGCCAATGTGGAAATCGATTTTGCTTGACCATACATATTTGTTACAAGGGTTTTTCTTTCTCTCTTTTTCTGGAGGAGGGCAGGGTAGAAGAGAGAAGGGTTATGAATAGGCTTCCAAAAACTGTGAAGAGAACAGAAGGCCAGAAGGAATCACAGACAAGCAGGGATGCTTTAATAGTTACATGCTGAATTTATTCTATACTTAAAAAAGCAAAGCAAGTGCCACATAGCAGATATTTGCAGTTTCATAGACAGATGAATTCCTCCTTTTATTCTACAATGTAAATGGAATTTTATTTTGTGTTGGTCAAGTTCAGAATAATTTTAAAAAAATTATCTTGGGTGAGAAAAATTAGCTACCTCCTACATTTAAATAGAAGCTAACTTCTTTTCAACCCTGTCATGGTAAAACAAAATGAAACCAGCCTTTAAAATGTATCAAATGCAAAACATTAGTTCACCAAAATATTTTTTAATCTATATATTCAGTATTGGTGTGGCACACAAAGAGCGTTCCGTATGGTTTTTTTTCTCTTTTCTATGTAAATTTAAATGGCAACATTAAAAGTTCTCCTAACAAATTATCTTACTCCTGTCAAGGAAGCTGACCACAAAGTTAAATGCAGGTAGGGGATCAATAACTATAGTAGTACTTTGCTCACTATGTAGAGCCAGTCAGTATTATGCCACAATTCCTTTTTGCAACAAAGAATAAATTAGGCTGTGGAATACTTTCTTACCTGTATTTCACTCCAAATGTTTCCATAATATATGCAATAACTAAGGCAGCACTGAAAAGAAAAATATTTTTAGGATAACTAGTCAAAATTACCCATTAATTAAGTACTTTACACAAAGGGTAGCCTCATACCTTCTGGAAATTCCAGCATTTCCATGGACAAGAACTTTTCCTGAAAAACAAGAATTCTGTATTCTAGTAGACATATCTGGATTGTCAACTAAAACATAACAATCATTTCATAAAGATAATTCACAAAAAAAGTTCCTCTCTTTTAAAAAGACATCTAAAAACAAAACACACTTCTTTAAAGGTTTTATTCAAAAATTCAAAACCCTCTTCAACCCATGATATTTGGTTTTTTTTTTCTTTTTGGAGGGGGAAGGTAGGGCAATTGGGGTTAAGTGACTTGCCCAAGGTCACACGGCTAGTTTTGTGTTAAGTGTCTGAGGCTAGATTTGAATTCAGGTCCTCCTGACTCCAGGGCCGGTGCTCTGTTCACTGCGCCACCTAACTGCCCCAACCCATGGTATTTGTACAAATTTACATACTGAGCTGGAATTTTCTTTTTTTTAATACAAAACATGTGATTTTATTGGTATAGGGAGCCCCCATGAGGAACTTCCTCTATCAAAGCAAATCAGTAGCATAATATTATAATTAAACCATGATAATACTGGACACATCAACAAAATTATATGAAGACTTAAAAAAGCTCAGAAAACTAGAATAATCGATATTGAAAAATCTCCATCCTTGTAAAAATGGCAATAAACTAGCAAGTTTATTATCTTGTATTCTAAATCAGTAGCCAAGTAATTCAGATGTTAAAAAAAATGCTATAAATCCTCTCCACTGATAATTCAAATTAACTAGGGAAAGAAAATAAGATTTACCTCCTGTTTGTAAACTTCCATCAATAAATTCTTTAGTCTAAAGATAAAAAAAAAAAGGTTGCAAAAAAAAAAAAAACTCAATTAAGATCTACAAAAAATAAATCACGTATAACTGAAAATAGTTCAAGGATATAAATATTTTAGAAATAATAAAGCTGCAGAATTTGGGGGCATTTTTTCATTTTTAAACATTTAACAATGACTATTTTAAAGTAACTGACGAAGGCTAACTTTGTTAACTTGACAAATTAAATTCTACCAGTAAAAGAACTACTGAATCGTAGCGTCCCCCAAAGACTATCCGTGAAAGATTTATTTCAAATGGTTTAAAACAAAAACATCAAATGTATCCAGAATTCCTAGGGAATGAATAATTATAGTTATATGAATATTCCTGATAGCTGAAGACAACAAAGAAGCTCGTGCTAAGTAAGAAGGCTGCTATATATTACAAAAAAGGATTAATGAAGGATAACCGGAGTAAAAAATGTCATCAAAGAAAGGAACAAGTGAAAATGAGGAGTTAGTCATATGACAAGAGCAAGGGCTTGACAAAGGAGAGCTCTTGGGCTTAACTGATGTCCTTGCCATGTCATGGAAAAGTGACAGTGGCTCCACAGCAACTTATGGGATAACATGGATAAGAAGCACATAAAATCAGCTGGCATGCAATCTGTATCCTTAGTAGGAATGTACACATCAATGAGATCATAGGCGCTTTAATTACTGTACTTAGTTTGTCAAATGCAAATCGAGATGCACACTATGTTCTATCTTGTTTAATAATATAAGGACAGGAACTAGACCTTCGATATCATGCACATAAGGAATGCTTGCATGATGAAATTCCCTCTACCAATGAAGACTGAAATCTTTTCTGTAATGTGTAATAGTTGCCAGGAGGACACTTTATAAGGAGGTTAAGCAATCTGCCTGGAGTCACACAGCCAGTGCACCAGAGGTGGCACATGCAGTGAGGTCTTCCTGGCTCCCTGGCCAGTAGTCTATCCACTATGCCAGGCTTCCTCATTAAGCAGTATGTCAATTAGAAAGTTATTTATTAAGAGCCTACTACATACCAGATGCTGTACTAAGTACTGTGTATTATACTAAACAAAACATATTTGCTTTTGGATGGGTCAGTGTCATCATCATAAAAAGTTATGATATGCTGCATTTAACTGCAGATGATGTGGCAGATAGAGCTGAATAGCCATGGTCTCAGCAGAAATCCTCTCAGAAATCCTCTCAGACAATTTTCTTTGTGGTCATTTGTGTCTTCTTCATAGAGTGAAACATGTAAGGGGGCATGACTCCCTAGGAAGTATAACATAGCTGATATGTATGAGTGAATCAAAGGTTGCAGCCTTCTTTCAAAAGGTTTTCCCAGAAATTTTTTCCAGAAGTTAATAGCATCAATATGACTGATGCTGATTAAAGAATACCATTCAAAACATGTATGATTTCTATAGCACTAACACAAAATAGTGCTAAAGAACTTCCTTGTCAGATTGTATCCATTATTCTGTTTCCCATATACTATTTCTTCATGGTATGGGACCATCTTAAGAATCTGTGCTAAGGTGCTATGGAGAATTTACTCCAACATTTAGGAATGTTTCATCACTGTCATCAGATTACAACACTACCCTTATTTATTTTTAAACCAGGTCTCCCAATCTCACCCAAACTAGAAGTACAACAATCACTCATGGGCCTGATTTTTGCTGTGATGGCATGGAAGGTTTGACCTGCTCTATTTCCAACCTGGAGTGGTTCACACCCTCCTAACACAGCCTGGTGGACCCCTGTTCCAAAGGCTCACTATACAGGTGCTGGACTTATTTGGATACCCAATCAGCTTTTGCCCACTGCAAGACACTGTGGTGTCTTTATATGAAACCAGATGACAATACTTCTGAAACCTAAGTTTTTCCAAGCCCTCTATAATGTTCAGAAACAAAGAACATTAAAAACTGTATCTTTAAGGTTACAGCTTTTCAAAGCATTACCCCTAAATGCTCAATCAATTTCCTCATGAAAACTCTTAAACCATACCCCTGTGAATCATGAGGTTAACAGGTGGCAGTCAGGAAGATGTTAAAAAGATTCCCAGACGCTTCTTCAGGGTGAACATTACCTTTGTCTGACATTAGTAAAAAGTCAGCCTGTCACTGATATGCCTATCGGAACAGTGATGCCCCTAGGAGGCTGAGATCTAAAATGACTCTGTCCATATACACTACATAGGTGTCCTGATGTCCAATGTGTTTTTACTGAGGTACA
The DNA here is from genome assembly GCA_028627135.1 of Pseudochirops cupreus. Lineage (NCBI taxonomy): Eukaryota > Metazoa > Chordata > Mammalia > Diprotodontia > Pseudocheiridae > Pseudochirops > Pseudochirops cupreus. Next base: position 327,205,395 of record CM053581.1, read on the forward strand.
ATGATAGTCTGAAATATAACTAGCCCTTTCAGAACTACAGACACAAATCATAAAGTGAAAAGCTCTCAGCCTCTGGGAAAATACTAACATAACAAAATACAACTATGGACATTACTGAAGTTTGCTGTAATGTTCACAACATTTAACTTATATATGCTTGGTTCTGTGCCTCCATCAATAAGTCAACCAAATAACAAGCATTTATTAAATGCTAACTCTAAGTACAATGTACTAAGTACTGGGAAGACAAAGAAAAATAAAAATACTATCTGCCCTCAAGGAACTCAGATTCTAGTGGAGAAGACAGCTTGGGTCAAAAGACGTCAAGAAGTATGAGGGTTAAGAAAAGGTCATCAAGTTTACCAATTAAATCATTGGCAATTTTGGAGAGATCAGCTTCAGCTGAGTAATGGAGTTGGAAGTCAGAGTGCAGAGAATTAAGAAGAGTGAGAGGAAAGGAAGTAGAGGTGAGTCTTTTATGTACTTAATTACAAATATATTGTCTAACCTATAGGGATCTACTGAGACCTCTGGCTTTGTGTCATCTGCATTTCTGATAAGCACATCACCCATGATTTTATTCAAGTCACAGATAAAAATGTTAAAAGTACAATGACTAGTACAGGTGTCAAAATTTAGATTCAGCCCCAATAACTACCTTTTAAGCATGCTTGTTTAAACCAATTCTGAAAACAATCAAACTGTAGGAACAGTTAGCCCACATATTGTTAATATATGGTGATGTTATAATTCCCACAAAGAGGATCAAATTTTTCAAGTCAACGTGATAAAAGTTACTTAGCAACCGGTGAGGATACTAATCAAGGAGTTCCCACAACTAGTAATGTTCTGGCTAATTTGGAGCTAACTCTGTACTAGGGGAGGGAATATCCACATCAATGAGTTCACAGGTCCAATATGACAGAGCACAGGTGTTTCATTTTGGGGGAGGAGGGGTAACCTCCACACTTAGCATAATCCATGGCACAGAGTTTGATATTGCTTGTTGATTAATTAATCCCTTTAAAAATAAAAAAGAGAAAACCACTGTATATCACTGGTTTTCTTGAATAGGCCATTCTTAAAAAGTGAATATAAAGTGGCTTCTATATAATGTTCATATACGCACAAATAAATGTTAATAACCAGTGTCATTTAAACATTCAAGAAATATTTGAAAAGGTACTACAACTCTTAAAACACTACAGAAATGTCACCATTATTGGCTTCTCCTAGAAAGGCAGGTTATTTCCTTAGATAAATAGCAGAATTCCATTCAAAACTAAGTGACAGAAGAGCCAACTGCGATACATACCATTGGGAAAAAACGTATTATATTTTCAACTGGATTATCTGCAATATCTAGTACCAAATACCTGAAAGTAAAATAAACAATTCAGAATTAAATTATTTTCATGCAAAGGAACAAGAAACAATAATGAACACTTCTTAAACCTTAACTATAAGATGTATTAAAAGAATGCAAAATTCAGCAGAGGAATAGACAGAATCAATATTCAGCATTCATATTACATCTCAAACTGCTTCATAAATATTCTCAAAGTATTTCTTTTAACACGTACAGGCCTATGATAAACAACATCATTCTCATTTCATAGAAGAAAAATCAAATGACAACGGAGGTTAAACATTTTTGTCAAGTTAAAAGATAAAACTGAAAGTTGCATTTCTCTTTAGTTTTAGTCCTAGCCTAATGATTTTTAAAAAATAGTATTTTTTCCCTAATGTGTCAAGACAATTTTTAGCATTCATTTTAAAAAAGATTTGGAGTTCCAAATTTTTCTGCCTCCCCCATTTCCTACTAATTATTTTTTAAAAAGCATATGACTTCTTCAAAGGAACATCCCAATAAAACTTGGTATTTGTGGCTTCCTTAGTTAGTATCCACAGGTTGCAACATAGTTCTTAGTAGTCTCTTATTAAATGCTTGTTGACAGGACACCTCCCAAATTGGAAGAGTAGGAAGAAGCAATGCAGCCCAGTTATCTGTCATAACTGTTCTGCAAAATCCTAGAATATGCACCAAACCAATGCTTGACTGAAGATTAAAAAAAAAAAATCACAGTATTTTTCCAGCCAACATCCATCATAGGCAGACAGAAAAAAAGCTCTGAGGACAAGGGGTCTAGCCAGGAGAACACCTATCAGCCTTCTAGAACAGAAACTGAAGTAGAACCTAGAGCAAGAAAAGGTCCAGCAGGAAGGGGAGGTATGATGTAGTTCAGGTAACAGTGCAGCACTGTTGCTGAACTCCAAAGATAAATGAAGACTAGAGTAGCAATTTAGGGGAAGAAAACAGTGTGCTTTGCAAGAAGCAAGTCTAGGAGCAAGTAGTAGCTCTGTGATTCTGACCTCAGCAGCACAGTAATGCCTCAAACCCAGCCCCCAACCTAGTCTGCACCCTGAAACAACTGAATAACTGCAGCAGGAAGCTCAGTTCAAGGTGTAACCTGCAATTCTGTCTCTCTGAAGTTCTACACTGGAGCTCCAACCAGGGGCAAGTCCACAATGATGCTGCTCAGGCCCAAACACAAGTCAGCTTGCAAAACAGAGCAGAAATGTGGTAATCAGACTTCGCCCTGTATCAGATCACTGTGGGCACAATGAGGGCCTAACCAGCCCTCACAATCCTTGCAGAACACAGCACTAAATATCTGAAGAAAGCAGCAGAACCTAAGAAAATACAAAAGATGGCCGTGAAAGGTCCAGACATTATCTCCAGATGTATGTAGTGCCAGTTCCTAACATAAAGCCTGAATCTGGGAAGCAAAACTGGAAGAATGGGTTAAAAAAAAAAGAATCCCATCATAAAGAGCTATTATGGCATTAGGGATGTCCAACATATAAACACTGAAAGAAACAAAATGACTTCAAAATATCTTCAATCAAAGCCTCAAATAAAAATATAGCATGGGTACAATTTTAACTAGAATTCCAGGAAGAGATGAAGTAAGAACACATATAGCCTATTACTTGCTATCTTGGGGAGAGAAGAGGGAGAAAAATTTAGATCTCAAAATTTTATAAAAAATGATGGTTGAAAACTATCTTTTACATGTGATTAGAAAAAAAATAAAATACTATTTACCAAAAAAAAAAGAAATGAAGCAAGAGTTTTAAAAAGTGAAGATTTTAGGGGTGGTTAGGTGGTGCAGTACTGGCCCTGGAGGACCTGAATTCAAATGTGACCTCAGACACAATACTTACTAGCCATGTGACCTTGGGCAAGTCACTTAACCCCAACTACCCTGCCTTCTACCCTCCAAAAAGCCAAAAAAAAAAAGTGAAGACTTTTGAAAATGATTTTGTAAATGAGAGTCCTAGGGGAAAGAATTGGGGGAAAAAATGAAAGCTATACTGGAAAAGACTTGCAAACAAGATTTATAGGTTAGCATAAGAAGCACAAAACCTAACGCAACCCAAAGAGTGTTGAAATTTTGAATGGACCAAGTATAAGTTAATGACTCCATGAGAAAACAAGAAATAATGAAATAAAGTCAAAATACTAAAAACAAACCAAAAAACCCCATAAAGTATCTTGTATAAAAAAACAACTGATCTAGAAAACAGATTGATGAAACACTATTTAAGAATAACTGAAATACCTGGAGACTATGACTGAAAAAAAAAAAGGCTAGTTACCTTATTTTAAAAAACTGTGAAAGAAAATTGCCCAGGTATTTTATAACCAAAAAGCAAAGTGAAAACTGAAAGAATCCACCAACCAGTAACTCCTGAAAGAAACGCTAAAAAGAAAATTCCCAGGAATATCATAGTAAAATCTGTAACTTCTAGGTCAAAGAAAAAACTGCAAACAGTCAGAAAAAAAAAGAAACCAGGTACCAAAGAGTCAGAATTACATAAGATTTAGCAATCACTCACCCTAAAGGAACAGAAAGCTTGGAATACTGGAATGTCAGAAAGGTTTGGATATTCCCAAAGACAAAAGATACAGGCTTATAACCAAGAATAACTTAAAATTGATGCAATGCAGTGACTAGCCACAATTCTAGAGAGCCCCTGATGACACTTACTACTCATCTCAAGACAGAGGCGAGAGTGCAGACTGAGACTTATTTTTTTTGGACATGGCCAATGTGGGAGTTAGTTTAGATTGACTATGTATATTTGTTACAAAAGGTGTTTTCTTCTTAAACTTAATGAAGGGAAGAGTTCACAAGGGGAAAAATGAAGACTTGTTCATTTTTAAAAATGTAAATTAAATTTTAGAAATGTTAAAAGATGCTTTAAAGTTATTTTTTAAAGGATATTTCTAGACCATACAATTTTCATATTGGATTTTCATTTCTAAATCTCTTGGATTATACCTAAAATGCTATAATAACATGCAAAGAAGCCTATGTTTTCTTGACACACACAAAAATGGGACGTTAACTATTTCAATAACATAAACAAGAATATATTTGGGAAAAATGTTATGTTGCAAGCAATCATTGCAGAAAAATGCTGAGACCACAAATCTTCAGATCTGTAAACATTTAAATACATTTTAAACTACTCAAGTATTTCCTAGAATCAGAAAATTACTAGATCATACTGGAGCCAGAAATAGGTCATTTTTATCTTTCAGTTGCTGACACTTTTGTCAATACACTATCTGCCTCCCAGGATGCCCAGACTTCTCCCAGCAGTTCCCAACCCTTTTCAAGTGTTTTTACTTCTCTCCTAGGACAATCTAAGAAGTGGTTCTCAAAGGTTGTGCCTCCAGTTTCACTTAGTGTGCCTTGAAATCCTAAACTCATTTTCTGCTATAGTTTGCTACCTGTTCTTTCCAGCTTGGCTTTCTATTCACATGTTCTAAAGGAAAAAAAGCAAAGCGGTAGAAGGGAGGAAAGAAAGACAGAGTAATCTCAAGGCCCAGGTAATGAGTTTTGCTTCTCCACTACTCTGGAACCATTTTCCATTGCCATCTTAAAAGTTCAGCATGCCTTGATTCCTTTTCTGTTAGCAAAAGATACTTGAGAACCGAGGTTCTAGAGGGTGGAAAAGAAAAGGGTCATGATACTGAGAACAAAAAGTACTCCTCTAGAGGCAGTGAGGCCAGGCTCAGTTTGGGAACACTACACTTATATTCAAGGGTCTCAGGGTGACCAGAAGAGTCTCTGCACTCTATTTTAAGTGGGAAGTTTATCATGGCTCAGAGAAATGTATATAAAATAAATAAAAGTAATTTGTCATGAAATGAATCCTCCTTAGGAGATCATCTACTGGTAAAATGAAAATTTGCCAACCTCCCTTCTCTTATTTCAGAAATAAGAGATTTAGGGTAGAAGTATTGGTCAGTTTTGCTTTTTTCCTCTCTTTTTTAATCTGTTAAAACGGGTGGGTCTTTGGGTAGCAATGGAAATAAATGTACTGTAAAAACAAGACCACTAAAAATTAAAAATTTTAAATCTGCCAAATAAGATGTAAAGTGACTATAAAAAAATAAAAGTACTGCAAAATGCGAGATATCATTGTTATGCTGAGCATATTTAGTGACCTCATTCTTAAATGCTAGGGCAGTTAGTTTATAAAGTAATGAGATACGGAAATGATCTCTTAAGGGTAATATTATTAAATGCATTATTGCTCTTTACTGGAATATAAAGTTGTCCTTAAGAAAATCCAAAATTTATTTAGGTGATGACTGACTTAAATCCTAGGGAACTGAAGAGATGCTCTGCATTCGAGGGGTTTGGTAACAAGAGACACATTATCTTTGAGTAAGTAGTATATAAGTGCTATTTCAGAAAATAAATAATTTAAGTTAAGAAGATGCTCCTAATTAATTTATTTTAAACTTTGGCAAACCCAAGTATATAATATTATAAATGATCTTGATTTTAAAATCATCTGGCACAAGTCACTTTTCTATGAAACCAAAAAGAAGGCCATTCAATAAAGTTTCACACTAACCACAACAAGCTTTTATTAGATTTTCTGATAGTATGTAATATGCTGAATCCCATTTCCCAATTCTCTCCGACCCCAAATTACACCTACACACATTTCTTACCTAAATAATTGTTGAAAGTTTGGTTTAATAAAGTTTGCTTCAATGTTTTGTCTTATACATACTACATGGGTTATTCCATGTTTCTGTAGTATAGGTAGCTGTAAAAAAAAGCATAGAAGTTTAAAATATGAAATGTCTTCTTAAACACATTTTAAAAACATATCAAAATCCTTAGAAAATGAAGCTCTCATGCTTTTTCTTGGGGGGGGAGTACGTTGGTCTTGGGGGGGTGCTTAGAGAGAGAGATTTGCTGTGCATCAATACCAACTGTCACTAACAGGCTGCCAAATCCAAGAGCAATGCATGCCTAGATCAATGTGTCCCTGCTTCCGGTCCAACCCTTGCAGAAAATGTCCAAGAAAGCAACCTGTTCATCTTCAGGCGCTGCAGCCTCAAGCTCATCAGCAGCCAGAGCTACTGAAGGATGTGGAAAAGAAAATCTCAATACCAAAGTCCCTGGCACTGTCAAATGGTTCAACATTAGAAAAGATATGGTTCTATCAATGGGAATGACATTCAAGTATATGTATTACCACTTGCTTTGCTGTTGAATGCTAGGGACAACTGGGCTTTTCCATCTGACTCGCAGTTAAAAACTCCTACGTGCACTGTCTTTCACCATCAGAAGTGAGATCCTTAAACCTGGGGCTGACTTCCTTTACTATTTGCATCTCCAGAGTTACCAAAGTGCTTTGCATATAGCAAACTTTAATAAATACTTTTTCATTCATTTACAACAGAGAAATCTGAAATAGTGATCACAGCAACATACTTTAGGATTACAAGCGAATGAATACAATGAATTTTCCAGACAATTAAAATATATCTTACACAGTGCTATAGTCATAACAGACATGCAATAAATACGTAAAACAAAATTTCTGGGCATCAGCCTTATTTTATAAACTGAATCTTACCACAATGGCTGTTCCAAACCTTTCCATTCCTACTCAAAACTCCCATAGCCCTTCCTTTCTTCCACCTTCAAGTGAGAACTGTGCAACTTATTTCACTTAAAAAAAATAATTGAGACCATTTGCCAACAATTGGCTCTTCTCTCCTGTTCCACATTATTACCAACTAACTACAATATGAATTAATTCACATCCCCTGAAAACAAAGGTGGGGAAGCCTGGGTGGGGGAAGAGGGAGTGATAATTAGACTAGATTTTATAATAGAGCTCATTTAATACATAAATGAATCATCTACAAGCAATTAACAGAGTTGACTATCACTTGGTCACCACTGAAATATAAAATTGCACATTATTTTTACATCACTTCTCCAGTTCTCTGACAGATGACATCAATGAGGACACTGATGATATTATCATCATCATCACCATCATCATCATCATTACCACCACCAGGATTTATATATAGCACCTATGAGCAAGGCACTATACTAAGCAGTTTATAAATGTGGTCTCATTTTTATTCTCCTAAGAACCTGAGTATTTTATCCTCATAGTAACCCTTATTATCCCCATTTTATGGCTGAAGAAACTGAGGCAAACAAAATTTAAGTGATTTTTCCAAGATCATAAAGCTAGTAAATATCTGAGGTTGAATTTGAACTTAGGCCTCCCTGGATCCTGCTTCAGTATTCTATCTACTACACCTCTGAATTTTTTTCAGAACTATAGCTAGTAAATTTTACACATGGGGCAAACCAGAAGAAATGAGTCCTCAGGTGGGGTTGGGAAGACAGAAACCTAGGGACACCAAGATGGGCAAGTTTATTCTATCTCGGTAGTGCATCTGGTAGAGCTTCTAATCCCTTTATAGAAATTTATTAAGTACAGTTATCCCTTCCACATTGCAGGGGTTGGAGTAACAGCATCCCTGTGATCTGGAAAATCTGCACAAATTTTTTGACCATCCCTTCATACCAGGGAAGAAGTCTAAATTATTGAGATTTTAAAAGATGAGATACGCTGATATAATATAATACTATACATATATTTTATGCATTTCCAAGTTTCTAAACTTTTTTATGTTGTATGCTGGCCTTCACATGTCATCTGCAGCTTCTGCAAAACTCCCCCCAAATTTCCATTTAATTTCTTATGCGGACCCAAATATATAAAAACCTCGACAGGGAAAGTCACAATATGGAAAGGGATAACTACATGCTATGTACAAAGCACTGTGCAAGGTAGCAGATATAAAAACAATCCTTTCCCTCTAGGATCTATACTAGGAAATATAACATCTAAACAGATAAATGTAATATAGTATGAATAGGGCAAGAACACCAACAAATAGAGGGAAAAGGAAAAACCTGCAGGAAGCAGTACCTGGACTCAGCCCTGAGGAAGGCTGGGGATGACTATGGGTGTATCAAATGAGTCAGAGCTGAATGAGGAGAACAATAGAAGATGATATATTATGGCCACAAAAACATAAACAACTCTGTGAGTCATCGAGCAACAGAATGAGGAAAGAGGATTTAAGAATCCTCATGATTAAAAAGCACGTTTCTGACTTCTTGTCAGAGTGATCATGGAACAGAGGTGCAAAGAGATATAAATTGACAATATAGCTAATGTACTTATTTATGCTGCTTGACGATATTTATTAACTAATAAGTATAGTTAGGAAGGGATATAAAACAGGGATGTAAAACAAAAAAGGAAAGAGCAAAAAGTATCAATGAAACATTTTTAAAATACCCAGAAGAGAGTAGAAGCTCAGAAAGGGACCTAAAAAAGAACAGTTTTGTAACTATTATGTTAAAGTTAATATACACTTAAAAAAAGTATATGTTAACAGAAGTGAACAGTTTTATATATAGTCCTTTTATCTGTCCTTCATGGTTAATGGTGTTTAAGTCCACAGAATAAATGTAAGAAGAAAAAAAAGAACACTAGGGATATTTAATATTTAATTTAGTGCCAAATTAAGACACTTGATAAAACCTATAAATATTTTTGTTACATAAACTGAGACCTAATGAATTCCTAGTTTAGTAATGTCTATGATACGACAGTACTGGAAAAGAATCAACAGGTACTACCCCTTTGACACAATAAATATACTTGCTAGAAAGAAGAGAAGGGAAGTTAAGGGAAGCTGGGTGGTGCAATGGATAACGTGTGAGGCCCGGAGTCAGGAAGACTCATCTTCCTGAGCTCAAATCTGGTTTAGCTGTATAACCCTAGTCAAGTCACTTCATCATGTTTACCTCAGTCTCCTCATCTGTAAAATGAGCTGGAGAAAGAGATGGCAAACCACATCAGTATCTTTGCCAAGAAAACCCCAACTGGGGTCATGAAGAGTTGGTCACGACTGAAACGACTCAACAATAACAAAGAGACAATGTTAGATTTTAAATCCTATAATGTCTTGCATGTCAAAGGGCTGGCTAACATCATAATTAATTCCCTCTCAAAAAGTTTTCAATACAACATACTGAGGGAATTTTCCCATGGGAATATATTTCTGATTTTATGCTAAGTTCAGGGTCAGTTTGGCTAGAATACAGAGTGTATGAAGAGAAGTACTTTGAAATAAGACTGAAAGTTATCTTTATGGAAGATGGATTGGAGAGAGAAAAGGCTGGAAGCTGGGAGTATTCATTAAGAGTCTATTGCATGCTAAGCCCTAGGACTATAAAAAAAGGAAGGAAATAATCTCAACTCTCAGGGAACAATGCAGAAGACACTACGAATATGAACCTGCACGGCATAAACGTAAAGTGAGTACAAACAGACAAAGTAAGGGGATGCGAAGGGCCCTAGCAATTGAGGGGATCAGGAAGAGGTTCACGGAGAAAACGGTTCTTGAACTCTGTGTCTTAAAGGAAGAAAAGGATCCTTTGCAACGGGGATATGGAAGAAGTACATTCCAGGAACATCAAACGAGAAGCGCAAAGAAACAAAGAGAGAAGACGGAGGATCAAGGGCTGAGGACACAGTAGTCACTCAACAAGGGTTAACAGCACTTACGTGCAAGGCACTGAGCTAAGTCCTGGGGATACTAAGGAACAGAAAAATATTGTCTTCAAGGAGCTTAAAGGTTAGAAAGACCGGCTGGGTCCAGATTATAGTTTTAAATAATAACCCAGATGCAACAGGAAGCCGCTGGCATTAGAGGGGACAGTTAGATTTGTGCTTGAGGAAAATCACTTTGGCAGGTGTATACAGGATGGACTGGAGTAGGGAACGGTATTAAGGCAATGAAAGCCTAAACTAAGTGAGTAGCTGAATTAGTGGACAAAAGAGGTCAGGTTTAAGAGCTGTTGTGAAAGAAGAAACAAGAAGTGGCAACTGATTGGAAATGTGTGGTAAAAGAGAGCAAGAAGTTCAGGATGGTATCTTGGATAGATACAGGAAAGTTTCAAAGAGGGAGTGTTTTGGGGAAAAGACTGGGACATACTAACTCTGAAATATCTCTGGGGCACCAATTTGAAATGTCTGATAGGCAACTGGTGATGTGGTGACTGGATATATATATCTTGGAGTCATCCGCAAAGAAACAACTTTAACCTCCTGGGACCTGATGAGATTATCAAGTGAGAATAATGTAGAGAGAAAAAAAGAAGAGGAAACAGGACAGAAAGCTGGAGAACACCCACAGAGTCAGGGGGGCATGTATGGATGCTGAGCCAGTAAGAGTCTGGGGAGGTACAATTAGACAGGGACGAAGAGAACTAGAAGAGACAGCGGTAGTAACACAGTCTTAGAGGGTAATGAAAAATGAATTGGGAGGTAGGGGGGCGGGGAGTAAGAAGCAGAAGGAGGTCTGGAGATTGGCTGGGAAATATTACTTAATGAGTTCTATTTTTATTTTAGGATTTCTGTGTGACATCCAGCTGGAAATGTCCTACACACTGTAGGGTTCTGGAGCTTTAACTGTTGAATTCCTAACTATTCTTTAAAGGCCTACTCAAAAGGCATCTCTTCCTCAAGAAGCCTCTCTTCCATCACCCTAGCTGATTAAGATCTTCCCCCAATAGAGCAGAAAGAAGACTACCTCTAGAGTCAGAGGCCCTGGGTTCAAATTCCACTCTGACCTTTATTATCTGTGTGACCTTTTTAAAGTTCCTTAATTTGACTGAATTTGTTTCCTTAAACGCAAATGAGAAGCTTGCCCCAGATAGCCTCTGAGACTCCTTTCATCTCTAAATCTATGCTCCCTCAGCCGGCTGTAACTTTACAAAGCACTTGTGTAATGATGTGTTATAGACATCTGTTTTTCAGCCCTACTAGACTACACTGTGTGCAACTCGAGTGCACTGACCATGAGAAGCTAATACAATGTCCTGTAAGTTAAACAAGTAAACAGCTTAATGTATCTGAGCCACTTCATCTCCGTGCTCTGGTCACCTCTCAGACTAAAAGCTGTGGAGAAGGTGCTCCCTTGTACCAGGTGAGGACATTTCTTTCTCTAGGGTATTCTCCACCAATGAAATCACAAGTTCCGTCTCTAACGGCTGCTTTCAGAAATGGTATATATTAAAATTGGATTCTATACTTCTATCTCTATAATCACACAAGCACTCTCATTCACTCTGGGTCTCTAGCCTTACTTATTTTATTTATAATTCACAGTATTATTCCCACAGTGGTTCCAGTGATATCTGCCAGAGTTGGGGGGAAAAGCTGATGTTATCTTTAACTGCCTAAATAAACACAAGAGAACATGAAAAGAATGCTTAAAAGCTAATTCCTATATCCTCAAGATTTTTTTCAGATTTGAAGTTCAAGTTGTACAAATACTTATCTGTGTCCGTTCAAGATAACGAAATCCAAATAAAGCATTTTAAAGTGGAATTTAAAGAATTATATCTCTTACCTCTAAAGAAAAAAAATCAGTATAGAAGAAAATCGGGTCAATTAATCAGGAGCTAATTTCATCTTTAACAGTAAACTTTATACCAGTCTAGTATATAACAGGTTTCTAAAGTGATGTTTATATATAGTCCTTAAATATTTGTTCTTTTCAATAAAACATTAAAAAAACAAAAAGGCAAAATAAATACATTTAGGTGGTTGTTTTTAAGTCATTTCAGTTATGTCCAAGTAGCTCAATTTGGGATTTTCTTGGCAAAGATACTGGAGTGATTTGCCATTTCCTTCTCCAGTTCATTTTACAGAAGAACTGAGACAAACAGGGTTAAGTGACTTGTCCAGAATCACACGGCTATAAGAAGTGTCTGAGGCCATATTTGAACTCGGGTCCCTCTGACTCCGGGGCTAGTATTCTATCCGCTGTGCCCGTGTCTGTTAGGCAACTGGTGATGTGAGGACTAGACACATGTGCCCTCATAAATTTAGATACAGATCAGTTTGTAGCTTTATATAAAACTATAAAGCTTCATAAACTTAAAAGTGCACTACGACTTTTTGGAATACCATGTCTATGCACTGTTTCTACAGCCCCCACTCACAAAAGATTTCTTGTGTTATTAGGGTAATTTGTAACAGAAACTGGTTAATAAATTATCTCTACGACCATAACCTAAAAAAAGTCATACCTTGCTTTTCATAGCTGAAGAATATGGGCCCAAAAACAATCCAGGTAAGATTTCCTAAAAGAAAAATTAATTACAATTACCAACTTAAATACACAAATACTGATCAAATTTAACTTTAGGGCAGGAAGAAAACCTTCTAGCCCAACCACTTCATTATACAGATAAAGAAACAAAGAGGCCAAGAGAGGAAATGACTTGCCCAAGGTCATGTTACTAATTCAGTAGTAAAGACAAAATTAAAATTCAGTCCCTGACTCCCAAGCCAACATCTTTTCTACTAAATCACACCGTTGTATATTATGCTCACTGATTTGAGAATTTTCATGGAAGTATAAAATATGTTCCAAAGCTTCTCGTTATTCAGAATACAAGTAATGAAAATGTATGTTACATGCTAAAATAAAAAATATTAAAAGACTTTAAACTAAACCTTTATAAACTGTATTTAGAACTCATTTAAACACCTAGTACTAGAAAAACATTTGAGATGGTGACTTTTTAGAAGAATGCCATCTCTGTATACTCATAGCCTCTTGTTCTTCATTCCTTGCTAGATTCTGTGATCAAATTGGAGGAAAAAAATCCAACTCCTTTTTGAGCCAACTCAAAAGCATTAAAAGACAGTGTGATGGCAGGAATAGTCACTACTGTATTTTTAAAAAACACCATAAATTTAACATAAAAATTGTACCTTCTGAGTCTAAATAGGCAACCTCAAAAATTGCTGGTGTTAAAAACGGGTATCCATTCTAAATAAACTCAATACATCAAAGTATGAAGTCAGAGACTTGAGAGAGCAAGTAAAAATTTACTCTACAAAATCTGAAGAATATTCACCCAGGTTATATGTTAGATGATAGTACCTATGAAGTGTAACACAGCAGTCCAGCTCTATTAACTAATATAAATATTTGTACTACAAAGGGAGAAGCAAGCTGAAAATGACTGTGTCTTATAATACATGCTTCCCAACATGTAGAAAAGCTGGTTAATAACTCAATTCCTTTCATATCAAAAGTTTTCCATTCTATATGTTGAGGGATATTTTCCCATAGGAAATTAGGCACAACAGAATAGTGCTAGAACTAATAAATGATCTAATGTTTTAAATGGTTATAAATATATTATTCTCATTTTACAGACCTGATTTGTTCAAGTTCATACAAATTAGACGAGAAAATCTGTAGCTGAATCTCAAGCCTATTTTCCAATAATCAGTCAGTATGATGTCAACAGGCTTATTTTCTAATAATTAATCAAGATGTCAACACTGTAATACTTTGGGCTACATCCTAGGTACAAGATCATTTACCCTCAATTGTGCTGATTTAAGCATATGATTTACCATAAGCAAACAGATAATTAATTAATGCATTTACATGACAAAACTATGAGCTTTAAACTACACAAAAATTAAATGGACTAAAGGTTAACATCATACCTGCATGTCTCGCCTCATAGGATAGGTCCAATCCTTAAAAACACACACAAACCAAAAGTTAAGTAAAAAGTTTCCCCTAATTTAAAAAGCAGAAAAAAAAGTTATAAAGCACTATATGATTTTTAAAAAAAATCTCATTATAGATTACTAGATAATTTTATATTGACAATGCAATTTACAAGTACTAAGAAATAATAACTAAAACATGTAATTAGAATGAACTTTTAGAGATATCTGATTTTATTAACAGCACAAAGCAATATGCTATCATTAATCATATTCTGAAAACTAACAATAGATACTCAAAAGTGTTTCAAAATTTATCCTAAAGTTACAGTAGTGAAGAACCAGAATTTGTGCCTAACTTCTTTAGGAAAAGCACTAAGAAGCAGGAGTAAAATGAGAAGAAGATGACCAGGATTAGTAGACTAGTAGAGATAATACCAGGATTGGTAGAAGGAATTGGGGCTTTTTGGAAGAAAAAAATTTAGAGTAGACAGGATAGTCATCTTCATTTATCTGAGGGGCTGCTAAATGAAAGAAGGATTAGACTTGTCCTTCATGGCTTCAAGAGTTTCCAAACAAAATCAGTCCTAGTGTAAAATTGTAGATGTTTATTTATTAAATAAAACATTTCCTCTTTTTCTATTTTTTTGCTTTGTTATGTTGTTTACAAATTCAATAGCTTACTAAACACTACTGAGTATGCCCTCCATGTTAAAGGTAATCAATCTTTTTTTCCCCATCTATTGCCATTAAAAATTTTAACTTAATATTTCATTTTTCTCCAATTAACATTCATTTAAAAAATTTGAGTTCCAAATTCTTTCCCTCTCTCCCCTCCCCCATAATGAGAAAGAAAGCAATTTGATATAGTTATACATGTGCTGTCATACAAAACATATTTCCATGTCAGTCACGTTGTGAAATACAGACCAAAAAAACCCCCCAAAAATTTAAAAAGTAAAGAAAAAGTATGCTTCAATCTGCATTCAAACTAATCAGTTCTTTCTCTGGAGATGGATAGTACTTTTCATCATTAAGTCCTTGAGAACTGTCTTGAATCATTGTGTTGCTGAGAAAAGCTAAGTCATTTACAGCTGATCATCACATGATATTCCTGTTACTATGTACAATGGTCTCCTAGTTTTGCTCATTTTGCTTTGCATCGGTTCATTAAAGTCTTTCCAGGTATTTCTGAGAGCAGCCTGCTCATTATTTCTAATAGCACAACAGAAACCAACACAATCATACATAACAACTTGTTCAGTCATTCCCCAATTGATGGACATTTCAGTTTCCAATTCTTTGCTATAAATATTTTTGTACATAAAAGTCCTTTTCTGTTCTTTCTTTAATCTCTTTGGGATACAAACCTGGTAGTGGTATTGCTTGATCAAAGGGTATAACGCTTGGGCATAGTTCCAAACTGCTCTACAGAATGGATGAATTAGTATACCACTTCACCAACAGTACCTTAGTGTCTCAATTTTCCCTTCAACAATTGTCATTTTCCTTTTCTGTCATATTAGCCAAGCTAATAGGTAGAGTCATAGCTGAGAGTTGTTTTAATTTGCTTTTCTCTAATCAATAGTGATTTAAAGAACATTTTCATATGACTACAGAAAGCTTTGATTACTTCATCTCAAAACTGCCTATTTATATCCTTTGACCATTTATCAATTGAGGAATAGCTCTTATTTTTATAAATTTGATTCAGTTCTCACATTTGAGAAATGAAGTCTATATCAGAAAACTTGCTATGAATTTTTTCTCACATTTATGATCACTTTGTATTTCCTTCCATCCCATTTTCCCCATTTATCCTACTCTTGCCCTCCTTTTACCCTGTCCATCCTCAAAATTAGTCAAAAGCTTCTGACTACCACCTCCCTGTAATGGTAATTTGAAGATCTTCTCTGCCCCTTAACAGGCCAAATGTAATCACATGGAGCCTGTGGTGAGGGGAGTTTGCTGAACAGGTGGAGCAAAGCATAGAGGAAGCTAGGAGTCAGAGCAGTTAGAATGGAGGGAGGAGAAAGGAGGCAGGCAAGGAAACAGCTAGGCTTGTGAGTGTTTGTGGGAAGACTTTGGGATGATGGTGCTCTCTGCAGTGTTATTGTGTATAGATTTCTTTGTTGCTATGATGAATTCAGTTTTCCGGTGTTTGGATTTGGCTTTCTGGTGTCTGAATAAATGTTTTGCTTCTGTCTTCTACATGGAGAATGTTATGCTTTGCAATTTAGAATTATGCCGGCATATTCACAGTTGCCATCAGTGCTGTCAATATTGCCTTGGCGATACACTCCCCCAATCTTCCTCCCTTTTATCAGCATCACCACCGCCCCCCTCCCCCCGGCCCCACTATCCCACATGGGAAGACAGATTTCTATACCCAACTGACTACATATATTATTCCTTCTTTGTGCCAATTCCAATGAGAGTAAGGCTCATATACTTCCCCTGCTCCCTACCTTCCTCATTACTATAGAAAGCTCTTTCACACATATCTCTTTTATGTCAGATACTTTGCCCCATTCTAGCTCTCCCTTTCCTCTTCTCTCGACATATCCTCTTTCCCATCCCCTAATCATATATATTTTTAAAGATAATCATCACTTTCAACTCATACCTGTATTCTCAACGCATACTCCTTCTAACTGCTTTAACAACGAGAAAGCTTTAAAGAGTCACAAGCACCATTTTCCCATGTAGGAATGTAAACAGTCTGACCTTCCTGAAACCCTCCAGCTTACCTTTTTATGCTCCTCAAGTCCTGTTTTTGAAAGTTAACTTTTCTATTCAGCTCTGGCCTTTTTATCCGGAATGCTTGAAAGTCCTCTATTTCACTGAATGTTTACTTTTTCCCCTGAAGGATTATACTCAATTTTGCTGGGTAGGTGCTACCTTTGGCAAGCTGTTGACTTTTTTTCGTGATTTTCTTCCATTACTCTCATTTTTCTTGGAACATTCTGTTTTATAAGGTGGTGTTTTCTTCAGGGTTGGTTTTTTTTTTGATGCCTCTTTTACTAAGCTGTTGACTCTTTTTCATGATTTTCTTGCATCATTCTCATTTCTCTTCCCTATTTTTCCTCCACCTCTCTTACTTGATTTTTAAGCTCTTCCATGGCTCGAGACCAATTCATATTTTTCTTTGAGGTTTTGGATGTAGCAGTTTTGACTTTGCTGTCTTCTGAGTTTGTGTTTTGATTTTCCCTGTGACCATAGTAAGATCTTTTTCTGCTGTTTGCTCATTTTTCCAGCTTACTTCTTGACTTTTAACTCTATGCCAAAGTGAGTTTCTGCTTCGATAGTGTAGGGGGCAGTATATCAAGCTTCAGGGTTTTTTGTGCAGTTGTTTTCAGAGCTAATTCTGGGGACCTGTAAGTTTTCGGTTCACTGAAAGAGTTATGATCTAGGGAGAGGTGTGTGTATTATTCTCCTGGCCTGTGCTTTGTTCTATGAGTGACCACAAGCAATCTTTTCTGCCCTGAAACTGTGATCAAGGTCCCTGTTCCCCTGAGGCCACAAGCTCTGGTATGCTAGTGTTCCTCCTCCCACTGGGACTAAACCCAGAATTTGGACCCAGATCCAAGTATGAGCAATGCAACAGTGTCCTACCCCTGGTGCCAGCACAAGGGAACCCTGTAATATCTTTCAGACCAGTTGTCAGACCTCTTTACCATCTGTGGGCTAGGAGATACGAAAACTACCACTGTGCTCTCACTAATTCAGCCATCCCCATGTAATGGTAATGGGAATTTGAAGATCTTCCTTGCTTTGAAGATATACCCTGCCCCCAATAGGCTGAATGTAATCACATGGAGCCTGTCACGGGAGGAGTTTGCTGAATGGTGGAGTAGGGCCCACAGGAAGCTGGGAGTGAGAGCAGATAGACTGGAGGGAGGAGAGAACACATCTGAGGGAGTCAATTAGGCTTGTGAATAAATGTTGGTTTATGGGAAGGCTAAAGGATGCTATGGCTCTGTGCATATTAACTTCTCTGCTACTATGATGGAATCGGCTTACTGGTTTTGGGATTTGGTTTTCTGGTATCTGAGTAAATATCTTCCATATGAAGAGTATATTATATTTTGTGATTGAGCACTATGCAGGCATATTGATAGTGATCACTGGCTCTGTGAATACTGCTTTGGTGGTACACCCTTCTCCCCCCAAGGCTGGTTTTCTGGAGTTGTGTGCATTGAACTGTAGCCCACTCTCACCCTGGCAGACATTTCCTGCCAACTTTTTAAGCTGTCTTGGGTTGGAAAATTGTTTCACCCTGTTCATTTGTGTGTTCTACCACTCCAGAATTGTTTTGAGACATTATTTAAAGGTTTTAGGATGGGTCTGGGGAAGAGCTCAGGCAATTCCCTGCCTTTTCTCCACTATCTTGGTTCTACCCCCTGCCATTTAAAATTAAAAAGATATTGCACAGCCTTTGCTTTGAAAGCTCAATGAAAGGGAACATACTATCTTGTGAAAAAATATATTTCACTTTTAGATTGCTCTAATTATTAGGAAATTTCTCCTTACATCAAAGGTAAATGGGCCTCTTCACAATATTCATTCCACTGCTCCTCTGGTTCCAAGGAAAATAAGTCTTCTACTTGGTAACTTCAAACAGGTGAAGAAGGTTACTATACCCTTCCCTCTCTCTTCTTAGTCTTCTCTTTTCCAGACTAAAACCCAAGCTCTTCATAAGGCAGCTATCTCAAGCATGTGTAGAATCAGGACTCTAAGTCTGTCTTATTTTGGTGTACTTCTAAAGAATATGACATAACTGTAAAGGGCTATTGGCAAGTCAGGCATTGCTACTCCGAAAGAACGCAATTATTTAAAAATTAGTTTTCCTGGGGGCAGAGACTCCCCCTTCCAAAGGCAGGGATTTCCCTGAGCTGTTCTCCAAACCCTCTTAATGCCTTTAAAAAATGACTAATTCTAGAGCAGCAGAACCCATAAAAAGACAGAGTGAAACAAATTTCCAGCCCAAGACAACTAATTAAGGTTGCCAGAAAGGTCTGTTGTACCACACTGAGAAAGGAGTGCAGTCTAATGCAGGCTGCACCAGCAGGGACTGGGCCTCAGCAAAGCCAGAGCAAGCCTCCAGAAAAACTGAATTGCTGGCAGCTGTGGTGGTTTCCAGACCTCTTAGCCCACAGATACCAGGGACAATTTAGAAAGTCAGCAGGAAGAGTCTGTCACGCCAGGGCAGGAGTGGAGTGCAGTCCGGCACAAGCCCCACCAGCACAGTCCCAGAAGGCCAGGAGCAGTCCTTTGGAGTGACTGAATCAGCAGTGGTAGCTGCTGCTACTGAGGACCCCCAGCCACAAGGGAGTTGAACAACTGGTCAGAAGGAGATTATAGGGGTCTTTTTTTTAAAAATTGATTTGTTTATTTACTTTTAGTTTACAAGATTCAGTTCCACAATCCCCTGAGTTTCAAATTTTCTCCCTTTCCTCTTCCCCTTCCCCCTATGGCGGCATACAATCAGGTATAGGATCTGCAAATACTTTCACTTTGGACATTAGTCTGGTTGTATAGAAGGGTTGTAACCAATGGAGTGAACAATGGGAAAGAAGAAACAAAACCAAACATGGAAAAGAACCACACCTTGTAGATTGCTTCAGTCTCCATTTAAACTCTGGTCTTTCTAGATCTTTCTCTGAATGTAGATATCTTCTTCCATCCTGAGACTTGTAGAGTTGTCTTATACCTGTGTGCTGCTGAGAAGAGTCCAGTTTATCAAAGCTGGTTGTCAACATACGATGTGTCTGTGATTGTGTACAAATTTTTCCTGGTTCTGCTCTTCTCACTTAGCATCAGTTCATACAAGCCTCTCCAGGTGAATATGAACACTGTCTCCTCCCCATTTCTTATAGCACAATAGTATTCCATTACATTCATGTACCACAACTTGTTTAGCCATTCCCCGATTGATGGGCATCCCCTTAATTTCCAGTTTTTTGCAACCACAAAGAGAGCTGCAATAAATATTTTTGTACATATGGGTCCTTTTCCCACTTCTGTGATCTCTCTGGGATACAGCCCCAGAAGTGGTATTACTGGGTCAAAGGGCATGCAATTATTTATATCCCTTTGGGCATAGTTCCAAATTGCTCTCCAGAATGGTTGTACCAGTTCACAGCTCCACCAACAATGCATTAGTACTCCAATTTTTCCACATGCACTCCAGCATTTGTCATCTTAGCCAATCTGGCTGGTGAAATGTGGTACTTCAAAGTTGTTTTGATATCCATTTCTCAAATCAATAGTGATTTAGAGCATTTTTTTCATATGCTTACAGATATCTTTAATTTCTACCTCTGAAAATTGCCTGTTCATATCCTTTGACCATTTATCAATTGGGGAATGACCTGTATTCTTATAGATTTTACTTAATTCCAGATATATTTTGGAAATAAGGCCTTTATCAGAGACGCTGGTTGTAAAAATTCTTTCCCAATTTCCCACTTCCTACAGGGGTCTTTTTGCTAGTACTATGACTCTTGCTTTGCCCACGCTAGGATCCAGGTGCCAGTCTTGAGTGGCAGTCCTGGGATGTGGAGAAGCACTAGCATAGCAGAGCTTGTGGCAGAGTGGAGGAGGAAGTCTCCTCACAGCTCACAGACCAGAACACAACACAGGCCAGGAGAGCAAAAAATACCTCTCCTTAGATCGTACCACCTTGAAAGAAATGAAGACTTAGAGGTTCCTAGAAATATCTTTGAAAACAGCTGCACAAAACCCCTAAGACTGGGATAGTGCACCCCCCACTCTGGAAGTAAACAGTTAAAAAGTCCAGTAAAAGGCTGGGGAAAATGAGCAAACAATGGAAAAAAGCTCTTGACTATAGCATGTTATTATGGTGACAAGGAAGATTAAAATACACACTCAGAAGAAGATAGCAAAGTCAAAGCTCCTACCTCCAAAGATTTCAAGAAAAATATGAATAGGTCTGAGGAAAATAACACCTTAAAAAACAAATTAGACCAAATGGCAAAAGAGGTCCAAAAAGTGAATGAGGAGAATGTTTTAAAAAACAGAATTGGCCAAATGGAAAAGAAGATCCAAAAGCTCACTGAAGAAAATAATTCCTTAAAATTAGAATGAAGCAAATGGAAGCTAATGACTTTATGAAAAACCAAGAAACAATAAAACAAAGCCAAAAAATGGAAAAAAATATTAGGAAATTATGAACTGTCTCACAAGAAAAAACAACTGATCTGGAAAATAAATCCAGGACAGATAATTCAAAAATTACTTCAGGTAGAAAGCCATGATGAAAAAAAGAGCCTAGACATCACCTTTCAAGAAATTATCAGGGAAAACTGTCCTGATATTCTAGAACCAGAGGGTAAAATAGAAACTGAAAGAATCTACCGATCACCTCCTGAGAGTCCAAAATGAAAACTCCCAAGGAATATTACAGCCAAGTCCCAGAGCTCCCAGATCAAGGAGAAAATAGTGGAAGCAGCCAGAAAGAAACAAGCACCTCCTACATTAAAGGATCAGAGGACTTGGAATATGATATTCCAGAGGGTAAAGGAGCTGGGATTACAACCAAGAATCACTTACCCAGCAAAACTAAGTATAATCCCTCGGGGGAAAAATGGATATTCAGTGAGATATAGGAAGGACTGTGAAGCATTCTTGATCAAAAGACCTGAGTTGAATTGAAAATTTGACTTTCAAATACAAGACTCAAGAGAAGCATAAAAAGGTAAACAGGAAAGGGAAATCATAAGGGACTTAATAAGGTTAAACTGTTTACAATCCTATATGGAAAGATGATATTTGTTACTCATAAGAACTTTCTCACTATTAGGGTGGTTAGAAGGAGTATATATAGACAGAGGGCATGGGTATGAGTTGAATATGAAGGATTGATATCTAAAAAAATGAAATTTAGGGGTGAGAGAAGAATGTACTGGGAGAAAAAGAAAGGAAGAGGTAGAATGGGGTAAATTATCTCACATAAAAGAAGCAAGAAAAACCTTTTATCATGGACAGGGGAAGGGGGAAGGTAAGAGGGAATGAGTGAACCTTACTCTCATCAGAATTGGTTCAGAGAATAAGATACACATTAAATGGGGTATAGAAATCTATCTTACCTTACAGGAAAGTTGAAGGGGAAGAGGATAAGAAAAGGTGGGAGACAGATTGAGGGAAGGAATAGTGAGAAGTAAAATACTTTTGAGAAGAGACAGGGTGAAAGGAGACAGAGAACAGAATAAATGGGTGTAGGAGGAACAAGATGGAGGGAAATATAGTAACTGTGAAAAAAAAATTGAAGCAAGTTTCTCCGATAAAGCCCTCATTTCTCTAACATACAGTGTCTGTGTCAAATAGTAACTGTGTCAAATCTATAAAAACAAGAGCCATACCCAATTGATAAATGATCAAAAGACAATCAGTTTTGAGATAAAGTAATTAAAGCTATCTATAGCTATAGGAAAAATACTCTCACTATTGATTGGAGAAATGCACATAAAAACAATTCTTAGGTACTAACTCATAAATATTAGATTGGCTGATAGGACAGAAAAAGTAAATGATAATTGTTGGAGGGGATGTGGGAAAAATGAGACATTAATGTACTGTTGATGGAGTTATGAACTGATTTAACCATTCTATTGAATAATTTGGAACTATGCCCAAAGGACTATAAAAACATACATACCCTTTTACCTAGCAATACCACTACTAGGTCTGTATCCCAAAAGAGATAAAAAAAAACAAAAAGGAAAAGGACCTATATGTACCAAAATATTTATAGCAGCTCTTTTCTGGAGGTAAAGAATTAGAAATTGAGGGGAAGCCCATAAATTGGGGAATGGCTGAACAAGTTGTGGTATGTGATTATGATAGAATACTGTATTATTAGAAATGATGAGCAGGATGCTCTGAGAAAAATCCTGGAAAAACTTGCATGGGTAGATGCAAAGTGAAATGTACTGGGTACAAAATAACAGCAATATTGTAAGATGATCAGCTGTGAATGACTTACCTATTCTTACAACACAACAATACAAGACAGCTCTAAAGCATTTAGGATGAAATGGGCCATCCATTCCTAGAAGAACTGATGGTGTCCGAATACAAATTGAAGCATACTTTTTTTTAACTTTATTTTTCTTGCGATTTTTTTTGTCTATGCTTTCCTTCACAACATGACTATTATGGATATGTTTTATAAGACTACACATATATAACCTATATAGAACAAACATAACTCAACAGGGGGTGCAGGGGAAGGGAAAGAATTTGGAACTCAAAGTTTTAAAAACAAATGATAAAAATTGTTTTTAAATGTAACTGGGGAAAAATTAAATACTAAATACAAAAAATAAAATAAAATTATTTTTCCTTAGCATGAGAAAAGGTGTTTGACTTGCCATTCTTGTTCTCAGAATATTTCAATCCCAAGTATGAAACTGTCCCCCTACCAATCATACTTTCACCACTCCCCTAGCTTTGTATCTCCCTATCATTGCATATCTCTTCTCTCTTTCCCGACATTTATCTTTCAACACTTTATACCACCCAGTTTATACTGTCTTCTCAATTTAGTTTTAAAACCATAAATTGAGGTGCAGCTAGGTGGTGGTGTGATTAGAGCATCAGCCCTGGAGTTAGAAGAACCTGAGTTCAAATCAGGCCTCAGTCACTTGACATTTACTAGCTGTGACCTTGGGCAAGTCACTCAACCCTAACTGTCTCAACTCCCCCCTCAAAAAACTAAAAACAAACAAACAAAAACCCCAAACTACAAATTGTTCAGCTTTGCTAAATTTGTGCAAAGATGATAGGTAACAGCATACAGAGTTCAGTTGTTCTCTTGTGCTGGAAATAAAAATCCTTTGGCTAAGTAAGAAAATGCAGCATATCAAGTTAATTCTTCAACAACCCTTTTCTATGTTACTTGACTTTGAGCTTATCATTGTCCTTCCCAAAATGTGTACCACAAAACTGAACACTCTAGAGTTGCTTGACCTGACCATCAACTCACCAGTACTGCTCACTTCAGGTCTATTACTGCAGCCTCATATTCCATTAGGTTTGGGTTTGGTTTTTTTTTTTTTGGGGGGGGGGAGCTGCTATATTACTATCACACTGTTGATATGTTTCACTATCAGATCACTACCTTCCCCCTTATTTTTTTCAAAACGATATTCATACTTTTCCATCTTGAACTTAAAAAAAAGTTTTATTGAAGAATTTTGTCCTTACATTAGTCATTTCCAAGTACTTTCAGACTGAACCCTTTCCCTTCCTGTGACAAAAAAAAAACAATCAAGCAACAAAATTTAATACAGAAATCTTTCTGAGACTACAGAAATGCTCTGTGCCTGTAGTACCTCAGCGTTCTGCCGTGAGGGGGTAAGGGATGTTTCTTTACCTCCTCAAGGGCTTTTCCATTACTTCAGAGTTCAACTTCCTTTCAGTGATCTTTTCTTTTACACTGCTGTTCCTTACTGAGCCTGACCTGACTCAAACTAGGAGGGGACTGGCCTATGCGGGATACTGGAATGAGAAGAGACTTGTAGATCATTCAACATTAACAAAAGAATATTACTTAGCCACCACAGAAGGATATTCACTAAGGCCACCTGAGCTGATTCAGCATAAATAAGTTCCACTGCTGGAGTTTCCCATTGTGGTCCAACTATCAAACACACTTTTAAGTCCTTCATAGCTGTTTTCAATTCTGACAACAAGGAAGTGATGTCAAAAGTCTGAAGCCTGTATTCCCCTAAGCTAGCCAATTACTGAGAATGTCTTCAATAGCTTTCATGAAAAAACTTGGCTAATATGCATTGGGGCACAGGGGTAAAATATCACTCCAACCATTATCATTCAAATCCTTGTATATATCTTTCTGTTTATCTGGAACTATATCACAGGATCACAGATTCAGAGTCAGAAGGAAACTTTGGAGTCAACCACTTGTATTTTACAAATGAGAAAACTTGACAATTCATAAAAAGAAAAACTGATTTCTGACTTCTCAGAATTTTCATTCTCTTGAATTATATATATTTGTGATTTAATAATATACAATAATATTAAATTACACAAAGATCTTTGCTACCACAAAGTGCTGCTCTAAATTTTATGGCATAGACTGAACCTTTTTTTTCCTCGTCTGACAATTTAGTCATTTAAAAAATAATTCCAATATAATTATAAATCCAATATAATTTATAATTCCAAATTGGTACTCAAAATAGCTTAATTACATCACAACTCTAACAACAGTGAGTGGATCAAGTCTGTCTTCTCAGCCTCTCCAACACTGCCTACTACAATTTTTCCCCCCATTTTTGCCAAATGACAGAGTGAAGTAAAACATTAGGGCTGATTTAATTTTCATTTTTTAGTTGATATACACTATCCCTTTGAGGGAAAAAAACCAATCTAGGACAGCCCTAGTTGCTCTTGGACAGAATGAGGTATTACAGCAGGGTGTGCTTAGAAAATTCGCCAGTGTCTCCCCAAAACCACACACCTAAGCCACTTGAGAGATGCTGACACTGTCTTCTTCAGAAACCAGGCTGAAAGAGACACATTAAATCCCAGGAAGTCTCCAGACTGAATATTCTTTGACTATTATTTAGCAAATCATGTAGTATTCATAGTACTTAACAGTGAAAATGGTTGTAGAGAAAAGATGCTTCCTTAACCATTTGAGCTATGGTGTTGAGGTACTAGACTTGATTATTTGGGGCCTAAAGAAATCAGTCTAAATCTTAAGAATAGTTTTTAAAAAAATCCAAATAACAAGACCCCTCCTACCACACAATAAGAATGTAATGTGAACAAAAGGCTACGTTAGCTTAAAAAAAAAAGGGAGAGCACAAACTGTGAAAAGTTGTTCTGCATATTATCAATGCTGCAAAGTCTGGTTCTGTCAAGAATTTTGCTTTCAATGATCCAGCAGGCCAATACCTAGACAAGAGCTCAGCAAACCAGAATAACAAAAAAGCAACTTGGATATCCTCATTTTCTGTATTTGGGGCATGAAGTCATGTGGTCATTATAATTATCAACTTTTCTTATCTATTGGGGAATGTCCCTCAGTGCTACATACATATTCCTTGTTGTATATTCTGGATATTAGATCAACATCTGTTCAACACCAACTGGTGATATTTGATGCAAATATATTCTCCATTTTATCTCCTATTCTAATTTTCTCTTCATTGCTTTTTAATTTTATGTAGTTAAAATTATTTATCTTTTATGATGTCTATTCCTTGTTTGGTTAAGAATTCTCCCTCTAGTCATAATTCCACTAATACACTTTTCTGTTTTTTAATCAGTACCCACAAGTTCTGATGATCTCTACTCCATAACCTGAAATTTCTTTCATATTTTATTTTGTTATTTCTCTTATGATTTTAGATAATTTCTTCTTTTAGATTAATTTTACTACTAAAAGATTAATACAGCAGTAAATCTGTAAGTTATTTTAGGTAATACATTCACCTTCACTAAACTGGTAGGGCACATCCAGAGTAACATGTCTTTTATTTTTTGATAGACGTGAAACCATATTTCTGCAAATCTTACATCTTAATAAGATAATTTCCATATATCTTACCTGTTATGTAGTAATTTAGAATGATTATTTCTCTTATCATTGCTTCTTTGGATTTTTTTGTTAATACAATTTTGAAATTCTAATTTTTATGGCTTATTTTGTAGCTACTACAAAGAACTTTTCTAAACACATCATTAGGTTTTTCACAAACAGAAATTCTTTGCTCATATTTCTATCTTTAATTTTGTTTTCGTCTTACTACACAACTAATTTCTGGTGAAATAACAGTAAGAAGATAGGGCATTCTTGCTTTACCCTCTTCCACTGGGTTCTAATGTTTCTCCATTTCAATGCTAGATCTTTGTTCAAAATATGTGCTTTCAACATCAAGCATTCATTTTAAAAAATCAGAGACACAATATGTTTATATATAAGAACTTTTGTTTAAACCTATATAAACCTATGTTTATATAAGAACTTTTAAGACGACCATGGATAAAGCTGTACTCCAGATAAAATTATATTCCCCACATAATGATAAAAATTTTCTAGACTGGTCGAAGTCTTCGAAAAAAAAAAAAAGCCCTCAGTCTGCCATGTTGTAAAGTCTTTAAGGTTTCTTTATCGTTCCTTTGTCGAGATTTCTTCTTTTTACTTGTTTATTTACTTTCTATTATTTTAATCGCAAACTAAATTTGCTAATATTTTTGTTTTGTTAAAACAGTTATTCCTTCCACATCTCAGGGGTTAGATGCACCTGCACACTGGTGATTTGGAAAATGCACATAAAATTTTTTGGCCTTCCCTTTGTACCAAAGAAGTAGTCTGAATTTTTTCTTTTCTTTTAAGAGGATGTTTTACAGTATCTTATTGTAAAATCTGGGTTAAGTATTTGGTAATAGGTTCTGTGTTGTCTGTGGCTTCTGCAAAATTTCTTATGCCAACCAGTGATATATTCAAATTGTGATGCAGAAAGTCATGATGTGGAAGAGATAACTGTTTAACTTCTCAGAGACACACTAATTTTCTCTGAGGATCTTTAAAGAGTTTCCAAAAGCTTTGATATGTTGCTTTACTCATTATTTTGACCATAACTTTGTGTTTATAATTTGTCCTTTAACCAATTATTGCTCATAATAGTCTCCACTTAGAATTAAATCTTTTGCTCATAATTTTCTTTTGTCATTACTCATTTTGTGTTTTGTTATATTTGCCTTTTTATATTTATGGTTTCATTATGCTCTAACACTTACCAATTTTTGTAAAGGTAAAATGGGACACTAAGGAATGTGTATTCTTTCATATTCCCATTCAGGAATTACCAAAGATCAGTAAATTCAGCATACCGAACAATTTTAACTATTTTCATTTTTGTTTTGTTATTTTTCTGATGGATTTATGTTGTTCCTAAAGGTAATATTACAAAATTACAGAATTTGAGTTGGATGAGAGCTCAGCAGACAACAGTCTGATCCACACAGGAAAGGAATCTCTACTATAACATACCAGACAAGCAGTCATCTAACCTATACCTAGAGACCTCCAAGAAGAGGAAACCAATCAACTCTAAGCAACTTGTTCTACTTCTGGGCAACTCTAATAGTTAGGAAGACACCCCTTGAAATACTTGAAGTCAGCTACCATATCTTCCGAGTCTTCTCTTCTTTAAGCTAAACATGCCAAGTTGCCTTCAACCAAACCTCATACTACACGCTACATATTACATTACTTTTACCACCTGGGTTGCCCATTCTCCACGATACTTTCTAGATGAACAATATCCTTCTTTAAACAATAAAGCCCAGGACTGAATATAAACCTCCAGATGAAGTCTTCTAACAGGACAAAGTAGATTGAGATCACCTCCCTATTCCTGGAACTTATGACCCTCTGAACACAGGACTGAATTAGCTTTTTTTGCTTCCAGATACCTCTACTTATTCATACTGAGCTTGTTGTCTACTAAAACCTCCATATCTTTTTCTGAACAACCATTATCTAATCCGTTGTTTGACCTGTGAAATGGATTTTTATACCCATTTTTAAGACTTTACATTTATCCCTACTGGATTTAATGTTACTGATTCTACCTAGCATTGAGGGCTATCAAGATCCTTTTGAATCCTGTTATTCAGTATGTTATGTACTCCTCTCAGTTGTAGCCATTTGCAAATTTGATGAGCATAACAATCTATGCTTTCAAGCAAAATCGCTGATAAAAAATGTTAAATATTTCCAGCAGTCCCTTCACTGAAACCCCATCTCCAGTTATCTTCACTCAGAACGGAAACTTCGTCTTTACAGCCAGCTTTGAGAAGTGAACTTTTTGCCTTCTTTGCTGGGTCTCAGCAAGGTGGCACAGTGGATAGAGCCATGGGCCTAGAATCAGAAAGACCTGAGTTCAAATCCAGTCTCAGAGGTTTCCTAGTTTTGTGATTCTCATTTTAAAGAAAAAAAAAAGATTAGGGAAATCTGCCTTCTCTCAGTTCCTTCTCTCAATTCAAAGTTAGCTGACACACCAAGCAAAGGTATTATTCTTCTTTGATCCTGTTTCTCTCAATATAACTTTAAAAAACTACAACAAAAAGTCTATCCCTTTTTGTTATCTTTGGTTTCCATTGCCAACTTCAGCTCATTTTGAGCTTCAGAGTTCCTGACACTGGAACCATGCCACACTCATATGCATCATTCTATACATTTCTTTTTAAAATCAAGGTGAGCTGGTCAGTTCATTGTTTGGAATCTTCAGAATAAATCAGTATTTCATCCTCATTAGAACTGTTTTCCTTTGTGTCTTTAGAATTTCATTCTTAAGCATTTCCCATCCCTCCTTTTTCCCTGAAAAATTTTGCATTCTACCTTACCCCAAATATAAGGGACATCCCAGAGTACGCACATCCCCTTTTAGCTATCCTTTTTCTCTTGAATTCTTCTTCAGGCCGCAATTCTTATTTTCTTCTCTGATTCTATCCACCATGCCCCAGAAACCTCTCCATCCTGGAAGCTTCATGAACTGGAATTACCCTCTGCCCCTTCGACCTCTCCCTCTGATTCTTCCCAGAACCTCCATTTTAAGAAAGATGACAAGATCATCCAGATCTTTATCACTTCAAAGGCTGCAGTTCTGATTCTTCTCCCAGCTTTCTTTCTTTCTTTTTTTATTATTTATTTAATAAACATTTGACCTTTTTTTTTTTGGATTGGGGAAGGCAGAGCAATTGGGGTTAAGTGACTTGCCCCAGATCACATGGCTAGTAAATGTTATGTGTCTGAGGCTGGATTTGAACCCAGGTCCTCCTGACTCCAGGGCCAGTGCTCTATTCACTGTACCACCTAGACACCCTCCGGCTTTCTTTACCAAGCTCTAGTGCCAGGTAGTGCATCTCCTCTTCCCTGTCCCGTTCCCCTCCTCCCCCTTCCAGCTTCCTTTTATGAGCTATCTTTCTGTAGTTCAGTCTGTATTTGTATTTCCAGAATTTTGCACAGTTCCTGGCATATTCCATAGCAAACAAGTATCCTGCCTTTAAGGGGTAAAAACACTATTCCATCACACCAGGTCTCCTGCCTTTCCTGGAAGAGGAGAAACAATTCCATTAAACACCAGACTACTTTCTAGGGAAGAGGAGAAAGGCCATTCCATCAAGTCTTTGGGAAAGTAGATAAACAATCATTCCTTCAGCTCCAAGCAAGTTATCAACTCAACTGAAATGCAAGATTCCACCCAGAGACCTACTGACCATGAAAATCTACTCAAACTTATCCCTCAGTGACAACTCTCCCCAACCCAGCAATTCCAACTCCCCAGCTGTCACTCCACTCTTGTCCACTATTGCCTGATCTCTTATTCCTACTCTCTGCAACCCCAAAGACCCCAAATCCCACTCTAAAGCTGCCTATGCCTCCTACTGTTTTCTGTAGAATGCCTCTCCACAGGCAACAAACTAACTCAATCCTAAATCTTACTTTTCCATTCCTTCCGTCTCACTAAAGTCTGGCTCCCTCCTGATAACATAGGGCATCCTATGGGCACCCTTTGCAGCAATGGTTATACTTTCAAGTCTCCAACTCAGTAGCTGAGGTAAGGGAGATGGAATACTTCTTGCTCCCTATTGCCATTTCCAGATTTTCCACCACCGCTCAGTAATCTTTCCTCCTTTGAGGATCACTCAATCCATATCTACTGCCCAATAAAATTCTGCTAGCTGCTGTCTAACCAAGCTCCATAAGGAACTTCTGTTTTTTCCTTTCATGATGTCAGTGCCTAGCTCACAATCTTTCTCTCCTCCCAAATGCCTGCCCTCACGCTAGGGCAACACATACACTGATATTCCTTCTAACAACATAACATTTCAGTTCTTCAACTTAATTATTTCCCAGGACCTCCATCTCACCTCAGCCACAGAGATGGTCAGAGCCTTGATCTTGCCACCTGTAATGGTAATGGGAATTTGAAGATCTTCCCTGCCCCTTAATAGGCCAAATGTAATCACATGGAGCCCATGGGGGAGGAACTTGCTGAAAGGGTGGAACAGGAAGGAGCAGGAGAGAGCGCCAGAACTGCTGGGAGCAAGCAGTGTGGGGACTGAGCAGCTAGCATGAGTGAGAGAGGGGCATTTTTGCTTAAGGGGCCTTATTTTGTTTTGAAGGCCTGACAGAGGGAAGGCTTAGGAATGTTAGTGTTTGCTGCATTGGTTATGTGTACCAACTTGTTGGCTTCTATGATGGACTGGGCTTTCTGGTTTTAGGATTCGACTTTCTGGTATCTGAATAAAAATTTTGGTTCTGTCTTCCATGTGGAGAGCCTGTTACATTTTGTGATTCACAACTACACCAGCATGTTCATAGCCGCCATGGGTGCTGTGAATATCACATATGCATTATACCATCACTTACAAAAGCATTACTTCCACATTCTTGAACTCTAAATTCCTTTATCTGATCATGATATATTAGCATTCTCTCTCTCCCTCCCCAGATCAAATTCTATTCTTCATCCACACCACAACTTCCAAAATCCTGATGCTCAGCTCTCTCCCAGAGTATCACCCTTACTCTAGTTACACTCTCCTCTTTTCTGAGGTTTTCTTAACCGTGCTCATCTCAAGTCATCCATATGCCACTATCCCATGAGAAGACTCAACTTTTCCTGCAAAAGCAATCCCTTCTACATATACAAGTGATACTACTGCAACCTCTCTTCAGTAAACTGCCTCCTCTATCATCCCTACTTTCTCACTTATCTTCAATCTCTCCCTGTCTACTTCCAGATTACCTACAAATATGCCTATGTCTCCCCCATCCTCAAAAACCCTCTCGATCTCTCTGTATCTCTCTCTCTATCAGCTACGGTCCCACATCTCTCCTACCTTTTGTGGCTAAATTCCTTAGAAAGTCCAGTAAGTGTCTCTATTGCCTCTCTTCTTTATTTTCTTAACTTTATACATTTTGTTTCTGACCTCATCTCTTCTCTGACACTGCTACCATCTTGGTTCTGGAGGGTATCATCTCATAACTGGATTGTTGCAATAGCTTGGTTAATCTGTCTGCCGAACAAATAATCTTCCTAAGTGATCTTCTAAAGTACAGACTTAAACATTCCATTACCCTACTGGGTAAACTCCGTGGCTCCCTATCACCTCCAGGATCAAATACAAAATCTTTTATTTGGCATTCAAATTCCTTCTTAACCTCCCATCTTCACATTTCCATTCTTACACCTTACACTACACCCTTCCCTTAAGCCATGTTTCCATCTCCCAACTGTGGGCATTTTCACTTGCTATCCTCCAAGCATGAAATACTCTCAACCATCCTCATCTTTGCCCCGTGGCTTCCCTGGCTTCCTTCAAGTTTTAGATAAAATCTCACCTTTTGTAGGGAGCCTTTCCCAATTTCTCTTTAGAACTCGTGTCTTCTCTGTTATTTCCTATTTATTCCACATCTATGTTGTTTGCAGAGCTTTTTGCATACTGCCTCTCCCATCAGATTAGCCCTTCAAGGTTATGGACTATCTTTTGTCTGTCTTGATACACCATTGCTCAGCACAGTATAGGTGCTTAATAAATGTTTACTGACATAGTAATAAGTCCATAATAAATGCTTGTTGACTTGACCTGAAATTCGATTGGAAAGATAGTTAGCAGCTCAAATGTGGAGTGTTTTAAGATTCCAGGCTAATGACTTTGTATTTTATCCTAGAAAAATAAGTAGCCATTGATGATTAGGAATGGGGAGGGTCAGATTTGTTTTAGGAATATCAATTTGGCATCTGTGTGGAAGACAGACTCCAGGCACTGAGTTCAATTGGTAGGCTTCTGCAATAGTTGTGGAAAGAGATGACAAGGATCTGAACTAAAAAAAAAAAAAGATTTGTATGAGTGGAGAGGAAAAAAATTCAAGATGTATGGAAATAGGATCAACAAGACCTAGGAATTGGTTGAACCTGGGTAAAAGGGAAAAGGTTAAAAAAAGGGGGGGAGGAGGGGAGGTCAGCCAAGTTTGTTAACTCCAGGATTTGGAATCTGGAGTTTCTGCATCTCTAAAATGGGAGTGATAACTGTAATAATTATCTCACAAGCCTGTTATAAAAATCAAATGTGATAAAGCCTGTAAGATGTGTTGTAAACTTTACATATAATGCAATATCAATACAGCAAAATTACTAAACCCCCCTCAGATTTTTTTCATTTCTCAATCTTATACTTGTTTCTGAAACCAAAAATAACTAAGCTCCTTGAGGGTAGGTACTATTTAATTTTTTGTTTTTGTATTCCCAGTGGCCAGAACATAGTACACAATTTACAAAATTTAAACCAATATTACATTTTGCTCTCATTCTAACTTCCTGAAATCTTTTTGCCCCCTGATACACGACATGTGGCACTGGAAGGTACTTTTTCATGGTACTTTACCATTCCTCAACTTGACAGGCATCGTAATTCTCCTTTTCTTATCCTTTTCAATGCCTACTCTACCTCAAGGGGCAACTAGGTGGCAAAGTAGTTGTGGCCAAGGACTGGAGCCTCAGACATTTACTACCTGTATGACCCTGGACAAGTCTCTTTACCCCGTTTGTCTCAGTTTCCTCATCTGTAAAATAAGCTGGAGAAGGAAAAGGCAAACCACTCCAGTATCATTACCAAAATCTCAGATAGGGCCACAACTGAACAACAACTTTACCTTACTCTTCTTACCTTAATTCTTATAAAAGGGTCTACTGCCACTCAAGATATTAGTTGATCATTCTAATAGCTCAAATTTTAGACATAAAGTATTTTCCTAAAAGTCCTACATGGAAAATTAGGAAGGCAAATAAACCAATATACAAACCACAGAGATCCCACTGTGTAAATATCCAAATAACGATTATTACATAAATTTCACATTGCTTAAATGATTTTAAAAAAACATAAAAATGACATTACTGCGCTTTCAGTTCTTAAGTAACAGCACTCCCAAAATTTGCATACTTAATACATCTATTACTTATCTTGAAAATCACATTAAAAGTTTTTAAAAACGGACTACACTACACTGTAAATCTTACTTAGCTCTTTTTTCCCCCACTTCTGAATACAAGAAAACAGGATTTTAAAATCTACTATTTTCGAAGTCTTCCTAGGACCTAAGTAAATTGCTAAGGAATGACAATAAGAAATCTTAATGTTGCAGTGGTGATTCTAACATCAAAAGACAAATTGTCACGATAGAATATCTCAACTTAACAAAAAATCTGATACAGAAGAGCCCAGACATGGCTCTACCAATACACATTCTTGAGTTACTTTTTCCCTTCAGATCTCCTGGTTTCCAGAAGAGAGCAAATGCTCAAATAATGGCACACACCAGGCTCCCTTAGTTTAAAGTAAAGGACGGCATCTTTAAATAACAAATGTTTCCTTTTCAAGCTCATCTAGAAATAATTCTTTCATTTTTTTTCTCAAATACATTTTTGCACTGAATTTGGGATTTGCAAAGTTTTGATCACTAGGAATATTAGATTTCTTTCTAGCATCATACATTCATATCTCTGAAACCAAGAAATTATTTCCATATGTTCACGAAAACTTTAGGAAAAATCAACAAATTAGGTAACGTGCACTTTAAGGTAAATGACAACAAAAATAGTAAACATAAAAGCGTTGGCTACGGAAGCATTTCGAAAGATCTTCAAATCACCTTACTCCCTGTATTCATCTCAGAGACAAAATTTTTGGATGGAAATTCTTAATCATCTCCTCCTCCCCAATCAGAACTCTACCAAACTTTGGGAAATGACAAGTGTACTTGCAAAGTCCTGTCCTCCCAGCCCAGAGGTCTTTGGCGACAACTTTGGACTATCTGTCCCAGAAGGAACTGGCTGAAACCGAGCCCGGCTTTCAATAGGGAAGAAGGTAAAACCCAAATCCTTAGCCGGCTACTACATGGCCAGAAAAGCCTTTTCCGGCCACCCTTGCCTTGGAGCACCACAGCAGAGGCAGCAGGAGGGAAAGCAGCCTGGGTACCCTGACCCTCTCTCTGAATCCGCTCTGGGCCGCAGGGAGAAACGACCTCCCGGTCACGGCTTCAGCTCCGAGGCGGGTCTGCCTCCGACACCCCACTTTACCAGGAAGTCCAGGCGCCCCGCGGGCGGAGGAGGAGCCTGGAAGGAGCCAGGCTGAGGCCTGGGGACCGCCCCTAGGCCGGACTGGGACGGCGTGAAGGCCTATCCCCGGGGCCTGACTTACCTCGGCATCTTCTTTGGACTGCGGTAGGGTGGGAAACTCCAACTTCACGTCCTCCATTGCCCCAGCCGGCTGCTCGGTGTGGTCTAGAGGGCCAGCTGGCCGCCCAGCCCGTAACCCTCGGGCAGGGAGCGACGGCCGCAGCGGACAAGACGGCTGGGCCGGAGGGGTGCAGGCTGGCTACTGACACGCGAAGGCCACTAGCTCCTGGCGACTCGGGTAGCGGCGACGGCGGCGCAGCTGAGCTTGGGGTGGCTCGTGCTCCGCCGCCATGCTGTTCCTCCTCACTTCACCCTACCCCCCCCCTACCCCTCCCCTTCAGCCTCCCGCACTGCCAAGCAGCACCCTTCAGTTCAGTCCGGTCTAGGCAGAGAACTAGACCTCCCTCCGCCGGCCCAACCAACGCAGGCCCACGTACAGGGTTGTCCTGATCTGCCGCCGCCTGGTGTCAGTGCGGCGCTCCCGGCCACGCCCCTCTTCCGAGCCGGCCAGCGGAGCTGACGTAGACACGCGGCCACTTCCTCCTGCCGGGGGACGTTGTAGCGCAGGGCCAGGCAGAGGCACTCAGGAAGTAAGGTCTCAGACAAAGCCAGAATGGGCTACGGCCTATTTCCTAGCTCAGGAACACGAGGCTCCGTTTGTACCTAATTGCCCTGCTTAAGGGACGCGGTGCCGAACTGCTGGTTAAAATGCCATGCTTAATGCTTATTAGGATGATCCCTAATAAATGGGACAATTGAGGCAGTATCAGTAGAATCTAAGGTGAATCTTGTGTTTTTTTTTCACCCTTTGCGCCGATTGCACCACGTGCCTTACGCATATGAAAAGTTATAGCCCTCAGTATTTCCATTCCAGTGTTCCCTAAGAGTAGGAAAGAACTAAATTCATTTTATTAACTTTAGCACGTCTTGAGAGGCAGCATGGCCTGAGTCAAGAAGACTTTCTGTCCTCAAGTTCTGTCTCTGACACAGTGGCTTTATGGACTAGGGCGAGTCATGAGCTGAGCTTTTAGTGGCCCCAAGAAACTCTAAGGCCGTGGTTCTCAACCTGTAGGTCGCGACCCCTTTGGGGGGGTCTAACGACTCTTTCACAGGGGTCACAGAGGTGGCCTTAGACCATGGGAAAACATATTTCCGATGGTTTTATGAATCTCCTCTATCCCTCTCTAGGCAGGTGGCCCACATGCAGACACACCCACATACGACTATTAAAGGGTTGAGGCATTAGGAAGGTTGAGAACCACTGCTCTAAGGACACTAATTGTGAAGTAGATGCCAGATATATATTGGTACATCTACCAGATCTCTAGAAAAAGGAAATGTTTAGTAAAAAAGAGGTAAATTGTGCATCTTGCAAAAATACCACACTACTTGTGACATGTAATAACAAATCACATTTTCTGCAGATCTTTTTAAACCTAGTGTAAAGAAAACAGCCTTAAGGACCCAGCAGTAATGTGAGGAAGGAGTGTAGGGAGATGCAGCTGAGGAAACCCCTTCACCAATTCAGATTGGCAACAGATTCTTATTTTCCAATCCAAGTTTCATTTACGTGGCCCTTCAGGCTGCCAGTATGGGTCAGTCAGGCCTTGAACTTTTCTGACTAACCTTTGGTTTGATTCCTGAGGTACAAGTTACCAAAACATTAAGTAGCTTGCATTTTTTTCCCAAGATGCAGTACCATATAGTTTATGTAACTGTTGAAGAAAAAAGGTTACTATAGTAACATCATTGGGTCAGAACCTTTCAAAAATAGCCAACTCAAGTAGAATGTCTGATGAAAGTAATGATTTAGCTGATTTTACCTATTTAAGCTAATTAAAGTAAAATTACAGCACTTTTTATAGGTTAACTGCAGCAGGGAAAAAAATGCAATTTTAAGGATATATTCATACATATCCAGGATGATCTGGAGTCAATCTCAGAACCCATCCCAGGGGGCCTGGTGCTGAAAAGAAGCAACACTACTAAGAGCGCTCTCCCCCCCTTGCTTACAACCCCACCCCCCAGTTCCAATGCTATTCCAGAATCAGGGACAGCCCAACAGTGGCAAGAACTGCCATTGCCATAGATGCCTTCCCACTTTGTCTTCTCTCTTCACCCAGGCTGCTTGACTCAAAGAGTCTGGATAATATGGAAGTACCACTTGTCCTACCATTGCATTCTCAGATCCCCTACACCGTTATCATTTACTCTGCTTCTATTCCCTGAAGGCCCCAGGCACTCCCTGGAAACCACCCAGATTGTTGTACACTTAGGACTTCAAGACCTTTCCGTCTACCCTGTGTTCTATACTAATATGAGAGACTGGTCTCAGTTTTACCATTTGTATCACCAAAGCTTGGCACCTAATAAATATACTTAGGTTTGAAACTGAAGTAAAATGAGACACTTGCAGAATATGTGACAATTAACAAAAAGGTTTACTTAGCCTTGGCAGAGGACAAAAATTGAGCAGGAAAAGGATATTCAGCAAAGATACAGAACTGATTTATTTGGGCTCAGTTTTACTGCTTCCATGTTACTCATAATGATGAGGTCAGAAGCCTGAGAAAGAAGCCAGGTTTTTGTACTTATGGCACAAGGAATTAAAGTCCCAGTACCTTTTTAAGGAAAAATCTAGCCTTTAGAGGGGCAGGGCCTTAAAGATATTGCTCCTAACAAAAGTATCCATTTTAATTAAATGAATTACTATTAACAAAATATTGGGAATACAAACTATTTGCTTTACAAAATGTATCTGTTAAATACTATTAAGTGGCTTGCACTGTAAGCAATCCCAGTGCATTTTTCATGCACTCCCCTTTCTACTACTTTGTGTCTGGAAGATGTGATCACAGGAGAGCTAGAAGAGATTTTAGAAGTCATGTAGTCCAAAATGGAAGGTTGTTTTGTTTTTTAAAGGGACACACTACTCAGCTAATGTTTGAAGGCTGATTTAGTTTTAGTAAAACTGCAGTTTTGAGCAAATGATGCTGAACTAATTATCAAACTAAAATTATAGTTTTTCTTTTTCAGCCTCAGCATTTTCAATTAGTATCAAGTGACATGTTTCCTTGGGGCCTTTACTATCTTATCATGGGAAAGATCCATGCACAAAGAAAATCTTTTGGGGTCAACAGTTAGGAATACTCCTTAAACATATCAAGATGTGCTCAATTAGCAGGCTCTATTACCTTTAGGTACTAAATTCTTCCACAGTCTAATAAAAAAAACCCCAACACTTTCAATCTTGATGGGGGAGGGGGAGGAAGGAGATTACACCCCCCCTCCCCATTCAGGCAAGGTTAGTTTAAAAAAAAAATTTTTTTTTTCATGGAAGGATACACCAGACACACAAGTTGATTTGAGAGGCAGAGTAATGCATTATAATGTAAATGAGAATCCATGATTACTGACAGTAGGTTTTGATTTAAAACCAACTTTTAAATACCTTAAATTCAAGAGACATTGATTTGGGCTATCATATATAAAATTTACCAAAGATCCCCCAAAACCATGACAAATGTACTCTTAGCCAAGGCTACTATGTTAAGAGGACTGAATCAAACAAATTTTATTCAACTCTTTGGGATGACGAAAACAAGTAAAATAATATAAAATGTCATTTAAGAAATACTCTTTTAAAACTGATATCTCAAATCATTTCAATATTTTACAAATTGCCCACAAAGTAACTATTTCAAAATTTTTTTATCCAACTCATTTGCTGCAATAAATGCAACACTGACAAATGTATAGTTTTTTGTGCCAGTATTATACACAGAATTAATGAATTATTACTTTATATGTAATATGCTTTCAATGAGATCATATCCAATACATACATTATTTTCTGCAACTTTATTTTTATATTATGCTAATATATTTTAAGAAGTATAACTTAGACAGGTTTATAGTCTAGTTTAGATTCCAACTTCTTAGAATCAGCTACTTTTCTGACTGCTTTCATGAAATCTTCCTGTACTACAAAATCATGATCAGCACGAATTGCAAACATACCTGTGAAGAATAAAGTAACAATTAACAGTTCAGCTATTAAGTTATTTCATTTTTTCACATTTACTTTTTGTCATAAAGTGCCAACATTTTTTAAATGAAATATTTTTTCCAATCAAGGAAATTCTACCTTTTCTCCCTCTCCCCTCCCACTGAAAAAGAGGAACCCCCCCCCAAACTCTTCTTATAAACATCAAATGAAACAAATTGCTGCATAGATCATGACAAAAAAAAATGTGTCTCAATCTATACTGAGTTCATCACCTCTCTCTCAAAAAGTGAGTAACATATTTCATCATGAATCCCCTGGAATCATGGTTGGTAATTGTGTATTTAGGCATTCCTAAATCTTTTCAAAGTTGTCTTTATAATACTGTTGTTATTGTGTAAGTTATTCTCTGCCAGTTCATACAAGTCTTCCCAAGTTTCATATCCCCCCTTTATAATTTTTTTCAGCAAGATGTACTCTGTCCGATTCATATACTGTAATTTTTTCAGCCACTTCTCAATTGATGAGTACTCCCTGAAGTTCCAATTCTTTGCCACTGGAAAAGGAAATACTACAAATATTTTTGTACATATGGGTCCTTTTCCTTCTTTGTTCGCCTCAGGGTATAGACTTAATAGCGGCATTACTGGGTCAAAGCATATGCAGTTTTTGTGCCACAGCTCCAGACTGCTTTCCAGAATGGCTGGGTCAGTTCACAGCTCAATCAATAGGATATAAATGGACTTTTTTTTCTGCAGCCCCTGCAGCACTTGTCATTTTCCTTTTTTGGTAAACTCTGCCAAATCTGAAGGTCTGACATAGAACCTCAGAGTTGTTTTAGTTTGTACTTCTCGAATTATTAATGATTTAGAACACTTTTTTCCCCCAATTTTTTCCTTTGAAAGTTTTCAGTTCATTATCTTTTTACCATTTGTCAACTGGGAAATGTAGTGCCCACATTTTTACAGAATCTAGTACAAGCCAAAACATATTTGAGTTTTTCCCTATGAAAGCTCAAATGATCACATGGATTAACCAACAGGCAGGCTAACTATGACGATTTGCCAAATTAAGGTTATACACCTGTGTAGCGAAACAACTAGGAGTAATATTCAATTAAGCAAAGATTAACTTAAACTACTTACTAAGATAAAATATTTTATTGCTCCAGCTGCTGACTACAGCCTGAATTTATTTACAGGTTAAGAGTGCTAAATCTTACTTCATTTCCAATGTCCCTTTTATTTCTTTTAATTAAAAGTCATTTTTTCCTACTCCTAAAGGCTTTGGCATTGTCCTGGGACTAATTACATAGTTGGTGAACTGTCTAGTTTCTTCATTGCTTCTTCCTGTAACTGACTTCCTATAGACGATTTAACTGATTATCTAAAATTTTACAAG
Source organism: Pseudochirops cupreus (assembly GCA_028627135.1). Lineage (NCBI taxonomy): Eukaryota > Metazoa > Chordata > Mammalia > Diprotodontia > Pseudocheiridae > Pseudochirops > Pseudochirops cupreus. The sequence goes on from CM053581.1 coordinate 327,246,018, forward strand.
GTACAAATCAAACCAATCAATTCTATCTGTTAACACTCCTGTTAAAATGTATTACTGAGTGAAGAAGCTAAAAATATTAGACGATGTTATTTCCTAGATTTGGGGATTTAATTTACTTAATACTTCATTTACCATGAATTATTGTAATTTAAACACAAGTATTTTCATGTCAAAATAAAGTATTTTGCTTGTAATTTGTTAGTGTTCATAGGCTTAAGGCTCATTAAATTCACAATGCCACACTCTAATCAATCTCAGATTCTAAATAGTACATCTTGTTATCTGTATAGTTTTTACTTTCAACCACCATGATAAAAACAATGCTTCCCTCCCTTCTTCTTCAAGTCTTCTCCGTAAGACAATACAACGTTTCCTACTTGTGCATGTATGTTTATGATAAGCAAAATCTGGTGGAGAACTAGAGCTGAGCAACTAAATGAAATTAACCCTACAAATAGTACAATGAAAAAGTGTTAGGCTTGTAGTCAGAAGAACTGGGTTCAATCCTAGATCTGACACTTAATGGCTGTATGATCACGTCACAGAAAAAAAGCTAGAGCAGGTATCTTAGAGGTTATCCACTCCAACTCCCTCATTTTACAGTAGAGGAAACTGAAGGCCAGGGAGGTTAGGTGCCTTGTAATACTACCTCTCCCCTTCTCTCCATTTTAAATTTGGCTGAAATTTTAAATTCATCTCTGTTCCACTCCTGTATGCTCCTTTGTTTTGTTAGGATCCCCATGCCAAGACCACTCCTCTCTCTTTATACTTTTAGGAGACAGCCGGTTTTCCAGAGCTAGGGCGCAGCAAGCAAGCTGTGTCTTGAGCTTGGAATAACAATAATCCTTTGTGGCTTACCCTCTGCATGATCTCCGACATAGCAAAACCCCAGAATTGTTTCACATAACTACCAGGTGGTCTCTGAATCTGGAGAAGCACCTATAGCACCCATGTTTTGGTCATGAAGTCCTACTATGAATCGAACTTGTTTCCTTGTTGCTGTTACCCCTCCACTGTCAGGGCTACAGCCCACTAAGTGGCCCCTGGTATAGGTACTGACATTTGCCCACACTAACGTGGGTTTCCTAGTAGAGGCAGCCCTGTCACATGTGTCAAGTTTCCCTCCTCCAATGGAATAAAGGCCTTTTGCTTATGACCACTGTTCTCTCTTTGGTTTTATTTTATTTTTAGAGTTAACTGTGGTTCTGATAACCTGTGTGAGCTCTCTGGTTTTTTCAGAGTTAACAGTGGTTACATGACCTGTGATTTTTTGGTCATTTGTTTTCAGGGCTGAAAGTGTTTCTTGTATATAATAAATTACTGGATCCTGCTTTCTAATCCATTCCACTTCCTTCCATCTTAGGTGTATATTCACCACTCATGTTCATAGCTACTACTGTTAACTGTGTATTTCCCTCTATGATATCCTGTACTTTCTCTCTCCTAATCTGAATCCTTCCTTTATAAAGAAAAGGTGGTAAAACATGCATGACACTAGTCATCTGTAATTGAAGCAATCTGTTTCACCTGAGGTGCCCCTTTCACCCTTTCTCCACTCCCCAACTTATAGCAGGTTCTTACTTTCTTTTTGAACAACCCTTTAACAATGGAGTTTGTTTTGCCACTCTGTTATGGATCCTGCCCATCACTATCATATATTGATCAATGTGTTGCTTACCTTTCTGTATTTCTCTGATTCCTTTATTTCAAAACAACTATTCAAGTCTGGCGTTTTCATCAGGAATGACTGGAAAGACTCTAAGTAAAGGTCTGATTTCCCTATAGAATTTTCCTTACTTTTTCTGGGTAAGTTATTGTTGGTTCTAAGCCTCTATCTTTACTTCTGGAATAACATATTCCAAACTCCCCTATTCGATATAATGGTGGCTGCCAGATCTTTCTGTCTCTTGCTTCATTTCTTCTAGTCCTTGTGGCAAAATCATTTTTTTCTCTGAGTCTCTAATTAGACACGCTGTGCTGCTATTCTTTTCTTACGGGTTTACCTTTGGGTTTCTGCAGGATTGCACCAGTCTTTTCTGTGCCGTCCTAGCTAGATTAGATAGATGAGTTTATAGCAGTTTCTTTCTTTTTGGTTTTCTGCATCACTGCTCTCTTTTGGATGCATTTTTAGGGATCTGCGCTCCTCTAGGCTCTACCATGCAGCCATCTTCCCATTATTTTTCATTTTCTTTCCTAGCTGCTTACTGACAGCCTCAGCTCTATCTTATCCTTAAAAAACCTTTCACTTGCTTGCCACCTTCTTAAACTACTCACCTTTTCCTCTGCTACTCATACCTGCTAACTTTATTTACCTTTCACTCAACTACTCAACCCCTGGCAATTTATTTAGCTTTGAACACAACTCAACTTAAAAGAAATCTCAAAGATGTCACATTTTCTTAAAGATCTTATCAAATAATTACTATTTAAAAAATAAGACATTGGTGGCAGAAAAATGTCCCTTAGACTGAAAATGGGGATCACAAAGTCAATGCTAGAACTAAAAACAGGATGTAGATAAGCAGTATTTATAGAAATTTTACATTCATCACTTTCTAACCCAATACCCTGCCCCCTCTAGTATCATAAATTGTAAGAATTCATACTTTTATCAAATTACAGAAACAAAAGATAATGCAATTAAAAAAATCTCTTACCTGCTTCAGTGCAAACATTTCTCAGATCTGCTCCATTAAAGCCATCTGAGAGCTTCACAATTGCTTCATAATCTAGTCATAAAGAATACTGGAAATTAACAAAGATTATATTCAACCTCATTCCAATACTGAAAAGTTAGACTGTTTTTCCTCCTTTGAAATTAATGGGGGAGGTTTGTCATTTTTATTAACGTGCCATAAGGATACTAAAAAATCACCAAATTTATTATCCTGGATTATACTTTTTATAAGTACAATTTAGTAATAACTGAGGTTTTAAATCAGAAAAACAAAATAACTTCCAGAACCACAACTTGTTTAAATGTAGTGATCTGTATTGTTTCTAAGTGTCCCTAGCCACTTGAGAGTTAAAAGTAAAAGAGCGAAGAACTTTGTTAGCACAACAATTGAGGGACTTGGTAAGCCAATGAAAAACAAAAATGGACAAGGATGAAGGATGGATGCATAGGTTAACAGCAGCCTAGCAGCAGTTCAGGGATGTGCTATGCCCACTGGCAATGATGTATTATTTTGGGCAGACTTGTTGAAGACTGGTAATTCCTATTTGATTTGATATTATGAAAGTAAAAACCACTATTAAATATAACCCTTAATTGGGATAAAATTTATCCCAAGATCAAGAGCTCTCTGTCCAAAGATTTTCATAGCAATATAGTCAGCTCAGTTATTGTTTCAAAACAAAAAACGTTCTTCATTGTTTCAAAAATGTGTTGTTTTGAAAATCAAAATTTGTTCCAACACAACTGACATATTAGGGAACATTCTGGGCATAACTCAAATTTTGAGTCTGTTTCCCTGAGATTTCTTCCTCAAGAAAACTCTACCAATTCATAGCAACTCAAAAGCTAAACTCCTCCTGAGACACCTACTTCCACAATGTAAATCTTTTTCAAGACAAATTACTGCATTTACTGTATATCTTCTGCTGTAGTAATAAGCCCTGTGAACACAGAAGGGCTGCTCTATACCATTCCCATTTCCAGTGGCTCTGGACTTGCAGTGCTACTCCTGCAGTCTTGAGATGCAGGCAGCACCATAAGGCTAGAGATGTGGTCACTGCCTATTGTAGTAGTTTACTGTAACATTTATATATTTCTTAATCATTTAATATGCATAAAATTATGGTACTGTTATTAGGTTGCTGTCTTTTCTTTTATGTCACTGATGCAGTTTTTGAGCACTGTTCCCCTAGATCTTATTCTTCACATAAGAGTTATGGTTTTTATTGAACAGTTTTGCTGATCAGGGTGCTTTTTTTGGAATGCATATGTCAAATTATAGCAGAACTGACAGTAAATGCAAAAACTGATAATGGTCTAAATGTCCAATATGTGAGAATGGTTAAACAGTTTAGGTACTTTGATCTAATCCCTGAGGTCTTAACTGGGGAAGGGGACTTCAAAGAGAATGTGACAGGATCAGACCTACGCTTCAGGAGTATCATTTTGGCAGCTGTGTGGAGGATGGACTGGCATGGTGAAAGAAGATGCAAGGAGTTCAATGAGTAGAGCCCTGCAATAATGTGAGGCAATGAGGCCCTGAACTGAGCTAATGACTGCAGGAGTAACACGGAAGGGTTGGATGCAAAAAATGCTACAGAGGTAAAAAGGCTAAGATATGGAAACTGACTGAATATATGGTGGGAGGGGGAGTGAGGAGCTGAAGTTACAAATTCAGGAGATTGAAAGAATGGCAGTGTCGCTGACAGAAATGGAAAAAGGTACCAGAAGGGTAAGTTTGGGAAAAATATAGTAAGTTGTGTTTTGGACAAAAATTCGAGATGTTTATGGACGTTTAATTTAAAATCTCCAAGAGGTAGTTAGTGATGTGGGACTAGAACTGAAGCCGCTAAGGCTGGATATACAGATCTAGGAGTCATTTGCACAGAGAGGATAATTAAATTAAGGAGGTGATGTCACTAGGAGAAAGTATAGAGAGAAAGAAGAAGAAACGAATGCCCCCAAGAGTCATTGTGCATGATATGGATAATGAGCCAATAAATGAGAATGTTGTGAAAACCCAGCAGAGTGAGAGCATTTAAGGAAAGAGGTTATTCCACAACGTCAAATGTTGCAGAGAGATCAAAAAAAGAAAGGGCTGAAAAAAGGCTAACAGATTTGTCAATTAAGACCTAACTGTTAACTTCAGAGAGAGCAATTTCAGTTTTGAGTAAGAAGACAGATTGTAAAAAATTCACAAGAGTGAAAGAGGAAACAGTGAGTACAGACAATTTATTCTCCAGGAATTTGGTTAAGAAAGGAAGGCAAGACATAGGATGATAGCTTGAGGGGATGGTAAAGTCTGGTGAACATTTTTTAAAGATGGAAGAGCTTGTAGGCAGCATAAAGGAATAAACAGGTAGGGTTTCTGATGGCTGGAGGTAGAGGAGACTGATATATTGCAGAAGAAGGGAGCAGAACTATCCCATTGTCAGATAGTGGAAGAAAAGAAGGAGAGCTCCTGGAAAATGGAACATCTCAGTAAAGTATGAGTTTAAAGGGTACAATGAGGAGCCCTTGAAGAAAGAAGAGTTCTTGAACAACCTCAGCAGGGAGTGGGATAGGGAATCAATTATGGAAGAACAGAGAACTACTTCAGACATCTCGTTTCTCAACAGGCTTGCACTGGTTTAGGATTTCTTTAGCCACTTCACCGTGGCCCCAAGTTAGGTACCTTCCCTCCCCCTCTATATTTTCATCTCTTTTCAGCTTTCTTTTATCTTGTCTTTCCCAGTTAAGTTTCTTAAGGGTAGTGACTATCTTTCTTTTTTGTATTTGTATCCCCAACGCTAAGCACAGTGCCTGGTGATAGCAGGCACTTAATAAATGTTTACTATGACTTTGACCTTGTTGCAGTGAGGGCCCACTTGAGGTTACAAAACAAAGTTATGGTGTAAAGATTAATTATTTAAATGAAAGCTACCAAGCAAGTTTTATTGGCTGTATTTATGTCCAAAGTTATTTTTCTTTTTTTGGGATTAAGTGACTTGCCCAAAGTCACACGGCTAGTAAGTACATCAAGTGTCTGAGGCCGGATTTGAACTCAAGTCCTCCTGACTCCAGGGCCGGTGCTCTACTCACTGTGCCACCTAGCCGCCCCCCAAAGTTGTTTTTACAAAATAAAAAATTTAATTTTTTAAAAGTGTAGATCAAAGTATTCCAAAACTTTGGAAGTGTAATTTCTTTGTTATACAGTAAGTGAATTTTAGACAAATCTTATCAACAACAACAACAACAACAAAATACAGGCTAAGAATAATAAGTAAGAAATATATTAAGATTTTAAAACAATCTGACAACTAAAGGAAAAGAAAAATTATTTGTAATAATCATAACTAAACTGAGGTGAAGAGGCTTTTTTAGGCTACATACATATCACTATTCCTCAGAGATCAGTCTCAGCTAACATTTTCTTTTACTGTGATGGGAAAAATATCTTAATGTACCTTCCCCTCTTCCCTCCCATGAAAGTTAGGGTAGTTTTTCCTTGAAAATATAGTGAAAAGATACTCCAAATGTGATTGGCTCAGAGGATTAAAAACTATGGCTACCGACATGTTTCTTGCTTGACAAAACAACCACGAGAAGCTCCAGCCTCTCTCTAAAGCTTAGTTAGGAAACCACGATGGACTAGGTAAATGCCCTAGGACCTAGGTGCTGCAGTGGGCAGAGCAGCAGGCCTAGAGTCAAGAAGACCTAAGTTTAAATCTAATCTTAGACACATACTAGCTGTGTGACCCTTGTCAAGACACTTAACTTCCTCTGTTTCCTCAACTGTAAAATGGGGATAGTAATAGCATCTACTGAAATGAGATAATAGAAGGTACTATATAAATGCATGTTTTCTTTCTATTCCTCTTCCCTTTTGAAAACTATTAAATTACTTAAAAATCTCTCATTTTATTCCCATATCAAATCTAATTTACCAGGGGACTGGTCTGCCTTAGGCTTACCCTAAAAAAAAAAAAAAAAACAACTTTAATTAGTAAAACACAAAAAATCAGATTTTAGGTTGTTTCCATACCTATTTCACCATGTTTTGTGATAGGACCTGCATGAATCTTCAATATGTCTAATCTTGCTTGTTCATTTGGTAAATCAATATCTGAAATTAATAAATATTTGTTTAGTTGATTTTAAATCTTTTTTAAAAAAAAGGCTGTGAAAGAAAAAGAAAGGAACGTATTTTAAAAAGGAAAAAGCTAACAACTGAAGTTAACTTACGAATTTTTCTATCTAATCTTCCTGGACGCAACAAAGCAGGATCCAATGTGTCTGGTCTGTTTGTAGCCATGATCATTTTTACTCTGTGTAAAGTATCAAATCCATCCATCTGATTCAGTAACTAAGAACACATTGAAAACCAAACATTTTAATACTTTACTTGCCTGATACCTTGAAATGTTTTCCTCTAAGCATTAAAGACGCAAAATGACATAAGGCCTAAACGGCTATTTCACTATACCTTCTTTTACATTTTGCATAGAAAAGAGACTTTCCCTTCTCAGAGTGTCAAGAAAGCAATAGAACAGTCCATACCATTAATGAAAATTTCTGTATCACAGTCAGCCTTCATGTATTCAAACACCTACATTACAGGCTCCAGAATTATAAAAAGTCCACACTTATATGATAATGAATGTATAAAGACACTATTTCCTTTCCAAAGGCAATAGTTACATAACGCGTAATTGAAAGAAATAAGATATTTACATAATTGAAAGGAATCAAGTATTTAGAAGTTAAGTATTTCTACAAGGCTTTGTTGAATAAATTTTACAGGAAGAAAACTACCCTTTAAAATACAAGTATAATAACAAATATGCATTTTTCCCAATTTGTATGTTAATTGATCAGATGCTAACCACATAAAAATAAATGAAAAATCTGGGTTGTTTTAAAACTCAAATTATTAAGAGACAATTTTGTAAATATACACTTTCTTCTGAACAGGGTCAATTTATTTTAAAATTTCATACCATTCTTATAAGGCAGCATCCTTTGCTATACAGTTAAAAATCTGCCATGCTGATATTAAATAACACTTTATTTACTTTCCAACTGCCAGATCCAAGGGCCCTTTTCAGTCCTTATACTCAACTTTTCTGTGGCATGATACTTCTGACTACCTCCTCTTCCTACAAAGAAAGATAAGGGTGGAAAAGCCAAAGTTGGCTTGAAAGACACTGTACTCTTTAGTTTCTCCTACCTCTTGAATTGCTCCTTCTGTCTCTCTACCACCCTTTAGGGGGCTGACCCTTAGTCCTCTTTTTTTTTTCATTCCCTCTCCTGGCAATCTCATTTACTCCTATGACTTCAACTACCATTTTTATGAAGATGGTATCTCTTGATTCAGTAATTACCTCTCTTCTGAGTTTCAAAAAAAATCTCTAAATATCTACAAGAAATCCTCACTTGGTTCTCCTACTAACACCTCAAACTCAACAGTCAAAACTCATTGCCCTTTACCTTTTATCTGTTCCTCCTCTTTATTTCACTATTTCTGTCAGTGTCACCATTCATTCAGTCTCAACTGTGAAATCTTGGGATATTTAACTCATTTATAGTTACCACATTGGTATATTCTACATCCACAATATCTCTCACACCTGTCCCCTCTTCTCTAGTCCCATTGGCACTACCCTAATCCAGGTCCTCATGATCTGTCAGGACTGTAATAGCAGCTTTCTCTGCTTCCTTCCATTCACCACCATATCCATCTTACAAACAGCTCCTCATGCAAAGGTTTGGTCATATTACTTCTCTGCTCAAAAAGTCTTCAGGTGTTTCCCTTTTAATGTGTCTCCATTATTCTAATCAGTACTTCTGGTACACTCACACTTACTTCTAATAAAGAAGCAGAGGGAAAAAATATATATATATAGCTTAATCTTTGCCACCAATATTCTAATATTGATTTGCAATCCTAAAATTAAATGTTGAACTACACAAAATTATCAAAATAGAACCAGACAATGGCAAATAAAAACTTTTGTTTAAAAAATCAGTTTCAAATTTAAATCTCTATTTAGAAATTTGAAATTTTCAATGTGTAGTCAACTTCTAAATGTGGAATTTTAGGAAATTTTAATAGTGCTTACTTTAATAACAAATGTAAAGAGAATTCCCTCTAGGTTCCCTTTACAAAATTTTACCTCCATTAGAGTCCTCTGAATTTCTCTATCAGCTGAAGTACCCTCAGAAAAACGACGGCCACCTAAAGTGAATATAAAATTTAGAAACTTACATGTATTTCTATTTCTTTTCATATCCAATTACTTACCAAAACAGAATTTATTTAGATAAACAAGACAATAATTTTTTAAAAGTTATAACATCAAAGTTAGAAAATACGATCTTTAATTTTACATTTTGTCAATGTTGCTTAAATACAAGTCTATTACAGCAGCCAAAAAAGCTGAATATTTAATACCCCCTGTTCTACAGAGAATACTGTAAAAAATAGGGGAAGGGGAAAAAAAAAATCAAATTTCTTCAGAATTTCAATCAAATACTTCTAAGCTAAGCCCCAAATTCATCTTACCAATAGCATCTATTTCATCCATGAAAATGATACATGGTTGGTGATCCCTGGCATAATTGAACATTTCTCTGATCAAACGAGCACTTTCACCAATGTACTTGTCTACAATAGAACTGGATACAACCTGATAAAGGCAGAAAAATGAGATAAAAAGTGCAAAAACCATTTTTCATTGCAAAAACCATATAGATTATGAAAAACTTACTCTACCTTTAAAAAATTGCAGTCCAGCTGGCTAGCAACAGCTCTTGCCAAGAGTGTTTTTCCTGTTCCTAGGAATGACATTTAGAATGCCTGTTAATTGTAACTAAATTCTGATAAATGTTCCCCATTTATCATTTTCTTGCACACAGGCCCTAGTGAAAGCCCCAAACATAATGCTATTGCCAAGATCACACCTAAATAGATTTATAAGCACAACAATGTAAATGTAACCCATTCATGCTTTCATATGTTCGAGCCTTTCCATAAGTCTTCTACAAAGGGTCCAATACATGTTGGTCATGAAGACTACAGAAAGCTACTACCTCCCCATTACCCTGGCAAAGAGGAAAAGCAAACACAAGGAGAGAATACCTATCTCTGAAGGAGGGACATTGTTGGAATAACCTACAAGAGCTTCTCCATTTCCCTTCATTTGTTGGTGTGTTTGTTCTTTGTATGACTCCAGAGCAAGAAATGAAAGTTTCTGTAAATACTCCACTACTTCCTTCGAATACGTGGTAGGCTTTATGAGAAGACAAAGGCACTCTAGCTTAAATGAAATGGGAGTATAACAGGAAACAGAGTTCTACTGGAATTCTCCAATAATTTGAGGGTTTCTTTAAAAGCTCAAAGAAACAGTTAAGTAGACCACAAAAATTACAGCATATATAATAAACACTCAAAGTATATACTGACCTGGTGGTCCATACAGCAAACAACCTTTTGGAGGTATTATTCCTACACGCTGGAATAACTCAGGGTTTGTAAGAGGTAATTCTATTACCTAAGAAAAGAGTAAAAAGGTACAGGGCAGGGAGAGTGTTAGTAAAATTGCAGAAAGGTTATGTTTTATTAAATAGCTCTTTCATACAGATACTATGCACAGCTATTGCTGAATGTTATTGTATAAGTGTTTCTACTAAATATAACTGAGTATTTTAAAAATCAAAATTTATCTTTAGAAACAAACATAAAGGCAGGCATATCGCATTAACTATTTTGAGACCATCATTAAAAAAAATAGAAAAATAGGGAGTTAATTGACTATATTGTTACAAAAGACCACCATTAACCAAGCTTTTCAAAGTTGGTACTGAAAATTCATTTTCTACATCAATCAACATTTATATTTAGCCAACAGAAACCACAAGATAGAAACAATCTAAAAAACATAGGATTCACCTGTGATCTACATTCTCATGCTGTCAGTTGTCCAAAACATGAAGAAATTATCAAAACACTGGGAATCTGACAGTCTAAGTTCTGAGAGCATGTACGGTGTGGGAAAGCCATAAGACTCATAAATGAGCATAAGATTGCAACTGTCAATTCCATATAATTTGCAGCATAACTAGCAAAACTCAAGACATACCAGTGTGCTTTGGCCAACCCTTTGAGAAACACTGCTCTAGGAGTTCCTGCTCTTCTTCTGTTACATTGGCATTAGATTCAATTTTATTATACTATCACAGTATTTTGTAAGCTAATGAGTGGAATAGACCTTGAACTCTTAACAGATTACAGGGATACAGATTACTAAATGTGGGAATAGGTATCAAATTATAATGAAATCAACAGGAAAATGTAAGTCATTTTACAATTTTTCAGGAACTATCTATTCCAGTGGTTCTCAACCTTCCTAATGCCGAGACCCTTTAATACTCGTATGTGGGCATATCTGCATGTGGGTGGACCCACCTGGAGACAGAGGAGTGGAGTTTCAGTTCCTAAGACCATTGGAAATATGTGTTTTCTGATGGTCTTAGGCGACCCTTGTGAAAGGGTTGTTCAACCCCCAAATGGGTCGCAACCCATAGGTTGAGAACTGCTGGTCTATTCTGTACATCAAGATATAAATCTTTAACTGATTTCACATTTAAGAGGCTAAAAGAAAAGTATTTTATGAAATAGCAGGAAATTAATCATATATTTTGAAGTATAGATACCTACCTTATTATTATTCAAAGGTTGGTAGAGAAAATGATATGAGATTAATGCCAAGATCAAATTACTTTAACAAGATGCAATTATCATATAAAATTACCATGTAGTAGAACAAGATTTTTTTCTATTGGACATGACCTATGATTTCAGGTAGAGAGCCCCTGCCAATGTAAGCCAGTCCCTTCTCTGCAATTTAATGTTTCACAAAGTTGTCTGAGGCTCTAAAATATGAGGTGACTTGTCCAGGATCACAAAGCCAGTATGTATCAGAAGTCAGGTTTAAATTCAGGTTTTCCTGACTCCAAGACCAGTTCTCCACTCCTTTACAACATCATGCCGCTTCTTTAATGACAGTTAACACTTTGGATTTTTTTTCCCTTTTCCTCCTATCAAAGGCAAAGAAGAGACTTTTTCTGCTACCCATTTGTCTCCAAATTACTAAACAGTAATATTTCTCAGAGTTAGTTTTCTTCTCTCACAGCTACAGATATTAACTGGCTCACTGTAAGTGACCACCATTTATTAATAATACTGTCACACTGTTACTTCCTTCAGGCATCCTAAAGCCATCACTACTTAATGTTAACTTTAGGAAAAACAAAACTATACCTCTCTTAATTCTCTGATTTGTTCAGATAGCCCTCCAATCTCAGAATAAGAAACATTCCCAGGGTCTTCATGAGACATGTTGTAAACCAGTGGATCAACTTCTCTTGGCAAGTATCTGTAATGTTAAAAACAGGTATATTTATTTTAAAAGGCATATTTTCTTTCAACCTACATAAATGGTAAAAAAAAAAGGGGGGGGAGGACTCTATCTTATGAAGAAATTATTCAAGGGAAAATGTTTTTAAATGTACAAATAAAGAGTCATTTAATTATTACATCCTCTTTTAATGGGCTGGGATTTTATAGATTCATCCACCAAGCATAGGTCAGTTTTATTACTAATAATACAAATTAGTAAAAAGGAAAGAAATCAAGTTTCTATTTCTTATGTGATCAAGTCATAAATTATTTTAGATAAAATTTTACCTTCATGAAAATAAAAGGAAAAACTATATGAATTTTAAAACCTACCTCATGATAGTTAGTGTAGTCATATCCAGAGCAACTCTTGTTCCTGGCTTCAGCTTACTCTTGTCAAGCTAATTTGGTAAAGTAAAAGTGTGATATAAACATTAAAGGAGACATAAATAAATAAATACAACTCATGTGGCCAATAAAATCCTGAATTTTAGAAACAAAATGTATATTTTTGCTCCTTCATTTACAACGAATACTGTTATCACTGCATAACTTTTATCTGGATAGAAAGCAAATAACAGAAATTTCAATGTATATCCCATTCTACGTGATAGCCTGAAATAGTGCCTACAGAGCCGGTGTCAGATTCAGAAGGATCTGAGTCCAAGCCCTGCCTCTAACATACACTGGATATCTGACCCTGGGGAAAGTCATCTAACTACTCAGAGGCCCTAGAAATTCTCTAAGACTAAATTTACAAACGGCTGCTGACAGTAATAATAGCCAACATGTATAAAGTACTTAAGGATTTCAAACTTTACACATATTGTCTCATTTGATCCTATGTGGTCATGTGAAGTAGTGAAGTACGGATGTAGGTGTTATTACTTTCATTTTACAGATAAGGAAACTTGTTCAGCATCACACAGTTACCACGTGTTCCTAACTCCAAGCTATCTATCCTCCTCCACACTGCCTCAAATCTAGACAGAGAATGAGTTACCTCGATTAAGAGTTCTCAATATGTAATTATGGGTCTGGAGAAAAGTATTATTTCTCTAATTCCTATAAATATTGAACCCTTTCTATCACACAAAGCTGTGCCATGAAATACTTTTAATGGAAACAGAACTGACAAAGTCTAATATTCTTTCCTTTGAAGCACATTGCCACTCACTGCTTACTATAGTAGTTTAGTTAATGAATTAGAAAAAAATCAGAACTATTTCCCAAAGGACATTTTTCTTCTAAAGTAACATTTTCCCTGTCTTCCTACATAATAATTTTTCTCTTAAGCTGAATTTTTCAAAATCTTGGGTCCTTTACACATGAAAGCAAAATAGTATAAGACTGTTGCAAAGAAGAAGACTGGAGGTCCTTTACTTCACCTCCTTGCCTCCTACATGCCAAAGCCTAAGGGCAGAGTATTTTTCCACAAAAAAAAAAAAACTACACATACACACAGTAGTGACCACATAATAGTTACAGCAAAACAAGTGGTGAAATTCCTATGAAACTCTTAGCTTTTATTCTCTGTGATACAATTTAAACATAAAAATCCAAAATATTTACAAAAAAAAAAAATCTGTAGTTTCCCCCCACTTCCTCAGCCTAATATCCAAGAAAAAACCAAAACCATTACCAGCTAAGGTTCAGGTGAAACTTTTTATTTTCCTTCTTCCTACTGATGATTACCAAGCAATAAAATCTTTTTTATTCAATTTAGACAGCCTCTCCTATCCAAGTGGCTAATGGCAGAAAAAAATGGAAACGAAATGACTGCATGCAAAGGTGTTTGCTTCTGTAATTCCACTGCAAAGTCTAAAAACAAATTCATTTTGGATTATCGCTGTTATATTATCATTGAAGTACTATATTACAATACTACTATACTCCATTATCTGAAATTGGTAAACTGATTCTTTTTATATTTTCTCTACTGGGACAGTTACACACACAGAGAGAGAAAAAGAGATAGTCAAAATGAATTGAAGCTTTCTAGAATTTGTCTAGCATAACTCTTTTATATGGCAGAAAATATACTGATGAGAGCTGAAGAATAGAAAATTTGAGAAGAGCCTAAAGAGAAAGAAAATGAAGAGAAAGAAAGAAAAAGAGAACTGAAAGACTAGAACTTGAGAAAAAAAATGAACTTGATAAGACAGGATAAGAGATGTTACATAAGACTTTATTACTTACATGAGCTTCAGTAAGTCATTTTGCCTTTCTTGTCTGTTACCTCATCTAAGGTCTCTTTCAGTTCTTAATATGTGATCCTAAATTGGGGTATGGTCATCAAGATGTTAATAAAGTAAGGAATCACTCAAGAGGAAACAATGACAACTCCTATCCAAAAATTCTCCCAAGAAATTTACACCAGAAGAACAGAGAATGCAGGCAACATGTAGTCAGGAAGATCTTGCAAGTGATCTTAATAGAAACTGGGATATTTCTATTTCTGTAATAGCCAAGTAAGTAAGTATTATCTATAGTCAAAGTATAGATTGTTCTCCTTCCTAAAAAGAGAATACTTGAGACCATATGGAAAGAATGCAAAAGATTTTAATATAACAGTGGAAAAAAAAATTTAAAAAAGCAAAGGCAAAATCTGACCTCTGTCCAGAGGATGGAGGGAGGACAAATGGGACATAAAGAGAGAAATGGAAAAAGTACCTACCATTTAAGTTAAATAATATTAGACTCTTCCCAAAGAGGAAGGGGCAAAACTTCAGAAAAGGATGAAGCTGCTTGAGTTAAAGGACCAGGGTTCAAATCCTACCTCTGACATAACTGGACAAATCTCTTAACATTCCCTGAGCCTTAGTTTCCCCACCTGTAAAATGAGGGGGTTAGACTAGACGGTTTCTCAGATCACTTCCACTCTAGTTCTATGATTCTAATATTCCTATGAGAGAAACCATCCAGTAAAGACCAGAATTAACTTTGTGACACCTATGAAGATGAAAACTGATGAGTAATGATGTCAAGTGACCCTCACTGAAAGGTACTTAAGGCAGCTATTTGTTGACCTAAGAAAAAAAAAGCCTGCTACTTTCTTCCTGGTTCATGTATTTAGGATTTGACAACCTCCGTACACCTGTCAAACCTGATTAGCACTACCCACTATGTTAGAAACATAAGAACAAATGATACCTTTGAAAGAACACTAAAAGCACTGCTAAAGATCATGAAGAATTGGGCAATACAGAGAAGATCTTGGTGGGTCAAGGTGGTATTTTCATTATAGCTGCTAGCTGAAGATAAGGGCCTTGGAAGAAAAATGCAGATTCTGGAAAACAACTGATTGTATTCTCCCCCGCCAAGTTTCAGATATTTACTCAATGGTTAAACTCAACATTATTTCATGCAATATAAGAGAAAATCTAACATTTCCTTATTTTATCCTCCAAGTACAGGATAAAAAAGGTAATGAAGTCTCTCCTCAGTGTTCAAGCCCAGGAACCAACAAAGAAGAACCATAAAGGAGGTGCCACAGCCTCCTGTCCTGGGCTTAGAGCCCAAGCAAGGATAAGGCAGCCTCACACCACCAGAGGGGGACAGAGACAAGGCCAAGAGGCTAGGCCTGACCCAGACGCAATATTCTCTTCTCAAAGAAGTCAACGTTCTGACACCAGATATGGTGCTGGAAGTCTGAGGCAGTGTAACAACAGGTTCAGGACAAGAAGATGGTGCCATAGAGGGAGGCTGCTGATATTCCCAGAGGGCTACCTCTGTTCCCAGAGTAAACATCTCCAACATATTCTAGCCACAAAATAGGAACCATGGCAAGATGTCTGAGTGGGCTTTTGCCTCTCCTGAGGCTCCCACTTTTTTCAACACTTTCACCCCAAAGCTCTTAGGCACCAAGGAATAAGAGGAGATGATCAGAGGAGTCACGCCCATCTGACCTGAACACAACAGCACAATGTTTGACAAATGTAAAGACCTGAGTTACTAGGTGGTCGTTCAGTCATTTTTCAGTCATGTCTGACTCTTCATGACCCCATGTGGGGTTTTCCTGGCAGAGAAACTAGAACAGTTTGCCATTTCCTTCTCAGATCATTTTACAAATGAGGAAACAGAGGCAAATATGGCTAAGTGACTTGCCCAGGGTGACACGACCAATTTAATTGTCTGAGGCCAGATCTAAACTCAGGAAGATGAGTCTTTCTGACTCCAGGTCCAGTGCTCTATCCACTGTGCCACCTAGTTGCCTAGTTACTAGGTAAAGATTCACAATTTGACAAAAACTGTTGGGAAAACTGGAAAGTAGTCTGGAAGAAATCAGGTATAGACAAACCATATATCAATCAACATACCAGATATATAAAATGACTTAGGCAATTTAATCTAAGGGGGGGGGAGAAAAAGGGAGAGGAGACAACATAATAAACTAATTAGAAAAGCAAAGAATAAATTACTTTTCAGATCTCTGGACAGGAACCAAACAAAGGATAGAAAGGATGCCCGAAGATAAAATGGTCCACCATAAAATTGAAAAGATTTTGTAAAACAAATCTAATTCAGTTAAAATGAGAAAGGAAACAAGTAACTGGGGAAATATTTTTGTAGTAAGTTTTTCTGATAAAGGCTTCATATCCAAGATATATAATAACTGATTAATATCTATAAGAATAAGAGCTATCCCCCAATAGAAGAATGGTCAAAAGCCATTTCCTAATAGATAATCAAAGATTACAAACAGGCAGTTTTCAAAGGAAAAGTAGCCAATCTATCAACAACCATATGAAAAAATGTTCTAAATTACTAATAGAGAAATGCAAATTAAGTAACTTTTTAAGGTTCCAACTCACACAAATCCATTAGCCTGACCAAGTTGACAAAAGAGTAAAGTGATAAATGTTGGAGAGATGATGGAAAGACAGGCATCCTGGAAAGCAATTTGGTACCATGCCCCAAGTCAGAACTGTACACACCCTTTCACCTGACTACAACATTACTTGGCCTATTCTCCCTCCTCCCCCCATTTATAAAAAATAGCAGCTCTTTTTTATAGTGGCAAAGAATTGGAAATTGAGGGAGTGCCCTCCTTTTGAGGAATGGCTAAATTAATTGTGGTATATCAATGTACTAGAATATTATGCCATAAAAATGATGAAATGGATGACTTCAGAGGAAACTGGGAACACTTTCAGGAACTGATACAGACCAAAGTGAACAGAACTAGGAGAACAATTCATAAAATAACAAAATTACAGAGAAACATTTAGAACTCTGAACAACACAATGATAAACTACAAGTCCAAAAGCATTAAGATGACACAAGCCACTCACAGAAACAGACATATGGATTCAGACATGGTCAGCGCAGGAATTTATTTTCCCAGACAATGCAGTCATGTACTAAGGGCTTTATTTTTTTTTTAAACTTGTACAAATTGGGGGAACCAGGAGGGTAAGGAGGGGTATGTGAAGGACACACAATTAGTATATTCTGGAGTGACAGATTAATTATTAAAAGCATGTTTGTGCAACGTTTATTTCAATATAAAAAATAAAATGGGATTACTTTTTCTTTCATACATTGCAGGTTTAAAAAACTGGAGAATAAACAAGTAGGCAAGAAGGATAGTAAAGGGATTCAAGATGCCATAATGGTCAGTTGAACGAACTGCAGATATTTAGTGATAAGGACTGGACCTGTGATTTCACTGATATAGGGAACTCCTGTATAAACAAACCCCCTCTATCAATGCGGGCCAGCATGTTTCTCTGCAATCTTCTCTCATCTTAACGAGTTGCCTAGAGCACTGAGAAGTTAAGTGACTTGCCCAGCACCAAATAACCAGTTCTCTAGCTACTTACTATTCCATGGTGCCTGTATTACTGGGAATTCATGACATTTGTTTTTAAGTACATGAAATACTGTTAGGTGAAATCAAGTCTGTACTTTTCTGCTTGGTCCTATAGGATCAACCACTGTTAGTCATAAAAAGGTGGATTTTGCCTCAATGTCAGGAAAAACTTCTGACCAATGTAAATTATACCTTTGAGAGATACCCTTTCACTAGAGATCACTAGTTGAAAACTAGGCTAATTTTTTGTTGGGAATGTTGTAGAAGGGATTATTGGTTCAGATGTGGCTTGACTACATGGCTTCTGAAGTCCTTTCAAGAATGTAACTCACAATTACAGAATCTCAAGAGTTCTTTCTATACCTTTACTATCGCTTTCAGATGACTTTCAAATAAAGTAACACCCTTTTAAGACATCTGTCTTTGTTATGAAATATAGCATTATGACTTAATATTAAATATATCAAAAGGGGAAAATTTGGATCATGAATTTAAGCTTTATAATTCTTAAATGAATGAACTTATAATCTTAAAATACTATGAATCCCTATTCCAACAGGACAATGTTCTTTCATTTGTCTGATGGCACTGTGGCTTCATTACGACTTGCAATTTCAGGAATTTAATAAAAAAAATTCAGTGTGTACAGTGACAGTTCTAGAAGGCTAAAAACTAGTCCCTCTGTGGTTTAGCACTTAGGTCAAGAATGTGGTGAGCCTAGGAATCACCTCCTGGAGTAAGTAATAGCCTCCTAACTAGTGTCTCTGCCTCAAGCTTCTTTGATATCCAAAACATTCTACAAGCTTATCTTGTGTGTGAAAGAGGTCAGAACTGTTAGACTATGAATTTTCTTTTAAAAAAAAACTTACAAAGCAGCTAAACAAGCAAGTAGTTTTGTCCTATGACAGTAGAAGAATACAGCCAGGTAGTGGAGGGTGGCAAGATGGACCTTAACAGTGAATACAAACGAAGGCAAATTTCTGGAATTTTAAGACTGTCTAACAAACTATGCGGAAGAAATCCTAAGTGTTTTGTTTTCCTCCTCTCTATTTTGGTACTTACGAAACCAAAGGGATTTCCACCACCAAGCCTTTGTTTTGATTCTTTGGTGTAAATCACAGGAGGAAAGGACAATGTTCAAAGCTCCCTAGGAGCCCAGAGATCTGGGAATTGGGGTTATAGACAAATGTGCAAATTGCACCCCTGTTAATCTGTTCAGAATAGGTAAGGGAGCTGTATTGGTTTAAAAGGATTCTACTTTCACTTCCAACTATAGACTACAATTCTCTTTGTAGATTCCAGTGAGGAGTCCCTGCAGATCTTAGGCTGTAGGTGCTCTCCCCTACCCTGATACGTACGTGAAATTGAATTGGTCATGCCTAATTTTGGTGCTAACCTTTTGAATTTAAGATGTCAGGGGCTCTTGTACTTCAATGGAGGCTGACTGGTGGTAGAAGTAATTTCAGCACTGGAGAATGTGCCCACTGATGGGAAGGAAAATCCAGGCCCTGACATGACTGGCCAGAATCATTTAGAAATTCCTGAGCCATGTGGTTTTGCAGTGCCTAATTTCATCAACTGTGGTGGATCAGCAAAGGGCTGAGCTGATGTACCAGAGCCCAGCATTGGAGAATAGTTAGGCTCCAGAAGTAGATGCACCCATGCACATTGAGCTGAGGGTAGTGGCAGCACTGGCCTTCAGCAAACCTCTTCCTAGAGAGACAGAGCCAGATCTACCATAGAAAGGCAGTCAGGCTAAAGCACTAACATCCCAAAAGCACTCAGACCTATAGCAACACCTATTCCAATAAAGGAGAGAATAGCCAAGGCTCTACTAAAGACAGCTCTCCTGCCCCAGCATGAGGGGTAGCAGCTGACCCTGACTCCCAGGAAAGAGGAGATCCTGGCTGGTGAACTTGGAAACACTGAATACTGGTGCAGGGCAATCCTCCCTGATCTGTTATAAATACTGGTAATGATGAAGGATGTGTTAGCATCTGTGTGACAGCCTTGATGTTCCTGGTACTGATACAGCTTATGGTGACCTTTACTAGGTCACCATATCTAGTGCTAGATCATCATAAACCGCAAAGGCTATCATCACCCACCATCACCCACCCATCCTTTCCTATAGTGGTTTACACCAAAGAATCAAAACAAAGGCCATATGGTAGAATTCCCTTTGCTGTCATAAGTACCACATGGACTATCATTTATAAATAAGTTGTTCAGCCTTGGGATTCAGTCCTTCATGGGACTGATTCAGTCACTCCTTCAGGGAATTGTTAAGTTATTTTGTTTTTGCTTTGTTTCTGTTTTGGTTTTTCTTTTCTTCCTGTAGGCACTGCCTAATCAGGCTTCTTGAGTATCAGAAGTCAGATATGTCCCCAAAGTTCTCTAGACCTTACCAACAAGGGATGGAGTGCGGTAGGCACACAATCCTAACCCTGCCCTCATGCCAGTTAGGCTAGTTTTTCCTTAAAAGTTATTGAGACCATCCTTGAAATTTGGTTGGTTCAGGTAAATAAAAGCTCAGGCTGTCAGTATCTCTTTCTTATTAAACAAGCACAGATCCACCATGAAGAGCTCCACAGTTACGACTAAGTAAATCTCCTGCTAATTGTTGAATGACCTAATGGTGCCCCATTTTATTCTAATATCAAACCAGAACTACTAGGGTCCTAGCTTGAGTCAGGCCCAGACCAGAATGCACAGTACAATCCAGCCATATGAACCTACTTACTGTTACTCACGTAACACTCCATCTCTAAGCTTCTGCACTGTCGCTGATACCTGAAATCCTCTGCCTCCTCATCACTGCCTCTTGGAAACCTTGGTTCCTTTTATTATTCAGTTCAAGCATCATTTACAGGCCATTCCTGGTCCATCAGTTCCTTGACCTCCAAGGTTATAGCACATCTTTGAACATCTTTTGTATCTCTACATAGTATATGCTTTTTCTTTCATGACAACGTAGGCTTTTTGAGGGCAGACAGTCTTGTTTCACTTTTATCTTTGTATCCCTAGCACTTAGTACAGTGTCTGGCAAAAAGTAAGTGATCAATAAATGCTTGATGATTGATACCTAAGGTATCTTCACTTATGAGTGTTTTCACCAATCACCTTTGCAAAATGATCACACATTATGATAATAAAAATGTCTGGCCTGTATTTTTCACTCTTTATTATTTTCTAATGGCAAAGAGCTACTTATTTAGTAAGACAATTATAAGTTGATTTGGTAACTAACACAAAGAAAAGATACCAATCTTTCTAAAATCAAAATCCTAAACTACCAAATTTTCCCAAATGAGGCTTATACCAGGCTTTAAGGAAAGTAAAAGGGAATAAAGACTTGAAAGATAGGCGGGAGAAAGATTGTGGAGGCATTTAAATACCAAACAGAAGAGTACGCATTTTTATCCTAGAAACAAGAGAGGAGTCTTAGCAAAGGAAGTGGCACAAGAAGGAAGACCTGTAAATGGAGCTACTGGAATTAGCAGACTATTGTAACAGACCAGGTGACAGATTATGTGAATGGAAAGGGCAATGGATATAAGATGTTGTATAAGATGAGGTATAACTGGCAAGTCCTGGTAGCTGGATGAATATAAAAGTAAGAGAAAGAAGAGTCAGAGTATAAGTAAGTTTGCAAACCATCAAGGTTGTAAGAACAGTCGAGTCACTGACAAAACAAAAAGCTGAGTCAGGTGAAAAAGTCAGAATTTTGGTAAAAAGATCTATTTTGCCACGTTATATTTGGCAGTGATGTAAAAGGGAACTAGTAATGTGACACTAGAACTTTAGGAAGAAATGAGAGAATAATCAATATGTATATTTGGGAGACAACTGCACAGAAGTCATTGAACCCATGGAAATAGATAAGATCACCAACGCAGGATGTAGAGAAAGTGGTCCATGACAAAGCACTGGAGTAGAACCTGCCTTTGGAGGAAGGGACATGGATGACTATGAAGCAAGGCAGACTGCAGAACAGCAGGGAAGATTGTCAGGAAAGTATGGTCATAAAAGCTGAAGAGACTCGTTCTTAATGGTTGGGAGAGGGGCTGGAAGAAGGGAGAGAATTTGGAGCTCAAAATTTTAAAATGAAGGTAAAAAATAAGTAAAATTAAATAAAAGATAAAGGAACAGAAAGTATTCAGGAAGGCATATATGGTTAATAGCGTCAAAAGTTCCTGAGAGGTCAAGGCTAAAGACTGAAAAATAGTCATCAGATTTAGCAATTAATAAATTACTGATAATCTTAGGAGAGATCTGTTTTAGATCAGAGTAGTGGGGGGGGGGGTCACAATTCTGATTGTAAAAAGTCAAGAAGTGAACAGCAGGTGAGGAAATGAAAGTGTAGCTTCCCAAAGTGAACAATACATTTGACTTCATTGAAGAGTATAAACCTTAGTAATGCTTTGAAACACAGGACTGGGAATTAATTAGCTGTGCAATTTTGAATGTCACCCAAATTCTGCATGCCTTAGTTTCTATTACCTAAAGAAATGAGGAGAAGCTCTAAAATTTTATTATTTCTAAATTCATTAAATTTATTCATTTATTTATTCACTAAATATTTGGTCAAATAAGAAAAAAGGTATAACTGAATTACCTGACGCCGACAACCCACAACATATCTTGGTCCATTTGTTGCCTTAACGATGACTAGAAAGGATAAAAAAAAAGCCAAAATCATTTTTAAAAAGGCATTTATTTGCAAGAAGCAATTTGGAATAATACTCCAAAAGTCACTAAAATTGTGCATATGCTTTCGTCCTGATATTCTGATTAGTCATACACTTCAAAAATATAAAAAAAAACCAACAGGAAAAGACCTTCTTTATATGTACAAAACTATTTATGGTAGTACTTTTTTATATCAAAAACCTGGAAATAAAGTGGGTGCCCATTTTTTGGGTAATGGCTAAACAAATTCTGATATATAAATGTAACAGAAAATTATCCTGCCATAAGAAATGACGAATGGGACGGATTCTGAAAAACCTAGGGGAAGCGATGCGGAATGAAGTGAACAAAACCCGAAGAAAAATTTATACATTGGCTACAATATAGAGAACAATTGTGAAAAACTTAAAAACTCTGATCGAGGCAATAACTAATCACACAGTGCAAAAGTCTAATGATAAATCATAGTTTTCTCTTTTGGCACAGAAAAAATAACTTGGAGGTAACCAAATGAAATATATATATTTTCAGATCAACCAATACAACACAAATTCATTTTGTTTGGTTATATTCATTTGTTACAAGGCAATGACAGTCATAAAAAAAAATTAAAAAATCATCTGAAAAGATAAAGAAAACATAAAAAAAATACATATTAAAGAAGTTCAGAGGGGTACATTCAAAAAGGGCAATGTGGGTAATACCATGTTAAAACTGAAACATAAAAAAATACCAAGTTATATGTGGCACAGTTTCTTTTTCTGACCTTTTCATATATGGAAATGTTCATGTTTGTGACTATCAAGTTCAAAATATGGATACATACATATGTGTATCATGTTTTTAAAAAGATCTGCAGGAGGGAATGTTACTTTATTTGAATCATCCAAATTAAAAATGACAATTCAGAAACCCCTAGTTGAAGGAAAATCTAGCTTGTCAAATAGTTCTTTTAAACTACTTGATATATTTCAAAGGAAAAGTATTATTTCTGTATGTATTTTGACCATCTACTTACATTTTTCTTCAGTCAATTGTTTAAGCACTTCACCCACAATCTACAAAAGAAAAAAAGTGTTATTTAACATAATTACCAACAGTAGCCAAAATTACAACCAAATCAGCAACTTACCTGCCCAACACTTTGTAAGGCCTTCAGATCATTTTCAGACTTTTCATACTGCTTGGTAAGCTCTTTCAACTGTTCTCTTACTGAAATAAAACAACTCAGTATATTAAACAAGTATTTACAACTTGGAAATTTTACTTAAATATATTGTTTAGTTTTTATGAAATCTAAAGCATCTTTATCTGTGATATATCAAATTTCCTATTAAAATGCTGAGATTATACAAAGAAACATCTATTAATTTTAGTCTTTCTAATGAGTGATTGCTGATTTTAAATCAATTAGGATACTGACTTCTAAGGCTATGTGTTTGATGATCTTAGTCGTTTCCACCGGCTAAAGAGTTTCCTCAACAATGACCGTATACTGACAGATTAGGAATTAGAGTTTTCATGCCTCCAATCAAGAATACGTTGCATCCTGATCATTCTGTGACCCAAGCACAAGATATTGCTACGCAGATCAAACAAACCCAAATGCACAATAAAAATAAGAGGAGTTAAAAATGCTGGTATCCCTTTCGTTTAGGAGATGAATGGTGGGCAAAAAGCTAAGTGCCTTTGGCGGTTAGGAGGGTCCGGTAGAAGAGTCACAAACGCTGTTTGTCTGTTTCCCCCCAGAAACATACATCCCAAGCTGCATTCCTTTACGGGGTAAAGTGCAAAGTGGACTGGCTAAGTGCTCTCCCGTGCCCGGGTGTTCTGAATTCCAAAGCTGCGCTCCTTAAACCCCGGCAGCTCCCATCCCCTTCGGGGCCTAGAACCAGGATCTTCCTCACTACAGAAACCCAAGTCGTCCCAAGGCCCAGGCACCGTCTTCACTATACTCGGCCTTCAAACGCCCTTTCCCCCTTCTGCCCTGCTCGGGAGGGCTCCGTCCCGGGCCCCGGGGCCGCGCCCGCACCGGCCAGGCCGCACCGGCTCCAAACCGCAGCGGCTCAGGGCGCGATGACAAAGCGCCCTGCGCTACACCGAGGTCTCGCCGTTCAGGAGGCTCCCCGAAGGTGGCCTCCCCTCGGCACAGAGAGAAGGGCCAAACAGTCCGTACAGTGGTGGGATACTTACACTCTTTGAGGCGCCCATCGATCTCCTTGTGCTCCAGCAGCTTCTTACGGTAGTCCTGAAGAGCCTTATCTCTCGGGTCCGCCATGATGAGAAGACGCCTCTCATAGGGGATGCTGGGAATGTCCATGGCCGCCAGGGCGGGGGGAGAGGGGCGGGGACGGCAGGGGAGGAGGAGGGAGAAAAGGAACTGACACGATTCGCCCCGCCCACATTTCCTCTTCCTCCTCTCTTCCCACGTCCCGCCCTCTTTCCCAATAGGCACTTCGGCTTGGCAAGACTCCTCCACGGGCGGAGCTGAGCAGTTGACCTCCTTGGACACTGCCCCCTTCTGGTGAGGGCTGCAAAGAGCAAGAAGTAGCTCACAGACTTGCTCCGAGGCTTCAAACAGAGCCTAACTCCTGCTGCTGGAAAAAAAGGACTTTGTATTAAAAAAAAAAAAATCAGAGAAACGAAGAATGCTTTTCCAGACATGTCCAGGATGCCAGTCATCTTATACAATAGCATAACCTTATTTTTCAAGCGCTTAAGGCTCCTTATAATAGTAGTTGATAGCCCCATTTCTGAAACTTAGGGTTTTTCCCCATTGTATATGGCTTGCATCATTACTAATTTCTTAGGAAATCAGGAAAGTCAGTCATCCCGAAAGTCTGCCACCTGGGTTGTAATAATAACTATCTATATAACATTTGCTTACAAAGCGCTTCACATACATTGGCACCCTCTTAGCCCTGCTTTCCTAGGTGGCACTGGATCACCTGGGAGACTCAGTCACTGCACTCCGT
>CM053581.1:327272116-327298797 GCA_028627135.1 Pseudochirops cupreus
AGGACTCCAAGACCGAGGCCCAAGACGGTGATCCGTCCAGGCCGCTCAACGTGAGAGCTGTGACCTGAGAACAATCGCTCAGTCCCCCTGCTGCTTGCAGGCCGCGGGCGGGAAGCTGCAATGCCGAGGCGGGTGCAAAACCTCTGCCTTTCGCTTTTCTGCTCTGGAGGCCTTCTGGCCAGACTGCTTATCTCCCCCTTTCACAAATCCCACTAGCAGCTGCTGCTAATCAGCTCACCTGAGAGGCTCCTCAGCTCTTCCAGTCCAGCCGCCCCGGGACACAGCTGCGGCTTCAGGGCAGGCTGGTTTCGGTTCGCAGTGCTGATATGGTTCCTCGTAGGCGAGCTGACTTTAGTGGGAAGTATCTTTGTGTGCGTTTTGGAGTTCCAGGATTGGTTTAGAGTCTTATTTTATGGGTATTTTGGGGTGGCTATGTGAGAGCTGCGATATGTTGCTGCTGCTACGCCACCATCTAAGAATCCACCTTCTAAAATAGATCTCAAAATGAAAACTCCAAGGAATATGATAGCCAAATTCCATAATTATCAGGTCAAGAAGAAAATACTGCAAGCAGTCAGAAACAATTTAAATATCATGGAACCACAGTCAAGATTGTACAGGACTTAACCAAAGCTTCTACACTAAAAGATTTGGGGACATGAATATGATATTCCAGAAGCAAAGGAGCTTGGATTACAATCAAGAATCAGCTGCCCAGCAAAACCAAGCACAATCTTTCAGGGGAAAAGATGGACATTCAGTGAAATAGGGGACTTTTAATCATTTCTGATGAAGAAACCAGAGCTGAACAGAAAATTCTGTCTTCAAATAGGACTTCAGAGAAGCATAAAAAAGTCAACAGGGGGGCAGTTATATGGTACAGTGAATAGAGCACCAGCCCTGGAGTCAGGAGAACCTGAGTTCAAATCCAGCCTCAGACACTTAACACTTACTAGCTGTGTGACCTTGGGCAAGTCACTTAATCCCAGTTGCCCTGCCTTCCCCCCTCCAAAAAAAAAAAAAACGAAAAAGAAAAAGGTAAATAGGAGAGAAAAAAAAAACATGTTATTCAATAAGGTTAAACTGTTTGCATCCCTACATAGGAAGATGATACCTATAATTCTTAAGAACTGTATATTTACTATGGTATTTAGAAGGCATATATATAGACAGATGGTGTGGGTATAAGTTGATTTTGATGTGATGATAAAAAATTAAGGGGGTGAACAAAAAAGATTGTACTAGGACAGGGGTGGGGAACCTTTGGCCTTGAGGCCACATGTGGCCCTATAGGTCCTCAAGTGCGGCCCTTCAACTGAGTCCAACCTTCACAAAACAAATCCCCTTAATAAAAGGATTTATTCTGTAAAACTTGGACTCAGTCAAAAGACTGCACCCAAGGACCCAGAGGCCCCAGGTCCTCCCCACTCCAGAAGAGGAAAGGAGGAGGAAGAATAGGGCGAATTACATTATATGAAAAGGTACAAAGACTTGTTACAGTAGATGGGGGGGAGGGCATTGTTTGAACCTCACTGTCATCCTTTGATTTGGATCAAAGAGGAAATAACACACACATTCAGCTGGTTATAGAAATTCATCTTACTCTATAAGGAAGTAGGAGGAGAAAAGAAAGAGGGATGAATAAAAGGCAGGGGAAAAGGGTAGGAAGAAGTAGTAAGGGAAAGGGGAAAGAAAAGGGAGTGGGGCTAATGGAAGGTAGGGGAGATTGAAGAAGGCAATGGTCAGAAGCAAAACACTGGTGAGAAGGGAAAGGGTGAAAGAGACAACAGTACAAATGGGGGAAAATAGAATTGAGAGAAAGGCACAATTAGTAATAATAAATGTGGTTGTGAATGGGATGAGCTCTTCCATAAAGCAGAAGTGGATAGCAGAGTGGATTAAAATCTGGAATCCTATAGTATGTTGTCTATAAGAAACACATTTGAAGAAGAGAGATACACACAGAGTAAATGTAAAAGGCTGGAGCAGACTATGTTATAGTTCAGCTGAAGTAAAAAAAAAAAGACAGGAGTAGCAATCCTGGCCTCAGACAAAGCAAAAGTAAAAATACGATCTAATTAACAGGGATAAGGAAGGAAACTACATCTTGCTAAAAGGTTCCATAGGCAATGAAGTATTTAGCAATATTAAAGCATATATGCAGCAAGTGCATCCAAATTCTTACAGGAGAAGTTAAGTGAGTTACAGGAAGAAATAGACAGAAAAACTATACTAGTGGGGAACCTCAATCTCCCCCTCTCAGAACTAGATAAATCTAACCACAAAATAAACAAGAGAGAAGTTAAGGAAATGAATAGAATTTTAGAAAAGTTAGATATGGTAGACATCTGCAGAAAACTTGAATTGGGATAGAAAGGAATATACCTTTATCTCAGTGGTACATAGTCCCTGCACAAAAATTGACCATGTAGTAGGGCAAAAAAACCTCACAACCAATGCAGAAAGGCAGAAATATTAAATGCATCCTTTTCAGATCATGATGCAATACAAATTATGTATAATAAAGGGCCATGGAAAAATAGATCCAATATTAATTGGAAACTAAAAAAATCTAATCCTAGAGAATGAGTGGGTCAAACAACAAATCTTAGAAAGAATAACTTCATCAAAGAGAATGACAATAGTAACACAACATACCATACTTGTGGGAAACAGTCAAAGTAGTTCTTAGGGAAAAATTTTTTTTTATCTCTAAATGCTTATGTGAATAAAATAGAGAAAGAGGAGATTGATGAATTGGGCATGCAACTAAAAGAGCTAGAAAAGGAACAAAATAAAAGTTCCCAATTAAATACCAAATTAGAAATTCTGAAAGTCAAAGGAGAGACAGTAAAACTGAAATTAAGAAAACTATGGAGCTAATAAATAAAACTAAGAGCTGGTTATATGAAAAAATCAACAAAATAGATAAACCTTTGCTTAATTTGATTTAAAAAAGAAGAAGAAAAGCAAATTAGCAGTATCAAAAATGAAAAGGGTGAATTTACCACCAACAAAGAGGAAATTAAAACAATAATTGTGAGATATTTTGCCCAACTGCATGCCAATAAATCTGACACTCTTAAGTGAAATTAATACAAAAATGTAAATTGCCCAGATTAACAGAATAAGAAATAAAATACTTAACCCCATTTCAGAAAAAGAAATTGAAAAGCCATCATTGAACTTCCTAAGAAAAAATCTCCAGGACCAGAGGCAGTTCTAAGGGAATTCTACCAGACATTTAAAGAACAATTAATTCCAATACTATATAAACTATTTGAGAAAACAGGTGAAAAAGAAGTCCTACCAAATTCTTTTTATGATACAGATATGATGCTGATACCTAAATCAGGAAGAACCAAAACAGAGAAAAAAAATTATAGACCAATTTCACTAATGAACATTATTTAAATATTAATTTGAATTTTTTAAACTGAATGTATTTTTTTGCATTGTAGTTATGTTTTAGGTTGTGTTTAATATTTCAGCATTTCTCAATTTCTAAGTAAATATTAGCAAGGCATTACAGCAACTTATCATGAGGATAATACTCTATGACTAGGTGGGATTTATACCAGGAATGCAGAACTAGCTCAATATTAGGAAAACTATCAGCATAATTGACCATATTAATAATAAAATTAACAGAAATCGTATGATTCTCTCAATAAATACAGAAAAAACTTTTGACAAAATACAATACCCATTCCTATTTAAAAAAAAACATTAGAGAGCATAGGAATAAATGGAGTTTTCCTAACATGGTAAGTAGCATCTATCTAAAACCATCAGCAAGTATTGCATGTAATGCAGACTAGAACCTTTCCCAGGACAAACAGGGGTGAAACAAGGATGTTCACTATTACCACTGTTATTCAATATTGTACTAGAAATGTTAGCTTTGGAAATAAGAGAAGAAAAATAAATTGAATGAATTAGAACAGGTAATTTAAGAAGCAAAGCTATCACTCTTTGCAGATGATATGATTGTATGCTTTAGAGAATACTAGAGAATCAACTAAAAAACTATTTGAAACAATTAACAACTTTAGCAAATTTGCAGGACAGAAAATAAACCCACATAAATGTAACATCAATGCAATATCCAAAGCAGCTGCTATGAATATGCATGTGTGTTTCCAGGGTGGATTCGTAAAATATAATAAAAATATAATAAACTTTCTTCCTCAAAGGCAAAACCAAAATATTAATTTGGAATGTTATTAGGATACCAGAAGTAAAATTTAACAGGGTACTTATCACTAATCCAGGTGAGCACCAACATCTTAAACCTTTCTGTTAGGCCTCCCCACAAACAAGCTCCCCTAGGCAAGTTCCTCCCTCTACCCACTCAAGCTTCTTCTCTCTCTCTGTCTCTCTCTCTCTGTCTTTCTCTCTCTGTCTCTCTCTGTCTCTCTCTCTCTCTCTGTCTTCTCTCTGCTCTGTGCTCTGTGATCTCTGATCTGGATAGACTCCTTCCACATTGAGCTCCACGTGACTCAAGTTCCATGTGACTCAGGCTCAACATGACTCAGACTGTTTCAGCAGGACACATGAGCCTATTAATGGTGGGGAATATCTTCCTGTTCTGTTAACACTACAATAAATCATAGGCATTTCTATATATTACTAATAAAACCCAGCAGCAAGAGATAGAAAGAGAAATTCCATTTAAAATAACTAGATTAGTCAATGATAGTAGCAATCTGCTGTTTGATAAACTCAAAGACCCCAGCTTCTGGAATAAGAACTCACTATTTGACAAAAACTTTTGAGAAAACTGGGAAATAGTATGGCAGAAACTGGGCATAGACCAACATCTGACACCGTATACCAAAATAAAGTCCAAATAGGTACACAATTTAGGTATAAAGGCTGATATTATAAACAAATTATGGGAGCAAGTCTATTTGTCAGATTTAAGGGGAATGGAAGAATTTATGACCAAATAAGAGATAGAGAACATTATGAAATGCAAAATGGATAATTTTGATTATGTTAAATTAAAAAGTTTTTGCACTAACAAAGCCAATGCAACCAAGATTAGGAGAGAAGCAGAAAACCGAGAGAGAACTTTTACAATTAGCATCTGTGATAAAGTCCTCATTTCTAAAATATATAGAGAACTGAGTCAAATTTACAAGAATACAAGTCATTCCCCAATTGATAAATGGCCAAAGAATAAATGGCCAAAGAATATGAACAGGCAGTTTTCAGAGAAGAAATTAGAACTATCTATAGTCATATGAAAAAATATTCTAAATCACTATTGATTAGAGAGATGGAAATTAAAACAACTCTGAAGTACCATATCACACCTATTAGATTGACTAACATGACAAAACAAGAAAATGATAAATTTTGGAGAGGATGTGGGAAAGTTGTAACACTGATTCATTGTTGGTGGATCTGTGAGCTGATCCAACTATTCTGGAGAGCAATTTGGAATTATGCCCAAAGAGGTATAAAAATGTTCATACCTTTTGACCCAGCAATACCACTTTTAGGGTTGTATCCCAAAGAGATCATACAAGTGGGAAAATAACCTGTATGTACAAAAATATTTATAGCAGCTCTTTTTGTGGTGGCCAAGAAGTGGAAATTGAGGGGATGTCATCAATTGGGAAATGGCTGACCAAATTATGGTATACGAATGCAATGGAATACTATTGTGCTATAAGAAATGATTAGCAGGCAGAATTTAAAAAATCCTGGAAAGATTTATATGAACTGATGCTGAGTGAAGTGAGCAGAACCATGAGAACATTGTTCACAGAAACAGTCACGATGTGTGATGACAGATTTTGATAGACTTAGCCCTTCTCAGCAATGCAAGGACCTAAAACAATTGAAAGGACCCATGATGGGAAATGCCATTCACATCCAGAGAAGGAACTATGGAGTCTGAATGCAGAGCAAAGTAGACTATTTTCTTTTTTGTCTTTTTTTCCTTTCTCCTATTCATTATAATTCTTTTATGCAACATGACTAATGTGAAAATGTGTTTAATGGGAATGTACATGTAGAGCCATATCAGATTGCAAGCTGTCTTGGGGAAGGAGGGGAGAGGGAAGGGGAGAAAATTTAAAACTTCTGGAAGTGAATGTTGAAAACTAAAAATAAATAAATTAATAAACTTTAAAAAATAAAATAACTGTAGACAATATAAAATATTTGGAAGTCTATCTGTCAAAATGAACCCAGTAACTATATGAATACAATTACAAAACACTTTTCACACAAATAAAGTCAGGGCTGCACAAACCAAACCACAGGTTTGTAACACAATTCAACCCTGTACCCTGAGACATATACCTCTTCTTCCAGTTTTACGGAGAACCAAACTCCAAAGAACAGAAATTTGTTTAGATGAGTGCTACCAGCAAGGCAATTCTCTGCACCACTGGGTTAGAGAACTGAGGAACAGAGGGAACTGGAGAAGGGTGTGTGTGTGTGTGTGTGTGTGTGTGTGTGTGTGTGTGTGTGTGTGTGTGTGTGTGTGTGTGTGTGTGTGTGTGTGTGTGTGTGTGTTGGCTATGACTGTATTAGCAAGCACCCTAGCACACCCAGGATGACCTGAAAGCACAGGTTCTTTGATTTGCTTTGCTAAAGGAAAGACAACTTTTAAAAGAGTCAACAATCTTACTTTAATTACAGATAAGTAGAAAATACAAAGAGAGAAATCAGCACAGAGATTCAACAGACAGGACTTCAAATGTCTGTACAAAGTAATACAACCACCTACATACACTCCCAGACCAGGAGGACACCAATATCTGAGTAATCAAGGAGGCTCTTAACAAACGGCTACTCAGAGTTTCATCCAGGGAGTCAAAAGGTTCTTCTCCTAAGCAAGCTCCCAAAGCAAAATGCCGACCTCCTAGAATATGTAACAAAGACTCAGGCCCTGATTGTCTCAAAGCCAGAAGGCAAGAAACCTACTTGACAGCACAGCTGTGAATTGTCAGGGTTCAAAGGAGACTAATCCTTCAGATGTTTACAATTTAGCCTGAACTTGGGAAACTGAACTCCAAAAACAACAAAAATCCCACCTTGCTTGTGCTTACAGTGATACACTCCATTAAGTCTGATGGAAAGAGCATTTAACATCCAGGTAGGGCCAGTTCTGGTCCCTCTACACTCCCCATCACAACTGGGTCCCAAAGTTACTTGGAGCATATAACTGTTGTTTAATTACTCAGCGTGGGAAAAGATTGAGAAGCTTTGAAATCAAGACCCTAGAGAAATTGCCTTTAGAGGGGAGTAAGAAAGTGAACAATAGGAGAAAAAAAGAATTTGAAAAAAAGATTGAAATTCCCAATATCTCAGGAAAAAGAAAACTCAATAGGGAGGATATTAATAGAAGAAAATAGCCTCCAGAACTAGTCAAATAATTTTGGCATCTATGAATAAAGACAGCAAAACAAGGAAAAATGATTCAATACCTAATTATGTAGAGGATCCTATGGTTTTTGGAGAAAGTATGGAACCACAACAGACTTCCTGAATGATTCAAAAGAGAAACAAGAATGATGAGAGCCAAACTTTCGGTTTATACAACAAAAATAAATGGCAAAATAGAAAGACATGAATCCAAGGTGGCAAATCTCTCCAAAAAACAAAAGAATGACTTACTGATTAGGAAAAAAATGGGAATGAGGGGCAATCTAGAAGGAAAGAAGCAAAAAAGCAATAACATTAAAAGAAGACATGATCAAAATATGATCATATGAGCTAAATATAATGTTTTCAAACAAGATTCGTAGAGACAACTTACGTTCTCTCAGAAGAACATAAGTCAAAAAACCCAACTGCTGTCATGCAAGAAATAAAAAAAAAAAGTGCCCAGAATTTCTGAACAAACTCCACACAGAACCAATCAAAAGAATCCATAGATCTCTAGAGAAAAATCTCATGCTGTGAATACCAACACATGCAATGCTTAAACTGAATAATTCCAAAGACATACAAGTTCTGTAAGCAAAGAAAGACCTTAAAATATGAATGAAAGTAAATTTGAATAACAAAAGACTTCTGACCCACTAGACACAATAAGAGGGAATGGAATAAGAGGAAAAGATCAAGATGCAGCCCAAGGTAACCCATCATGTAAATTTCAACGTAACCACAAATGAAAAAAAAATTAGAGCTGAAAAGATTATTTCTTTCTTACTCCCAGATAACAGCAGTATAAGAAGGGCAAATAAATTCAGTAATGAAGGATATCAACAAAAGACCTTTAAAAGACTTTTTCCTAAATGTATATGAGGAGAAAACAGTGAAAGCAAAATTCAAGTAGAAGTGATGATGGAGAAACAGGTTTGAAACATTGTGGACTAAAACTCACAATACCCTGACTACAGGTGAAAAAAGGTGGATGTGTGTGTGTGTGTGTGTGTGTGTGTGTGTGTGTGTGTGTGTGTGTGTGACTAAATTATTAAATGGGCAGATGCATAAAAAGGGGGAGGAGAGGAAAAAGAAGGAAATATCTGATACAGCTTAATCAAGTGGAAAACAAATGGAAAATAACTCCTGTAATCTTTCATTAAAAGGAGAGTCAGCAGGATAATGGGAAGGGGGCAAAGAGCAGGATTGCAAAAGGGGTATAGAAAGGCGAAAACCTTCTTTCAGTGTTGGAAGAATGAATGCTGCTATGGGAGAAGGGAAATTTTATAAAGGAAGATAAGGACTTTACAATTGGTATGATCTTCAGGGATTTGTTGCCTAGGGAGACCTCTTATCCTGCCTTAGAAGGAGAGTCAGAGCTCTTGGGGGGTCAACTAACCCCCAGGAGAATGGAAGGGCATGGACACAGGGAAGAGATTCCAAGGCAAATGGGGTGAAATGACCAAGAGGAGGCTAAAGGTCAACAACGAAATGTACAATCAGTGAAATAGGAAGAATCCTATCTTAGAACAATATTCTCTATCACTTACAAGTATTTCTAAGAGTGAAGTACAGCAGAGAAAAAGGGGTTAGAGGGCAAAAAGGTACAAGGCAATAACAGAAACCATTTAGAAAAGAAGACCCAAAATAGGTACCTCAAAAGTTTTAATACAGAAAAATACAGAGAACAAAGAAAGACTAAATTAGAATAAGAGTCTTGAATCAAAGGATAAATCTAGAATAGATAGAAAGGGAAGATAAATTATGAAGTGATAGAAATTATTTTACTATTACATTGATAACCAATTATGTATTTGGTATCCAGGTGTGAGGAATGGTTAAAACTTTTCTTTCCACAGAAATTATGTTATAACTTGACTTATGAAATCTAGGGAATTCACACCTACCAGAAAGTCTTTTGACTTGCAGTAAATGCAGGAAAATAAATTGATTGTAGAAGACACTATCAACATAGATTAGTACTAGATTATCTTCTAGCAGAAGAAAAGGGAAATTGAGAGATATAATGAAGAAATTTGTTTCCATAAGTTCAGAATAACAGTTAGCAGAATGGAAGATGAAACGAAAGAATTATGTCTCACACAAAAGATAACAGGCAAAGCAACTGGTTTTATCTTGTTTTGAAGTTAGAGGTCAGCTATGTAGAACAAAAGTTAAGTCTTACTTGGAATGCTCATGCATAATAAGCTTATGAATATTAATTTCTCCTTACCTGAAGGAGAACTCAAGGTTTATTTTAATGGTTATACAATACATGTAGTAGGAGAGAAATCATGTCAAGGGGAACTATGTAGTAGGAGTATGGGAAAGTTATATATTACCCAGCCAATGGGGAGATAGGGATGGACTTTGCAGTGGGTTTTTAAGGCTTACTTTTGTTTCTGGAGGGTGTGTCTATTTTATGGGACCCCTGCCACTGAAGTGATGTAATAAATTTATTTCTTTTATCTTTACCCTTCCTGAACCTGAATGAGTTATTTCTCACATAGACTTTTCTCCATTACTTCCTCATTTAAGGCCCAACCCCTGTAAAAAGTAAGTTTCAGAAGGATATAACTGACGAGATTGTCCTAGTTCTGAAGGAAACTTACTCTTCAGCTTTGGGTGGTACCCCACCCAACCAGAAGACCCTACTTTTGTTTAGAGTGTAAAATAGAATTCAGTCTAGGTAAGTTCTTATTCCAGGGAAAGGAGCCCTGCCCTTATACCAGTTCAGAGTTTAGAGTGACAACTCATGAAAGAGAAAACTAACCAGAATGGTATGGAAGGAGATGGACTCCCCTGTCAAGATTGCTGGAGACAACTGAGCTTCATGATCAAGTCACATTCTCAGCAGGAGGAGATGAAGACTCCTAGACTACCTTCTCATTAAATGTCCACCAATTAAGATTGATTTTAACTTGTCAGAGGGTATTTCCTTTCAAAAAAAATATTTAAGGATTCTGAACTATCCATGTTTTTGTCTTTGTTTCTGAGAGAAAACACAGATCATCAATTTGTTGATTGATGGTTATCCTAGCTAATAAATTGATTATTAATTATCCAGAAACGCTTGTCTGTTGGGGTTTTTCATTCATCACAGAAGAGAAAGAGAGAAAGAAATATTTTTTTAGAAAAGGGCACAGAAAATAAAATTTAAAAACAAAACAAAGTGGAGGAGAGTGAGTGGAATTCTGCTTTAGAGGGAAAAAAAAGAGAATGAATAGCCAGATGAAAGCAAGTAAGCAAGCAAAAAAGCAAAAATCAAAATAATTTAGAAATTGAGGGGATGTTAATCAATTGGGAAATGGCTGAACAAGTTGTGGTTTATGAATGTAATGTAATACTATTGTGCTATAAGAAATGATGAATAGGCAGATTTCAGAAAAACCTGGAAAGACTTACATGAACCAATGTTGATCAAAGTGAGTAGAACCAAGAGAACACTGTTATACAGTAACAGCAACATTGTGTAATGATGAGTTTTGGTAGACTTGGCTCCTCTCAGCAATACTATGATAAATTGTATGCAAAGACAATTCCAAAAGACTTCTGATGGAAAATAATATCCAAATCCAGAGAAAGAACTATGATGTCTAAATGCAGATCAAAACACAGTATTTTCACCTTTTAAACATATTTTTTCTTTCTTATGGTTTTTCCCTTTTGTTCTGATTCTTCTTTCACAATATGACTAATGTGGAAATGTGTTTAATATCATTGTACATATATAACCTATGTTAGATTACTTGCTGTCTTGGGAAGGGGTGAAGGGAGAGAGGGAGAAAAATTTGGAACTCAAAATCTTATAAAAATGAATGTTGAAAATAATAAACAAAAAGTAGCCAAAGAACAAAAGGTAATAAGCAAAACTCCAGGACTAAGGAAATAGATAACAAGTGGGATGGAAGTGGGGTTTGAGGTTGAAGAGAAAAGAGGCAGTGGGAATAGGGCTGACTTAAAAAAGATTAACCTAAAACAACTGAAGAGACATAGTAATGTATTTATAGATGAGGAGAAAAATCAAAATTTGGAAAAGGACTCAAGTTTAGAGACAAAAGGAAGAAAATATAGAACTGGGGGGTGGAGCCAAGATGGCAGAGGAAAAGCAGGAACTTGCTTGATCTTGTCTCTAATTACCTCAAGTACCTGTAAAAATTGACTCTAAACAAATTTTTGAGCTGCAGAACCCACAAAATGACAGAATGAAATATGTCCCCCGCCGAGGACAGCCTGGCAAACTGACAGGAAGGGTCTATCACACCACGCTGGGAGCAGATCGCAGTCTCATGTGGGCCATGCTGGCACAGACCAATAACACAGACTGGCCGAGCATACCTCAGGGGACTGAATGACTGGAAACTGTGATTGTTTTCAGACTTCTCAACCACTAAATGCCAAAAAGAAACTAAAAGGTCAGTGGGGAAACTGTTGGAACTGGGTGAGAGAAGAGCACAGTTCAGCCCCTGCCCCTAGGGAGGTGGAGGTGGTGGCAGCTGTAGCTGCTGCTGTGGTGGCTGCTTCCTGAGCTCCAGGCCCACAGATGGTGGGAGGACCAAGTGACTGAACAAGGGGCAATTGTAAGATTCTCTTTGCTGGTGCTGAGGCAGGATTCTCTTGCTTTTCCCTGATTGGATCTGGGTTTTAGTCTTGGGTGGTAGTCCTGGGGTGAGGAGTGCTGGCATGGCAGAGCTTGTTGAGGCTGTGGAGAGGCAATCTTCCTCACAGTTCTAATGCAAGTGCCTAGAAGAAGCTCTGACAACAGCTGTGCAAAACCCAAGAAATTTGGGACACAGCACTCTACTGTGGAAGCAGATTTCTACTGTGCCATAGAGCTCAAAAGTCAAGTATTTGACTGGCAAGGAGCAAACAGAGGAAGAGAAATCAGACTATAGAGTTGTTTTTTGGTGACAGAAAGGATCAAAACATAGAACCAGAAGAAGACAACAAGGTCAAAATTCCTGCATCAAAAGCCTGCAAGAAAAATATGATTTGGTTGCAGGCCATGGAGAAACTCAAGAAGGATTTTGAAAAATCAAGAGAAGTAGAGGAAAAATTGGGAAGAGAAATGAGAGTGTTGCAAGAAAATCATGAAAACAAGTCAACAGTCTGGTAAAGGAGACCCAAAAAATACTGAAGAAAGTAACACCTTAAAAAAATAGACTAACTCAAATGTCAAAAGAAGTCCACAAAGCCAATGAGGAGTAGAATGCCTTAAAAAGCAGAATTGGCCCGATGGAAAAGGAACTTTGATAGCTCACTGAAGACAATATTTCCCTCAAAATTAGATTGGAGCAAATAGAAGCTAATGACTTACAAGAAATAAAGATATATGTTTTATAAAACATCCAAAAGAATGAAAAAAATAGAAGGCAATGTAAAATATCTCATTGAAAAAACCACTGACCTGAAAAGCAGATCCAGGAGAGATCATTTAAAAATTATTGGACTACCTGAAAGCCATGATCAAAAAAGAGCCTAGACATCATCTTTCAAGAAATTATCAAGGAAAACTGCCCTGATATTCTAGAACCAGAGGGTAAAATAGAAATTGAAAGAATTCACTGATTGCCTCTTGAAAAAGATCCCTAAAAGAAAACTCCTAGGAAAATTATAGCCAAATTCCAGAGTTTCCAGGTCAAGGAGAAAGTATTTCAAGCTGTCAGGAAAAAAACAATTTGAGTACTGTGGAAACACAATCAGGATAACACAAGGTCTAGCAGCTTCTACATTAAGGGATTGAAGGGCTTGGCAAATGATATTCTGGAGGTCAAAGGAGCTAGGATTAAAACCATGAATCACCTACTCAGCAAAACTGAGTATAATACTTCAGGGGGAAATATGGAATATTCAATGAAATAGAGGACTTTCAAGCAGTCTTGATGAAAAGACCAGAACTAAACAGAAAATTTGACTTTCAAATACAAGAATCAAGAGAAGCATGAAAAGGTAAACAGGATAGAGATATCATAAGGAATTTAATAAAGTTGAACTATTTTATATTCTTACATGGAAAGATGATATTTGTAATTCATGAGGATAGTTGGAAATATATGTGTATATATGTGTACATACATATCTATGTATGTATAGGTAGGTGTATGTGTCTATATGTAGACATGTACATGTGTATATGTATGTACATGTATACATAGACAGAGGACACTGGATTGAAAGGAGCCAAAACATCTGATCCAGGAATCAGGCTGGTCCTATATAAGTTAACTCCAGGTTTTCCAGTGATGCAACCAGTCTGAACTGTCTAGTCCTGGTTCTACCTCAGTCTGAACTGTCTAGTCCTGGTTTTCCCATGAGAAGCATCTGTAAATCATAGCCTGCCTGATATCCTGAGATCCAGGGTTTTACCCTGTTCTGGGATTCCAGTCAGAGGATGTTAGCTGCCTTTCATGATAATTTACATTTTTAGATGCTTTTCTTATGGCTTGGAATCAGCAAGGACATTGATAACCGTCAAGGCCTACTTAACATAACTGTCTGGCATCTTGAAACTGAATAAAGCAGTATTAGAAAACTTAATGACCTATAATTATCTTCTTTGTTTCATTACTCTATAAAAACTTTGCTTATGGTATCAGTAAACTGATTGCATTGATGATCTCGCCCGGACCATGATTACAAATCACACTTTCTTGGTCTTGCATGTCATACTAGAACTGGCACAAGAAACCACTTCGTGTTGACCCTATACTGGATGGGTTGAATGTGAAGGGATGATATCTAAAAAAATTAAGAGGTGAGAGAGAAATATATTGGGAAAAGGAGAAAGGGAGAGATAGAATAGGGTAAGTTATCTCACATAAAAGAGGCAAGAGAAAGCTATTTCAAGAAGAGGAAGAGCAGGGAGATGAAAAAGAATGAGTCAACCTCACTGTCATTGGATTTGGCTTAAGGAGGGAATAAAATACACACTCAATTGGGTATCTTACTCTACAGAAAAGTAGGGAGGGAAGCAGATAAGAGGCAAACCCTTTTGAAAAGGGACAGGGTCAAAGGGGAAAATAGAATAAATGTGGGGTGGCAGGATGGAGGGAAATATAGTTAGTCTTTTACAGCATGACTACTATGGAAATGTTTTGCAGAACTACACATGTATTAAACTTAAAAATTTGTATAGATTCAATTACAAAGTGCTCCTTAAAAAATAAAGAAAAACTTAAAGAGTAGGGATATTCAGTGTTGATGACTGGGCCATGCCAATATAAAAAATAAAGTTAATTTAATCAAATTATTAAAGGAATACTTTAATACTTGGTAAAATAATAAAATTCATTTGGGGAAACAAAAGATTTTTGAATATCAATAGAAATTACGAAAAGAGCTAGGGACGGTGAAAATGGATACCCTGATTTGCTTGAGCTTTCCCCACCCCCCTCAATTATCCAGGTATCTAGAAGAAATGGATGAGGACCGGCTGTATTGGCTTGACGTAACCAATAATCCTTTGTGGTTACCAAGAGTAAACCTAGATGAATGTGCAGAAAAATCACCAACTCTGAAGTCAGTTAAGCTCATACCAGCTTTGAAGCAGACCTTGAGCAATTTAGTGGTTTATAGACCCGCAAGAGACATTCTTATTTACGGAGACTCCCTGTTTTATACCCCCTTGTCTTACTGTTCATACTTAAACCTTGATTTGTTAGGCTGATTTGTATATCAAGGGGCCACATATCTGACACCTTGAATTCCTTACTCGCCCTCTGGGATCTCCTCTTCTTTGGGAAAGGGGAGTGACTACTTCCCACCTCTTTTTTCCCAAATTACCTATCTCCTTTTTTTGGAAAAGTATAAATATCCCACTCTTTCCAACTTGGCCTTGAACATGTCAGAATAGACCTTGTTCCAGCTTACAAGCTTCTCCTCAGGCAAATAAATGCATTTATAATCTGTGTAAACTGTGATCCAACTCTGGTTCGTTCCAGATCCACTTTTGAATCTGGGTTTTCTTCCACTTAACAGTTCACAGGGTTTTGTTTTTTGTTTTAATCAGGACAAAGGAGGAATAGTACTTTTAGATCTTAAACTATATTATAAAGCAGCAGTCATCAAAATCATCTGGTATTGGTTTAAAAAATAGAGAGGAAGAGACCAGCAATTTTCTGTCCTTCAAGGTTCTTTGGTTGTCAGGAATGGTGGAAAGGGCTTAAATTCCTGTCTTAACAGAGAGAAAAGGTTTCTGTTATGTCTATGGGCTTATATATTCACAAGATTCTCTTTGGTATAATATGCAGATGATTTTAGTTTGAACAAAAGGAAAATTTAGCCATGGTGCTGTTTCTCAACCTACTTAGCCTGTATTTCCATCTTTATTATGCTTATCAGCAGCAAAGTTTTGCTGTATTTTGTCAGTCATAAACACTTCAATTTCCATCTGTTATCATTCTGAAATGACAGTGGACAATTAGAAAGCATGAGTTAATGTCTTCCTTAATCTGAATATACCAAGAATGGGACAAAAAGGGAGGAAAGAGTGAGATGGAAAGTCACTTCATGGAGGAGAGAAAGCACTGGCTAACTTTCTTTTTGCCTCCTTCCTCT
This sequence comes from Pseudochirops cupreus, assembly GCA_028627135.1. Lineage (NCBI taxonomy): Eukaryota > Metazoa > Chordata > Mammalia > Diprotodontia > Pseudocheiridae > Pseudochirops > Pseudochirops cupreus. Next base: position 327,288,062 of record CM053581.1, read on the forward strand.
CTGGTTGGAAATGTAAGCCAAGGCTTTGCTGTTCTGAGATTGAGGAGAAAAGCCCGATATAAAAACTTTGTGGTGTATGTAGCGCACTGATAGAAGGCCCACCAAGCAAGGGCGGTGAGCAGACAATGCCAGTTCTCAGAGGAAGGATAGGAGAAGAAAGCCCTGGGTGGGGAAATGCACGGGTTCTAAAGCACTACCACTTTTCTATGAGCTCTGGAAAGTGGAGGCTGGAGTTACAGAGCTGGGAGGTAGAGAAAGCTGCTCACTGGAGGAAGAGAAGGTGGGTTGCCGGAAAGGGAGGAGGGGCTTTAATGGTCGCATCCAGGAACCTGGTGTCCCAACCACAATTCTCTGTTGCCACGCTGTGTGCTTCTCAAGCACCAGACTGGCAACTCCTGAGGGTTTTAGGAAAGAGAAAAAGGAAGCAAGAGGCTAGAGGAAGGAGGCATGGAGACCACGGCTGACGGTTGGTACTTTTGGGTTCACTTCTGTGGGACTGCCATGCTGCTCCTCACTGTATGGAGGAGAGGAAGCAGAAGTATTTCTGCCAGGTAAGTGAGAGTTAGAGATCTGACCAGGCTTAGCTTCTTGCTCATGCATCTGGTGTAGAAGTGCATTGTCCAAATTGTAAGACTAGTAGTTTCCATGCAAAACAGAGCCTGTGGTGGTTGTGGTACAGCTTGTGCTTTCTATCAGCTGTGTTTTGTCTTAGGTTGTTTTGTGTGCGCTTTTCTCCTTACCTTACACTAGTAAGGGCATATGCCCATCTTTATTAGCATTTTCTTTCTGGGTGTATGTTAGTAGAACTCAGAGTCAGACCATCTCTAACCTTATATGCATTTATTGAGACTGACACCTCTCATGAGGTGGGCTAAGTTCCAAGAGAAAACAGCAACTTCAGGAAAGCAAGATGAATTTTTATAGGGTAAAGATGCTGATTACACAATCAAAATTTACATAGAATATGGAAATTTGATTAATATTTAAAAAGGCAGGAGGAGTTTGTTAAGGGGTTAGGTAATGGAGGAGGGGTCCCAGCCACAGTGGAACTGTACATGCCATTACCCACAATGCATATAGAAAAACCCATTTGGGGGAGAACCTATGTATGATGATGATATTATAATAAGCCTCTCTACATCATAAGTTTACTCTAGGTCAGTTCTTTACTGCACAGGTACCTACTTAGGGAGAGTCCTTTCTATTGTTTTGGGTCTACGTCCTGCTTGAGAATTCTGGTGGTTCAGCTTTTTGATTGGCTGACTTATTGTAGTCCTGCTGAGACTAGATGGATGTGGTTTTGGTTGAGTACATGGCCACACCTGTTTCTATAGGAATGGGTCTGGGGACAGTGACCAGGTAGAGGAAGTGGCTGGAATTCCATCACATGAATACGCCTGCTGTTTCTGTGAGAACTATAGGTTCATGGACATACCTGTTGTTCTAGTGAGCAGTGAGATATATATGAAGAAGTTAGGACATTGGCAGGGGTCTAGGTAGGTACAGAGGATCTGCTGTTCATTGGGGCCTATAATGAAGTTAGAATATTAGGGCTGGGGGCAGCTTTATTAGAATTCTATCAACTCTAGTGTCTTTGTCAAGAAAATCCCAAATGGGTCAAGAAATGGTAGATATTACTGAAAAATGAACAACACTCATCCCATTTACTTTCACAGTATGACTGCTGTGTCTTTCTCTCCATCATATTCTATTAAACTTCCCATTCTTGCTCCCCCCTGTCCTTTCTTTAAGTGTTTGTTTTGCTTCTATCTTTCTTTTTATCTTTCTCCTCTCTCTTAACACCTTTCATTCTTACTTTCCTCTTGAGTAAGATGGATTTCTTTACCCAACTCTGTGTATATCTGCATTCTTCCCTAATTTAGCTAAAAAATATGGGAGTAAGTTTCAGGTGTATGAGTGAAAGTAAGATGGGATTTTTGTTGTTTTTCTTTTGGGGCTCACTTTCCCAGGTTTATGCTAAATTGTAAACATCTGAAGGATTAATCTCCTTTGAAGCCTGGTAATTCATAGCTGTAGCACATTAGATGTTGAGTCACAAGGGTTTTTGGACCTTCTGGCTTTGAGCCAATCAGGTGCTAAGTTTCGGCCACTACGTACATGGGTTCTTGTGTTTTTCTGTGCTGAGCCAATGAGGTTCTGAGAAAAACTGTATATATCTGTGTGTATACATATAACATACATACATAGATACAGGCATATATATGTGTATATATATCTACATATATATCTATGTATATCTATATCTATATCTATCTACATATATATGTATATGTATATATGTATATGTTTATATGTATATGGAGAGAGAGGAAGCAGAAGAGAAAACAAGCAATATGAAGAAAAAAACAAGCACGAGGAAGAAAAACGAGTGTGAAGAGAGAAAATGAAGGTGAAGAAGAAAAAGAAGGTGAGCATTGAGCATTGAGAAAATTAGAAGTAGCAGAAGCAGTGGCAACTAGAACTTGCTGAAGAGAAACTTGCTGGAGGGGGACCCACACATGAGGAGGACACTTAGCTTAAGACCCTTTTAAGTAGCTGTTATCAAGGAGCCTCCTAGCTGTGAAAGTGAATTGAGATGGCAGTCTTCCTGGGGCTGGTAATGTGTGTAAATATTTTTGTTACCCTATTAAGCTTTGTTTTTCCAGAGACAGAAGTTGAAGACAGGAGCCCCTGAAGCCTGCTGGACTCAGGTAGGAGTAGGGAGAGCATTTAATGGAGCAGTCCCTTCCCTGTGAGGTGAGTTATGGAATAGGAGTGGACAGCTGCCTGCATATGAACCTAGTCAGGAGCTAGAGTAGTCAGCCATGGAACTGCAGGAGGGGAAGGAATCCCAGAGCTCAGTACTTGGTCCCAGGTCAAGATGAAAACTTTGCAGCAAGGCAAGAGTAGTGAGAGTGCCTTCCTGCTATGTTCCCCTGGGATGGTTTTCGACCCAGGGGTGAAATTGTTTATGGTGAGATGGAGGGAGGTGTCATAACCTCTGGGGACTCACCCTGTTGCCTTTGTTGCCCAACCACCCCTCAGAACTTGGAAGTTGGGACTGGAGCAGTATTAAGACTTGAATTCTTTGGCTCATTTGAGCATGCATGCACCTGTGAGTGCTAGGTAAGGCCCTGTAATGGCAGGGGGAAAGGACACATGCCCAAGAATACTTTTGGGATTTGAACACTCTATTTTGATAGATGGGATTGTAACTTACTGTGATGTAGGGGTGGAGTGTTTTGTATTTTCTGCTACTCCTGGGGATGTGTTGTGGTAGGGAAGAACTTGACCTGGGCCCCCTTGATTGTATAAGATATACTGAATGTGATGATACATACTGTGTGTCATGTTACATATGTGTTATGTTATATATTGAATGATATGTTTTGTTTAAGGCCATGTGGCCATCCTGGTGATAAGTTTTCATGTTGTTATGAATTGTGAATGCTTTAGTTTCTTGAATAAGATTTAGTTCTGAATAGAGTGTTCATTATACCCTTGTGATTAGACCCTTAAAATTATTCACAGCAACAGCCTTCAAGTATGTTGTGTTGATTGGCGTTACAAGGTGACACTCACTTTTCCTTTGTCCTCTACATTGTATAAACTCTTCCTTGCATTTCCCATTGACATGAGACAATTTTTCCCATCCTTCCTCTCCCTTTCACTTTATCCTAGCATATTCCTCCACCTCACCATTCCATTCTTCTTTTGAGGTCATCAAAGCATAATAGAAGCACTCCCAGGCCCTCTATCTACTTAGATTCCCTCTGAAACCCCTGGTGATGATAAAATTATAGCATATTACATGTATCATCTCACCATATAAGTCTGTAAAGAGTTTAACCTTGTTTAGTCCCTCATTCTTTCTCATTCATGTTTACCTTTTTATACTTCTTGAATCCTTTTTTTGAATGTCAGATTTTCTACTGAGCTCTGATTTTTTTTCATCAGGAATGCTTCAAATTCCTATTTCATTAAAGATCCATTTTTTTGATCGTATTACACTCAGTTTTGCTGGGTAGGTCATTCTTAGTCACAATGTTGGATCCTTTGACTTTTTTAATATTATATTCCAAACTCTCTGTTTCTTTTTTGGGGTTGTTGTTCTGTCCTGTGTTATCATGACAGTAGCTCTGAGGTCCTTGAATTCTTTCTGACTGATTGAAGTATTTCTTCTTTGACCTGAGAGCTATGGATTTTGGTTATAATATTCCAGGGTGTTTTCATTGGGGGATTTCTTTCAGGAGGTAGCCTTCGAATTCTTCAGTTTCTACTCTGCTTTCCTATCCAAAGGTATTTATGCAGTTTTCATTTATGATTTCTTGAAATATGATATCTAGCTTGTTTTTTTAGTTCATGGCTTCCAGGTGGTCAAATGATTCTGAAATTATGTCTCCCTCATCTATTTTCCAGACAGTTGCTTTTACTATGAGATATGTTACATTTTCTTCTACATTTTAGTCTTTTGACTTTGTATTTATTATTTCTAAAAGTCTCACAGAGTCATTAACTTCCATTTGGCCTGTTCTAATTTTCAGTTAGTTATTTTTTTCATTAAGATTTTGTTACTTTTACCAAGCTGTTAATTTTCTTTTCACCACTTTATTGCATCATTTTCACTTCTCATTTTTTTCTACTACTCTCATTTGGTTTTTTAAAATATTTTCTCTTTTTACTCTTTAATTCTTCAAGGAATTCTCATTGGGATTGTGTCCAATCATCATTTTTCTTTGAGATTTTGCTTATAGATATTTTCAAGTAATTCTTTTTTGTGTGTGTCTAGAACTTCCCGATCACTACAGAAGGTCTTTGTCGTGGGATTCTTGGGTTTGTTCTATCTCCCAGTCTGCTTATTGATTTTGAACCTTACATTATTGTTGATATCTTTGTCCTTAGGAGATGAGGTGGGGAACATCGTGCCTCAGCTGTTGTTTTTTGATATCTTTCTATCATTTTTTCAGCTCCATCTGGGAACCTGTAAGTTTTTGGTGCTCCCAAACTGCTGTTATTTGGGGTAATGTCTCTTACTGTCTTCCTGGTGTGAGCTCTGAAAGTTCTTGATCCAGGTTTGAACCTTTTCACTGGTGCTTGGTTGAGAATTTCAGCCAAGTGCTACTGAATTCAGTCAATGTTGTCTCTTTAGGTGATTCTACCAGTTTGAAGCTCCTGAATTGCTGGCTCCTCTTTGGTCTGAGTCTCATGTCCTGATGATTCCATTAAAGCTTATTTTCTGGGCTAAAAGCTAGAACTGATTTGTCACTCTGCTTATGGGCTCAGAACCATTCCACTATTCACTTTTCTGAACTTGTTCAGTACTCAGTACCCATGTAGGTCTGGAGATCACTGATAAGCTCCTCTTTGCCACAATTCTGTGACCAGAGATTAGCTAATAGGTGATAAAACTTCTAGAAGTTCCTGCACCCATTGCTAATTCAGGGATACTCTGGAATGTCTTTCTACCTTGGTGCCTCCTGCCCTGGTGCATTGTCTTTACCCCCTTTTTCTCCCTGTGCACTGGAATGCTCCCCCATGCTATTGTTGCATGCTTCTGACCACCACCCACTCCATTGTTGGTAGACCTTTCTGTCTCTCTTCCAGAGTTTTCCTGGGCTAGAAAAATTGCTCACTTTTTCTTGGCTTTCTCAATCAGAATTGCACCTGGTGTATTTTCTAGATTGTTGTGGCAGAGGTGTACTGATGGAACTAGGCAAAAATTCTTCCCCTCTATTATCTTGACTCCACCCTATCAGTGTTATAATTCTAGCACTCTAGCACCTGAGTCTCCTCTAGTGTGCTTGTCATTGAGAACCAGCAGGAAAACTTAATTAACTTTTAGAAAAGGCTACCTGTAAGGGTAATGTAATTTGAATTTGAAGACCCCTTTGTATTGCAAGTAAGCAGGTACTTAGCACCTTGTTTCAAGTTAACGCCTTGTTTAAGCAATTTAATTAACACAAAAGTAGTTAACACCTTGGGAGGAAGTTGCTGCTGTAATAGGAAGGGATTGGTTGAAACAGGAAGCTGCTGATGCTGTGTGTATATAAGGAAAAGCCCCAGAGAAGGACAGTCAGAATTTCTTGGGACCAGCATCTGGAGGCAGAGCAGCTGCTGGAGAGAATTGAGAAATGAAACAAAGATCTTCTTGGGAGCAAACTCCATGGAGGCTGAAGAGGAAAGCCCCCCCAGGCTGAAGAGAATGATTTTGATTTTGAAAACCTGGATGGAGTGATTTTGATTCTGGGAGCCAGCTGAGACTTCTTCTGGGCTCCAGGGCCAGCCAGAGTGCCAGAGGACTGAGGAAGCATGACTGTGATGCTGGTATTTTGCATGAACTTGTTTGTGGCTTTGTGGAGCCTTGACTTCCCAGAAACAGACACTGTAGAGGATTTAATGTGGACTGGATGCTGTGAGGTTCAGTGTGGAACAGAGACTGCATGGAGAGCTGGACAAGGACCTAGGTGCTGTCAGTCTTTGAACCCAGGTGACAGTTTGGTGAATCCAGGTAGGATCTGGGACCATGGAAGGGGATTCAGGGAATCCAAGAAACCATCCTGAGTCAAACTGAAAGAAGACTTTACTTGGATACTGTGTACTGACTGAGAAATTGTAATTTACTAGTGACCTAAGGGTGGAGGTATATTTTCTGATGATTGAATAGTGAATAATGAAGAATGATTGATTGACCAAATGATCGTATTTAGTGATTGATAACTGAACAAGTAATTTATTTGTAACCTCTATGCCCCATGAGTGGACAACTTTGACTATTGTACTTTGTAATTGAATTAAGAATTTTGTGAATGCTTAAGTTACTAAATGATTGTTCTTTGTTGAAAACTTTGTGACTACTGTAGTGGAAACTATGTGGCCATTTTCTGTGATAAGTTGCTGTGATGCTATATTTTGATTTTCTGTGATAAGTTGTAACATTGTGAATGCTGTACTTTGATTTACTGTGAATGTTTTGCTTTGCTTTGTTATGGAATAAATAGAGTGTTCACTACACTGTGTAATCAGAACCTTGAAAGCTGTTCATAGCAGCCATCCTCTGGAAAGCTGCTAGTGCTTGGCTTGACATACCCTCAAAAAGGAAACATGGCCCTCAAAAAGGAAATATTATCCACAAATTCATATATTTTCTCAATATTTCAGTTCCCCATTCATCTTCACATTTTCTTGAGAAAGTTTACAAGCAGTTTGAAATCGCTTGTTATAATCAGGTCAGTTTAAAATATGATGGCCAATATTCTAACTGATTCTTTTGGTTCTAGTAATAATTACAAACCACAGTAATCTATATGTTTAACATAATCTATGGCCATCTTTAAGTACAAATTCAATAACCACCCAATTTCAGCCTTTCCACTTAAAACAAAAACTCTCATCTTAAAGCAAAAATAAACCTTCAAACACAGGAATTCCTTAAAACTAATTTGATGTAAAATGTCCTTAAGTAATAACAAATTCCCAAAACATTATATATTTCACATACATCCAAATTAACATACATAACTATATCCTTAGATGAAATGGGCTTGAAAAATTATAACTCTTATCTTTTCCCAAGATTCTCAACTGTGAAATAGGAATCCTTACAACACAACTTTTGTACAGAGTTCATAAGAAATTTAAGGTACTTAACAGCTTCTGAATAATAATAAGAAAATTGTTTTTAACAACAGAGTTCATAATTTTTACCAAATTACATAAATTAGAAATGTACAATGTCCCAAATATTATGTATTGCTTCCATTCCATTAACAATTTTAGGGGAATGCATTTCCAAACCACTTTATATAGGAAATAAATTATAACTTTAAACCACTGTACACATTTTCATAACACATTGGCTAAGTACCTGCTAAATTAATTCCATTACACTGAGACAGGAAGCCAATGTGTGAATTTTCCTCCTGTTAGCTCCTGGTGCAGGAAGCAGAATTTTCCCAGCATCTGGAAGCTGGGTTGCTACTTGCTAGACTGAGAACTAAGTTGGAGTTTTCTTGAGACCAGAAGGTGGTGAAGGCTAAAGCTGCTGCCGAGAAGGCTGCCTGGAAGGCTGAGATTTCTTCTAGGTCCTAGGGCCAGCTGAACTGCTGAAGGACTGAATTAGCATGACCAGGATAAGACTTTGTTTGTGGCTTGGTTGATCCTTGAGTTCTCGTAAACAGAAGTGGTGAAGGTTTTGAGATGTGCTGGACCCTGTGAATTTCAGTGTGTACCAAGAACTGCCCAGAGGACTGGACAAGAACCTGGGAGCTGTCTGCCTCTGAATCCAGGTGACTGGTGGATTCAGGTAGGAGTTGGGACTGTGGAAGGGAACCCAGGGAATCTGAGAAACCACCCTTAGTCAAGATGAAGAAAAGGCCTCTCTTTGGATATTAAAAGTGTGATGAAATTGAAGTTTACTAGAAACCAAGGGGTGGGGATTTGTGTAATTTTCTAATGATTGTATTTAGTAATTAATGATATTTAGTGACTGATTGCTAGATAAGTGACTAAGTTAACCTATGATTGCCTCATGAGTGGAAGATGGACTATTATTATTATTTTTAAATATTATATTGTGATTTGTTGTGAACATTTGCCTTGATTTGTTATGGAATAAATGGAGTGTTCTCTATACTGTGTAATCAGAACCTTAAAAGCTGTTCACAGTAGCATTCTGTTGGGAATTTGCTCATGCATGGCATTACAACTTCTATCATTGAGAGTAATCTTTGTTTCCCCTCTTAGGCATTTTCTGCTCTTGGCTTCAGACTCCTTCTGGTCTCACTCTTAACAGAGGGGAGTCACTCCCCCACCTCACCAAGAGGCTGTTGGAAAAACCCAATGGGAAGTCCTGCCTATTGGTCAAGGCTGGGGAGTCCTTCCTCTCCTCTACAGAGAGGAGTTTGGAAAATCCCAGTGGGACTTTCAAACTGTGTAAGATGAAAGAGTTTGGAGTCTGAGTCTGAGATCAGAAAAGGTCTTTATTCTTTCTCATGAGAAAGGGCCTTGCCCTTGTCTCTCAAAAGGCATGTGCCAGGGAGAGCAACACATGGAAGCAAGCCCATGGTTATATACTCCTTAACACAGAAATCCCAACCCCCAACTGGCCTTCACTCCCATTGGTGGGGAGGCAGGCTCACAATTTAAGCATGGGAATGTATCTTGGAGACAAAGAACACAGAAACATGTGGGTGTCCAATGAAAGCCGAGAAAGCAGTTTTGTCCTTATTTGGCATATCTTGTCTCTAAGTCCTAGATTCTTGTAAGGTCAGATGACTTCTAAAAGTAGGCCTAGTGGATGCTGAAGCCACTTTAGATTTGATGTTTCAGAATGGGGAAACTTCACTGCAAGTTATCCCTCACATGTATAAGGTATAAGAAAAAAGGTAGGAAGAGGCCAGATTTTGAAGGACTTTTGGAAACTAAATGGAGGATTTCATATCTGATTCTGGAGGTGATTAGGGAGCCAACTGAATTTATTGAGTAGTGGAGTAGAGTGAAATGCCCATTAGGAAGATAACCTTGACAGTTGTATGGAGGATAGACTGGAGGGAAGTGGCGGTGAAACTTTAGCCAGACAGAACCACCAGCTGGCTGTTGCAATAGTCTAGGCATGAGGTGATGAGATCAATTGCTTGCCTTCTCAATGTGAGGGGGGGGTGGAGTGGAGAGAGGAAGAGAGAGAATTTGGAAATCAAAATTTTAAAAATGAATGTTAAAAATTGTTTTAACATGTAACTGGGAAAAATAAAATACTAAATAAAAGCTTAAAAATCCTAAAGAAAGAAAAATATTAAAATATTATTTTCAGGGGTGGAGCCAAGATGACAGCGTAAGAGCAGCAACATATCACAGCTCTCACATAGCCACCCCAAAATACCCATAAAATATGACTCTAAACAAATTCTAGAACTCCAAAACGCACACAAATATATTTTCCACTAAAGTCAGCTTGGCTATGAAGAACCACCTCAGCCCTGTGAACCCAAAACCAGCCCAGCCTGAAACCGCGGCTCTGCCCCAGAGGCGGCTGTATGAGAGGAGCTAAGTCCCAGCTGGAGCTTCGGGTGAGTGGATTGGTGGCAGCTGTGGCAGTATCCAGAATTATGTTAGTGGAGCTTGACGAAAACCGGGGGAGAAAAGCAGGTCCAGCCAAAACACCTCCAGTGCAATGAGGCCACAGAACTGGAAGTCTTCCATCCGCCTCCACACTGCCGCTTCAGAGCTCTCAGCCTGCAGACTGCAGGGGGACCAAGTGATCATTCAGAGGCCAAGTACTCTCACATTGAGCAGCCTGGATCTGGATTGTGGTCTAGGGCTTTAGTCCTGTGGTGTTTTTTTTTTCAGTGAGCCCGAGCTGGGGAGGGACCCAGCAGCCTCCTAAGAGCGCTGGCAGCTGGGAAAACCCCAGCAATTTGGGACAGAGCTTTCCCCTCTGGAAGCAGAGATCCACAGAGATGAAAAAAAAATCATGGACTGACCAACCATGAATAAGAATAAGCATAAGAAGCAAAGTAAGAACAGCAACCAAACCCTAGATTCCTTCTTTGGGGAAAAGAAGGATCAAGGCAGAGAGCGGGAGGAGGACAGCACAGCCAGAGCTCCCCCACCAAAAACTTCCAATAAACATGAAGATTGTCTTAAAGCTAGAGATCAGCTGAAGAAGGATTTTGAAAACCAAATAAGAGAAGTGGAAGAAAAACTGGGAAGAGAAATAAGAATGTTGCAAGAAAATCATG
>CM053581.1:327299297-327325842 GCA_028627135.1 Pseudochirops cupreus
TGTGAAATGTCTCCTTGAAAAAACCTCTGACTTGGAAAATACATCCAGGAGAGACAATTTAAAAATTATTGAAATACCTGAAAGCCATGATCAAAAAAAGAACCTAGAAATTGTCCTTCAAGAAATTCTCAAGGAAAATTGCCCTGATATTTTAGAACCAGAGGGCAAAATAGAACTTGAAAGAATTCACCGATCACTTCTTGAAAAAGATCCCAAAAAGAAAACTCCTAGGAATGTTATAGCCAGATTCTGGAGTTCCCAGATCAAGGAGCAAATATTACAAGCTGCCAAGAAGAAACAATTTGAATGCTGTGGAAACACAATTAGGATAACCCAGGATTTAGTGGCTTCTACATTAAGGGATTGAAGGGCCTGGAATATGATATTCCAGAGATCAAGGAAGCTAGGATTAAAACCAAGAATCACCTACCCTGCAAAATTGAGTAAAATGTTTCAGGGGAAAATATGGTCATTCATTTAGTAAAGATTGATTAAGCATCTACTTCTTGCCAGACACTGTGCTAAGCCCTGGGACACAAAAAGAAATAAAAGACAGTGTCTGCCATCAGGGAAATCACAATCTGATTGGAGAGACAACAAGAAACAAATATGTAGAAACAAGCAATATATAGGATAAATAGCAAATAATTAAAAGAGGGAAGGCACTAGTATTAAGAGGTATTGGAAAGGGGAGCTTGTTGGCACAATGGATACAGCCCCTGGAGTCATGAGGACCTGAGTTCAAATCTGGCCGCATACACTTAGTAGCTAGCTGTATGACTCTGGATAAGTCACCTAATCCTGACTGCCTAAAAAAAAGAGGTGTTGTAAAAGGCTCCTTTTGTAGAAGACTGGCAGTTTGTTGGGATTGAAATAGTACTAGTCAGAGATGAGAAGGGAGAGTATTCCAGGATGGGGGATAGCCAGAGAAAATGTCTGAAATTATGAGATGGAGTATCTCTTTTATGCAACAGCCAGGCACCAACATGTAACTGAATAGAATTATGGTAGAGAGTAAGAAGACTGGACAAGAAGCAGTGGCAAGCTTGTGAAAGGTTTTGAATACCAAAGAATGTATTTTGTATTGGATCTGGAGGTGAAAGGAAACCACTGGAGTTTATTGAGTAGAGGAGTGATGTTGCTGGACCTGCACTTTAGGAAAATCACTTTGGTTTTACCTCTAGGGAAGAATAGCTAGTCAGCACTTAGGGAACCAAACCTGGTAATGCCGGTGGGCAGTTGGAGTGTGAGCCCAGAGGAAACAATATGCGACTTTTTTGCGTATCTCTGCTGCCAGTGCAGGTGCCTCCAGTGCCACTGTCCATTACTGCTTTGAGGATGTTATGATTGCCTCTATTCAGTTCTATCTATTCATGGGAATTTACCAGGCCACCTGAATGGTTTAATCTCAAAATACTCCCTTATTTAGGATCATGGGAAAAAAAACACAAAAAACAAAGCAAAATAAACAAAACAAAACACAAAGAGATAGAGGTGGCCATGTGCTCCCAGGCACTATGACCATTTAAGAAATAGGGCAACCACCTCTCTTCTACCCAGCTCTTGAGGAGGCAACTCAATACAATCCTCTCATTTCAAAGCCAAGTGGAGGGGCGGCTAGGTGGCACAGTGAACAGAGCACTAGCCCTGGAGTCAGGAGGACCTAAGTTCAAATGCGGCCTCAAACACTTAACACAAAAACTAGCCGTGGGACCTTGGGCAAGTCACTTAACCCCAATTGCCCTCCAAAAGGCAAAAAAAAAAGTGCCAAGTGGGGCACCTTGGTAAATACTATACAAGGGAATGCCTACTTTACTTTCCCTTGTCACTGTTCAGTCATTTTTTAGATATGTCCTACCCTTTGTCACCCCATATGGGGTTTTCTTGACAAAGACACCGCAGTGGTTTGCCATTGCCTTCTCCAGCTCATTTTACAAATGAGGAAACTAAGGCAAACAGGGTTAAGTGACTTATCCAGAGTCACACATCTAGTGAGTTTGTGAGTCCAAATTTGAACTCAGTTGATAAGTCTTCCTGACTCCAGGCCTGGCACTCTTTCCACTGCACCACCTACTTATCTCTCCTTCTTCCTCTTATGTTCTTTAAATTTGGTGACCTCCGTTAAACTCAACATTTTGGAGCCCTGTCTCCAATATCTGTTATACTTAAGAAACCACTCCATGTATTAATACAATCCTGTATGTTTCAACAGATTTTCATGTGGGGACCTTTACATGAGACATAAATAATTTACATGAGAACCTGAAGTAGCAGCTGTCTTTTAGGGACTCCAACCCCTGCGTTCAAGTCAGGCAACTCATGAAAGCTTCATCTGGGATATGTTTGTATGCGCATTAAAGAGGCTGGAACTCACTGGAGATATTATCCATCCAGTACATGGCAGGGCTATCTGTAATTGTACATACTACTTTTAAAAAATTAGAGCATTTCTTTGGGATTCAGCACCCTGCCCCACACCCCGCTCCCATATTCGAGAAATTTGGGGACATGTATAATCTACACTTTGACAGTGGGTAGAAAACAGGTAAGATACTCTAGATTGTAATCATTTTAGGTGGTCTTGTGGGAATTAGGTCCAGAGAATCCCAAGGGTGAGAGAGGTCAACTAATTCTAGACCTTAGAGGAATAGCTGATGGAAGAAAGCCTCTTTTGCTATTCATTGTTGGGTTAGATTAGGGACTAAAACTAAAAAGGCAGGTGGTAATTGGGGTGACCATAGAAGAGGAAATTAATTGGGAGAGGTTGAGGTACCTGTCTCTGAAAATACTAACATGTATTTTAAAGAGAGATGAAAAAGAAAAAAAAATGACTTTTAATTAAGAAAGAGGGAAGGGGTAGAAAGAAAAAGGTAAGGAAGGAAGGAAAAGGAAGAAGGTTCTGGTAAGGAACATCTGAGGAGAGGTATAGGAAGTTCAGGTCTGACTATAATGACTAAGATGGGATACCCAATCATCTCAGGGTTTGGAAGGTAGCTGTTTCCTTAGTTGTTGTGTTTAAAGCTCATATTCATCTTTATCCATAATGAAAAGAAATATCAGTCTACTATGACATAGCATGTCTGGGTTAAGTTGTACTTTAAGCTTACATTATGGAAGTCATCTGTAAATCTACTATTATTATTCTTTTATCTCTAAATAGAGGCTTTGGGACAGAGTAGACATAGATGTAAACTCGTGTTTAGAGATTGTTTCAATCTTTGTTCCTAGTTACCTCAATGCCTAGCACATGCCTGACACTTAGTAAATAATTTTTGATTGATTTATTGGGCCTTGAAGTAAAATTTTTTTTAAAAAAAGACCTAGGTCGAAGCCCAACTTCTGACAGATACTAGTTCCGTGACTTTGGGTCTTCCAGGCAAGTTGAAGAGATGATATTGATTTTTGCTTGCAGATGAAATTTCTTGCTGTGAGTTCCAGATACCAATGAACTTCCAGGTCTGGTAAAAATGCCCTAGCTTTTTGTCAACTAAGCTCATCATGGTTATGGAATCTGTTTCAGAATTTTCAAAGAAGTGTTAGTTAAAGAGCTGTCTATGATGATCTGCATGAAGCACTTTCCAGTTAGGACTAGAGATCTCTTTAGATTCCCTGTTTTTCATCCTCATTTTAGTGCCATATCTACAACTGGACACAAATATCCAAGAGAAGAACTTTTTTTTCTTTTATGTCTTTTAGATTCAGACACCAGAACACAAACACAGAATAATGAAAAGTCCAAAAAAAAATCAATGTATCATAAACTTAGCAATTGAAACTTAAATAAAAAGTAAAAAAAATGCCACATGCATAGTAGAATATAAGAGAGGATTCATAATATGTAGCAATAAATTTTCATTTCAGGAATGTGGGGAGCCAACTTCAGGGGAACTCTGCCGTGCCATGGCAGAGCTGCTGAGAAAGCGTAAGAGGAGCCCTGCCAACCAGCCGCAGGACTGAGAAGGAAAAGTAAGGGAAAAATAGATACTTGAAAGAGTTACTTACCCAGAGGTTGCAATGATCATGAATGAGACGGGACTCTGAGAATGGTGGAAACTGAGCCAATTTTATTCAGCTAAGAGTCCAGTATATATAGTGAAAAACTGCATAGTCATCATAAGCGCTATCTTTGGGATTACACCATTGCCCTAGTTCCCATTTGCCTCATATGTGATAGCTGTGTACTCTATCCTTGTTATCAGTGTGTGAATACTGGGCCGGATGTTCCAAACCTCCCTAACCTCCCTAGAACAGGATGGTGTGAACCCACGGCTTCTAGTTATCTAGTTTCTGCTACATTGCAACAGTATAGTATTTTCCCCTGAGAACACTGCAAGTGTCCCTGTTCCCAAGCTGGGAGTGCATACCATGCTTCTCATGGGGACGTCAGGGTCATGCCTGTGAGCCTTTCTGGGGGGTGGGGAACTGATCCAGGCCTGGTAAGCAGGGTCTTTAGCTGAGAGGGCTTATTCAGCCATCAGGGTCAGAGCCTCACTGGCCTGTGGTCCTCTACACATGAAAACTTTTATGATAAATGCTACACTTTGTGTTTAGAGCTGTCCATCTTTGCTTCCTTGTAGGTTTTCTTTTGTTCTCTGCAGTGCACTTTTTACTTTGTTCTCTACCACCACCACCCCTTTCCCGAAAGGCTACTATTACATTTGGATATATTTATATATAGATGTAGGTATATATCCCTCACCCTCCCTCTAGAGATTCAGTGTTCCATCTTCAACATATTTCTGATGATAGTAGGTTACCAGAACTATCAGCCCTTCTCCCCATCTAGTTTCTCTGTGTGTATTCTTCTAAGATGGGATGCACCTTATTTGTATGAATAATTACTCTTTTTATCTGTTCCTAAATATTTTCACTTTTAAAATTCATATCATACTTAAGTCTACCTTATTCTTTCTTATGAAGTACTCAATTACTAATGACAATCTTAGGTACACATTTTACATTTTATATATATAAAAGGTGAACAGTCTGTCTTTACAGAATCTCTTCTACCTTAGGTTTCTCTTGGCTCCTGTACGTCATATCTTCCATTGAGTTAAGTTTTTTATAACAAAGTCCTGAAAGTCTTACAGTTGATCAAAACCTCTTTTTCCCATTCAGAATTATATTTAACTTTGCTGTATATATTTTTGCCCAGAAATCCTGTTCTTTTGCTATTTGATATAGAGTTCCAAGAGCTGTAGTCCCTTAGGATCTCCACTGCTAGGTGCTGTGTGATTCCAATTGTAGCCCCTTCAGATTTAAATGGTTTTTTTTTTTCCTTCTTGCTCTCAATATTTTATCACTGAGCTATGGGTTTCAGGAATTCAACTATAATATTCCTATGGGTTTTCCTCATAGGATCTCTTTCCAGTGGTGATCAATGAATTTTTTCTATTTTTACTTTTCCCCTTTGTTCTAATGCTTCAGGACAATTTTCCTCAATTATTTCTTTTTTATTGTATCAAGATTCTTTTTTTGATCATAGCTTTCAGGTAGTTCAAGTATTCTTATATTTTCTCTTCTTGATCTGTTTATGGAAAAACTTCTTTGGGATGGCAAATCCCCTTTGACACATCCCCAGGAAGATCTCCAGACAATGTCAGTTTCCTCTTTCTTTTTTGGAGCCTTGAGAGCTCCGATAATATCTTTTTCCTTCCTTCCTTCCTTCCTTCCTTCCTTCCTTCCTTCCTTCCTTCCTTCTTTCCTTCCTTCATTCCTTTGTTCCTTCCTTCCTTCATTCTTTTGTTCCTTCCCTCGTTCCTTCGTTCCTTCATTCCTTCGTTTGTTCATTCCTTCGTTCGTTCGTTCGTTCCTGCCTTCATTCTTTCATTCCTTCCTGCGTTTGTTCGTTCCTTCCTTCCTTCCTGTCTCTCTCTCTCTCTCTCTATCTCTCTCTTTCTCTCTCTCTCTCTTTCCTTCCTTTCCTAATACTGAAGAGAAGGCAGTTAGGTGGGACAGGAGACAGAGTGCTGAAATCTGGCCTCAAAAACTTGGTATCTGTGTGACCCTGGGCAAGTCATTTGACCCTGTTTGACTCAGTTTCTCATCTTCAAAATGAGTTGGAGAAGGAAATGGCAAACCACTCCAATGTCTTTGCCAAGAAAACCACAGTCACAAAGACTTGGACACCACTGAGCCACCTCCCAGGGTTGTTGTGAGGATCAAATGAGGTAATAATATTATAGTGCTTAGCACAGTGCCTCTCAAGTGCTATATAAATCTCATCTATTATTATTATGGCAAAACAACACACATGGTCTTTTCTTTCCTTTTTTCTTACAGAAGGAAATGCCCTTAAAATTTGGAACTATGCTATTTTGTGTGTCATATTATAGGTGATCACAACCAAAAAGGTCAAAGTTACTGTAGCATACTTTGGAGAGGCATAGATGCCAGAAGGACAGAGTCAATGATCAGTTCACATCTAGAGTGCTATGTTCAATTCTAGGCATGACATTTTAGGAACAACATGGAGGAAGTTGATGCACATCCAGAAGATTGCAACCATGATGGTAAGTTCATGTCATAGAAAGAGAGAAGGAGGGAGACTTGGGGAGAGGTGGATGGAGGAAATGGTAATTATCTCCAAGTATTTGATGAGTCACAGTTAGATTAAATTTGTTTTGCTTGGACCCTAGAAGGAAAATCTTGGAGCAATGGGTGAAAATGGCAGATTGGCAGACTTAAGCTTAACAAAAATGTAAAAATGTAATGTAAAAAAATCAATGCAATAAATCAAAAGTAGTAATATTAACATGAATAACTTCACTGTTGATGGTGAGTCTTCTTGTTTGACATGATTTATTTTTAAACTTTTGCTTAACATTTTTTAATGGAGGGAGGTTTCATTTTAGTTTATAAAATAAATATCCACTCTCTGGTCATGAATTTCTCAAGTTTTACTATAATTTGTTTAACGTTTTCTGGTCTGAAGACTAATCTTGGGTGGCTAGGCGGCACAGTGAATAGAGCACCGGCCCTGGAGTCAGGAGGACCTGAGTGCAAATCTGGCCTCAGACACTTAATACTTACTAGCCGTGTGACCTTGGGCAAGTCACTTAACCCCAATTGCCCTCCCAAAAAAAAGAAGCAAAAAAAAAAGACTAATCTTACCTATATATTTTCACTTCCTATATAGAAAAGCAATCTTCAAAACAGGCTTCTCACAAAAGAATTCTTCCTTATTTGCAAGAGATGAAATCTGAGCTAGACAATTACAAAGAAAATGATGCCTGATAAACCTCTGAGATTCTATCCTTGAAATACCATGTCGAGTGCCTAGAGAAAAAAACTGAGGAGGTGGGGGCTTTAGTACCCAGAGAAATAGTTGATAGGCCCCGTCTTCTTCGTGGGTTACCTTCTATGATGGTGACTTCAGGAGCTGTGCTTGAAAGTAGGAATGTTTGGTCTAGGGGAGTGTTTCCACTCTGGGTTCTTGGGCTTAACTGTCCATCAGTGGCAGTTGGTCAACTGTTGGTGGTGGGATCTTCATTCACAATAATTGCTAATCTCATTTCGTGCTTCAGGACTTAAGGTAGAAGAAGGAACAGTGTTCCGGGAGTGATACTCCTAGGGCTCCTGGGTTCAGGGTCCTGGGCTGTCTTCCTCTTAGTCTCATGTCCTGTTCTGGTCTTGACTTGATTACTCTGGCATATACCACCTTCTATGTTTCCTTCTAGGTGCCTTGATGCTTTAGCTATGCTGACTTGCTTGCCTTGGAGGTGTCAGTTGGTTGGCAGTTGGTATATGATAACTTGCCCAGTCTTGATAGAAGCTTCCTTGAATGATGGAAACTAAGGGATTTTCAGCCAGTCTTTTCAATTTTACCTTTGTAGCATCTTTCACACATATCAATTCCCTTTCTTTCTATTTCCACTACCATGACATCAGGGAGGTATAATGTTTCTCCTCTGTTTTTCCTTCCTCCTATTTCTTATAAAATGTGTTTTGTAGAAAACCAAGCAAATTCCCAATGGCCCTTGGGCTAGTCCATCTTTTTCAAACTGAAGAACCACAACTATATAACTATTGATCCCCATTTGTTCCTTACCATAATTTGTGCACCTAGAATTTCTTCTGTGGCATCAAATGAATTAATCAGATCTTAGGAGAAGGCAGTTGAAAACCATCCCTAGGTTTTCTCCCATCTCTCATGCTCCTTTGGAAACAATAAGCTAGTGGTAGAAAGCAGAATCAAAGCAGGGAGGGGTAGGCTATTGGAAGAAGCTTTGGGATTCCGGAGATTTGGATTTTAGTCTTTGCTTTGTTTAACCAGTTGTATTATCTGCCTTAGTCAAGTCAGTTAATTTGCATAATGCTTTACTCATCTAGAAAATGAGAATAAAAATACTCACACTTCCTTCTTTGGTATAGGATTTTTATAAAGGTAAATGAGATATTAGATGAAAAATGGCATTTACAGTTGAAATATTTTCTTATTATCATTATCATGAAGTACCTTTGAAAAGGAATTTAACAAAACAGCACAGCAGAATAGCTCCCAACTAACCACATTTCTGTGTTAGTCTGGTAGATCACGAAATCACACTGCATATTTAAATTTGCAACATGCTTCTCCTCAAGAAAATTAGAACAGTTACTACTTTATTCTTTGTTATAAGGTTTGCTATAAAGATAAATGACATATGAAGTGAAAAATCACTTTTAGACTAAATTTTTAAAATAATTCTCTTACACTTTTGTTATGACTGTCATTATCATTATCATGAAGTAATTTAGGGAACAAATTAAACCACACAGCAGGGCGGCCAGGTGGCACAATGGATGGAATACTGGACCTGGAGTTAGGAAGATTCAGATTCCTGAATTCAAATCTGGCCTCAGACCCTTAATGTGTGTGACCCTGCACTTAACCCTGTTTGCGTCAGTTTCCTCATCTTAAATGATCTGGAGAAAGGAAATGGCAAACCACTCTAGTGTTTCTGCCAAGAAAACCCAAAAGGTGCCATGAAAATTAAGACATGATTGAAAAATGACTGGACAACAACAGAGCAGGATAGTTCATAACTAATCCCATTTCCTTTTTAGACTGGCCCATCATGGGAACACTACATGTATAAGATTGCCTAGATTTTAGCAAAGGATTTGATAGAATTTCCCATGACATCCTTGTAGCTTCCCATGACATCCCTGAAGGGTATGTATAGGTTTGGAACTTGCATGTTTAAACCCAAAGCCTAGAATTCTACAAAAGCACAGAATCTCTAGATTGAAAGGGCCCTCAGACACCATTTAGCCCAACCCATATGGTAAAAAGAATCCCTTTCCCCAAGAAATCTGAGTAGTCTAGTCTTTCTTTAAAATCTCCAGATGAGGGGGAAGAACCCATAACCATCTGAGGCAACTCAGGGACCACTGCACTTTTGGTTAGTTCTAAACATGAGCAGGGGCAGCTAGGGGTGGCTCAGTGAATAGAGTGCTGAGTCTGGAATCAGAAAGACTCATCTCTCTGAGTTCAAATCTAGCCTCAGACACGAACTAGCTGTGTGAGCCTGGACAAGTCACTTAAACCTGTTTGTCTCAGTTTTCTCACCAGCAAGATGAGCTGGAGAAGGAAAAGGCAAACCCCTCCACTATCTTTGTGAAAACAAACAAACAAAACAAGTCAGGTCAAGAAGAGTCGGAAATTTTTCCTTACATCAAGAGTAAATCTACTTCTCTGAAATTTCCATCCGTTGTTTCTGGTCCTGAGTGGCCCTGCCATACCCTGCCTTACTCTTTTCTTCTCCAGACTAAATAGCTCCAGTTAGGGGTGGCGAGGTGGAGAAATGCCTAGAGCACTGGGCCTGCAGTCAGGAAAACTTGAGTTCAAATCTCAGCTCAGACACTTACTCTGACCCTGGGCAATTTCCAAAACCCATTTGTCTCAGTTTCCCCTCTGTAAAATGGGGATACCTACCTCTTAGAGTTGTAATAAGAAATAAATCATTATATGTAATCAAAGGTCATGGAAAAATAGTACATATTTAAATTTGCAACATGCTTCTCCTCAAGAAAATTAGAACAGTTACTACTTTCTTCTCTGTTATAAGGTTTGCTATAAAGACAAATTTACTTGGAAACTAAATAATCTAATCCTAAAGAATGAGTGGGTCAAACAAAAATCACAGAAACAATCAGTAACTTCATCCAAGAGAATGAAAATAATGAGAGACACCATATCAAAAGTTATGGGATGCAGCAAAAAAAAGTTCCTAGGGGAAGGTTTGTATCTCTAAATGCTTACATGAATAAAATAAAGATGAGATTAATGAACTGGGCATGTAACTAAAAAAGCTAGAAAAAAGAACAAATTAAAAACCCCCAATTAAATATCAAATTAGAAACACTGAAAACCAAAGGAGTGATTAATAAAATTGAAATTAAGAAAACTATTGAACAAATAAATAAAACTAAGAGCTGATTTTATGAAAAAAATAAAATAGATTAACCTTTGACTAATTTGATTAAAGAAAGAAGAAAGCAAAGTTACCAGTAAAAAAAATGAAAATGTTTAATCCACCACCAATGAAGAGGGAATTGAAACAATAAATAGGAACTATTTTGCCCAAGTGTATGCCAATAAATTTGATAGTGAAGTGGATGAATATTTATAAAAATATAATTTGCCCAAATTGACACAAGGGGAAGTAAAATACTTAAATAACCCCACCTGAGAAAAATAAATTGAGAAAGTCATAAATGTATGTCCTAAGAAAAATACCTCCTGGGCCAGATGGTTTTACAAGCAAATTCTATCAAACCTTTAAAGAACAATTCCAATACCTTATAGACTATTTGGGATAATAGGTAAAGAAAGAGCCCTAAAAAATTATTTTAATAATACCAATAAGGTACTGGGAAGTTTCAAAGCAGAGACAGAAAATTATAGACCAATTTCCCTAATGAATATAGATGCAAAAATTTTAAATAAAACATTAGCAAAAAGATTACACAACTTATTATGAGTATAATACACTATAACCAGGTATGACTTATACCAAGAATGCAGGATTGGTTCAATATTAGGAAAACTCTCAACATGTTTAATCATATCAATAACAAACCAACAGAAATCATATGATTACCTTAACAGATTCAGAAAAAAAGCTTTTGACAAAATACAACCTCTATTCTTATTAAAAACAGTAGGGAGAACATAGAGAAAAATGGAGTCTTCCTTAAAATGATAATTAGCCTCTACCTAAGGTCTTCAGCAAGTTTTTAATGTAATCGGGATATGCTACAAGCATTTATAATAAGATTGGGGGTGAAACAAGGAAGTACATTACCACTCATGTTACTCAATATGGTGCTAGACACTTTAGCTTTAGCAATAAGAGAAGAAAAAGAAATTGAAGGAATTATAATAGTCAAAGAAGACACCAAATTTTCACTCTTTGCAGATGATATGATTATATACTTAGAGAATCCTGGAGAATCAAGTGAAAAACTACTTGAAATAATTACCAACTTTAGCAAAGTGACAGGATATAAAATAAGTCCACAGAAATCCTCAGCATTGCTATACACTAATAACAAAGCCCAACAGCAAGAGATAGAAAGAGAAATTCCATTTAAAGTTACTGTAGAAATTATAAGATATTTGGGAGTCTACCTGCCAAAACAAACCCAGGAACTATATGAACAATTATAAAACACTCATGTGTAGGCCAAACTAATAAAAATGACAATTCTACTTAAATTAATTTAGTTACATAGTACCATACCAATCAAATTAACAAAATAATTGTTTTATAGAGCTAGAAAAAGTGATAACAAAATGCATCTGGAAGAACAAAAGGTCCAGAATATCAGGGGAATTAATGAAAAGAAATGCTAGGGAAGGTATCCTTGCCATGCCATATCTTAAATTGTATTATGTCATGCCATGCACGAGCGGCTTTCCAAAAGAATGCTACTGTGAACAGCTTTTAAGGTTCTGATTACACAGTACAGTGAACACTCTACTTATTCCATAACAAATCAAAGCAAAACATTCACAGAAAATCAAGGTATGGCATTCACAATTTTACAACTTATCACAGAAAATCACGATATAGTATTCTCAACAGCTTATCATTAAAATGGCCACATAGTTTTCACCAAAGTGGTCACAATATTTAGAGTAAAAAACAATCATCTAGTATCCCTAAGGAGGTTTGCCTCCTTACTCAGTCATTCATTCATCTCAGAGTACAATAGTCAGTCTTTCACTTAAGGGGCAACTGGTTTAACTCAATCAGTCGCTTATTTAGCAATCAGTTACTAAGTATCGTTAATAACTAAATACAATCATTAGAAAGTACGCAAACCCCTCATTGCTAGGTCACTAGTAAACCATGTTATCATCACAGCATTCAATACCCAAGGAGAGATCTTTTATTCATCTTGACCCGAGGCAAGTTCTCAGCAATCTCTGTTCCTGGGGACACAAAGCTTAACAAAGCCACAATATTCATTGCCAATATTGTCATCAATTCATTCTCTGCCAACAGAACAGTCTCAGGACCCCTGAAAACATCAGCAAGACCATCTTCCAGGATTTCTGTAAACATACAACAAGAAAATCCTTCTTCAGGGCCTCTGAGCCAACAGCAAGGTTCCAGGAACTCTGCAACAACAGCACTGTTCTTCACCAGCAGACAAATCTGTAAAAACAACATCAAAACAGACAGGCAGAATACTAGCACCACAGCCATGCTTTGTCAATCCTCCAGCAGTTTGTCTAGTCCTAGGACCCAGAAGAAATCTCAGCTTGTTCCCAGAATCAAAATCTCTCCTCCCAGGTTTTCAAAATCAAAATCATTTTCTCCAACATGGGAGGGGGAGTGGGGCTTTTCTCTTCAGCCTTCCTGGTGGCAGCAACTTCGGTTTCCACAAGTCTTGTCTGAAGAAAATTCTGACTCAGTTCTCAGTCTAGCAGTAGCAGGATGTCTTTCAGATACTGCTGAGAGAAACTCTCTCTCTCTCTCTCCAGCAGAACAGATTCTGCAACCAGGTTCTGGTCTCAAGAAATTCTGATTGTGCCTCTCTGGGGCTTTTCTTATGCACACACAGCATTGACTTCCTGTTTCAACCAACCCCTTCCTGTTATGTCAGCAACAGAAGACAGGAGTTCACATTGTCTGCTTCTTTCACAGATATTTGATTAGTTACTAAGGGCTAAGTACCTGCTTACTTGCCAGAACAAAAAGGGGTCTTCAAATTTAAATTAATTATCATTACATAGTATAAAGCAGCAATCATCAAAACTATTTGGTACTGGCTAAGAAATAGAGTAATGGATCAGTGGAATAGGTTAAGTCCACAAGACAGTATTCAATAACTATAATAATCTACTGTTTGATAAACTCAAAGACTATAGTTTCTGGGATAAGAACTCAGCATTTGACAAGAACTGCTGGGAAAATGGGAAAAAAAACTAGTATAGCAGAAACTGGGCATAGACCAACATCTTGTCCTGTATACCAAAATAAAGTCAAAACAGAACACATGATTTAGATATAAATACTGTATTTTACCTGTCAGATTTATGGAGAATGGAAGAATTTATGACCAAACAAGGGATAGAGAACATTATGAAATGAAAATGGATAATTTTTAAAAATTTATTAATTTGTTTTCAGTTTTCAACATTCAATTCCATAAGTTTTAAAATTTTCTCCTTCTACCTTTCCCCTCCCTCCACAGGGCAGCATAGAGTCTGATAGGGGCTCTACACATACATTCCTATTAAACACATTTTCACATTAGCCATATTGTATAGAAGAATTATAACAAATGGGAGAAACTATGGGAAAGAAAACAGAACATAAGAAATCAGAAGAGAAAATAGCCTGCTTCATTCTGCATTCCAACTCCGTAGTTGTTTCTCTGAATGTGGATGGTGTCCACATCATGAGTCCTTTAAAAAACGGATAATTTTGATTACATTAAAAATGTACAAAGCAAATATAACCAAGATTAGGAGGAAAGCAGAGAATTTAGAAAAAAAAATTTTATGAGTGTCTCTGATAAAGGCCTCATTTCCAAAATATGTGAAAACTGAGTAGAATTTGTAAGAATACAAATCATTCCCCAATTGACAATTGGTCAAAGGATAATAACAGTTTTCAGAGGAGGAAATTAAAGATTCTATAGTCATAAGAAAAAATGCTCTAAATCACTATTTATTAGAGAAATCCAATTCAAAACAACTCTTAGGTACCACATCATACCTATCAGATTGGCTAACATGACAAAACTGAAAAATTATAAATCCTAGAGAAGATGTGGGAAAATGGAACATTAATGCAATGTCCATGGAGTTTAAACATATCCAACTTTTGGGAGAATAATTTGGAACTATGCCCAAAGTGTTATAGAAATGTGCGTACCCTTTGACCCAGCAATACCAGTTCTCTTGGGCTATACCCCAAACAGATCATACAAATGGGAAAAGGACCCACATGTACAAAAATATTTAAAGCAGCTCTTTTTTTGGTGGCTTAGAAATGGAAACTGAGAAGATGCCCATCAATTGGGGAATGGCTGAACATGTTGTGGTATATGAATTTAACAGTATACTATTGTACTATAAGAAATGATGAAGAGGCAGACTTTAGAAAAACTTTGAAAGACATATGAATTGATACTGAGTGAGGGGGATAGAACATGGAGAACACTGAACATAGTTACAGCCACATTACATGATAACTTACTTTGATAGACTTGACTGTTCTCAGTAATGCAAAGTTCTAAGACAACTCCAAAAGGCTCAAGATGGAAAATGTTACCCACATCCAGAGGAAGAATTACGGAGTCTAAATGCAAATTGAAGCATACTATTTGCTCTCTTTTTTGTTTTGTTTTTCTTTCTCGTGATTCATTCCTTTGGTTATAATTCTTCTTTGCAACATGACTAATGTGAAAATATGTTTAATGTAAATATATATGTAGTGGCTATATCAGATTGTATGCTGTCTTGGGGTGAGGAGGAGGAGGAAGGGAAGGAAGGGGCAGAAAATTGGAACTCAAAGGTTGTGGAACTGAATGTTGTAAACTAAAAATAATTTTTTTAAAGAAAGCATATATACTAAGTACTCGGTGTTATTTTGAGAGCTGTCCATTTTTACTTCCTTGTAATTTTTCTTTTGTTCTCTTTGTTTTGCTCAGGGGTCACGTGACTAGCACCAGAGTTTTGTCAATTTACTCATTACTTTCCTAAGCAAGACCCTTATCACAGAACCAGCTACAGAGGAAGCTGTGATAGAAAGATGTAAAGCCAAGCATGAGCAGCTTTCCAGAGGACTGCTACTGTGAACAGCTTCAAGGTTCTGATTGCACAGCATAGTGACCTCTCTATTTATTCAGTAATAAATTAAAGCAAAACATTCACAGAAATCAAAGTAAAGCATTTACAATGTTATGACATAACAACTTATCACTAAAATGGCCACATAGTTTTCACCAAAGCAGCCACATAGTTTTAAACAAAGTACAATCATTTAGTAATTTAAGGCTTGCCTCCTTAAGGGACACCAAGTACAATCATTCAATAAGTCCTTAATTCAATCATCCTTAAGGAGGCTCATCTCCTTAATGGACACAAAGTACAAAGGTCAAAGTTCTCCACCCCTAGGTCACAGTAAATCATAATCTTCTCAGTAAGCATCAGGTATGCAAGAAGAGATCTTTTTATTTTGACTCAAGGCTGGCTCTCAGGTTCCATGGTTCCTCTTCCATGGTCCCAGCTCCTGCCTGAATCTATACAACTGTCACCTGGGTTCAAAGGCAGGCAGCTCCCAGTTCCTTGTCCAGCTCCTTGTCCAGTTCTTCATCCAGTTCCTTTTTCATACTGAAGCTCACAGTGTCCAGTCCACCTCAAGTCTTTCATAGTTCCTGTTTCTGGGAAGACAAAGCTTAACAGAGCCACAATAACATTCACACACATTGCTAGCACCATCATCAATTCACTATCTGCCTGTGAAATCAATTCAGACCCACCAACAAGGTCTGAGAACTCAACACAAATCTTCAGTATAGAAATCAACACAAAGTCACAAACAAGGTCCAAGAGGTCAATACAAATCATCGGTAAAATCCTAGGACCTCCAAAACCCTCCTCCAGGACTGCTGTAAACAGACAAGAAAATTCTTTTTCAGGGCTTCCAGTAAGGTCCCAGGGCTTTTGTAGAAAGTGTCACAAACAAACATCAACACAGATGGAACAGACAAACATAGAGTGCCGGGATATCACAAATTTTCTCCTTCTCCACCACAAGAGCTCCCTTCTCAGTTCTGCTCAGTTCTTCTCAATTCTCTTCTCGGTTCTTGATTCTTCTCTCATCTCAGGTCTCAGTTCTCAATTCTGCTCTTAATCCTCCTCTCTCCAGCCTCCTGCCTGCCCCACCCCTTCCTGTTGCATCAGCAAGTTCCTCCAGTTGTGGGATTCACAAGTTCTGTTTCTTAATGACCTTGAAACAAGGGGCTAAGTACTTGTTTGCTTTGCCAATACAAGGGGCAGGGAAGTTCTTCAAATCTCCATTATCATTACAAAAGAATACAAGAAACAAGTACTTAAGAACAGTCTTGGATATATGTGAGTATGTTGGCAGAAAAGTTGTCACTTTAAAAATTTCTGCTCATAAGGTCTAAGTTGGTTCTTAATTTATATTTCACCTCATTTTAAATTATGAACCTATTTCTGTCGTTGAGATTTTGAAACAGTAAGGCAATCGAAGGAGTAAAAAAAGATCTATAAAACCAATTTTAACATTTCTCATAGAAGAATATTTCCTTTGTTAAAACCCAGTTATGCTGCTTATATTACTTCTGAGAAAGATCTCCCAGAGTCACTTGGAAGTATAGCTAGTGATGTGATGGTTGTCAATTTTTTTTTTGCCTGTGGAGCCATCTACTATAGATAAAACCAAAAATTATCAATAAGGCTATTTTCAAAAGTCAAATCACTTTTTCAGTTATATCAAAATAGTTGGACCAACAGCTTCATGTAGATAATTCGTAACCCTGAAGTCATCCAAGTGAAGACTGTCTCTTCCTAAAATTTCTCCACCTTTCTCCACCTACAATTCACACAAATATTGATGTTTGTTTTGAATTGAATATGTACTGCAGAGGCCTTTCAAAATTATCTTGTTTTTTTCTTCTTCTTAGTATTCTAGTTCCTTTCATTGGGGAGGGTTCTCTGGTGTCCTGATAATTTATTATATGGTTCCATTAGTAAGATTAAACTGAAGTGTTCTATTTTCATACACCAGTCTCCCTTCTCTCCTATTCATTTCAACATATGATCTACATCACAGATTTCCTGGAAGGAAATTCCTACTAGCATAATGAAGCCCATATTTAAAGCATAATTGCACTTGGATGTTTGGTTTTGAAAGGAAGGAGCAAACATGGGATATAGAGACACATCTCACTTTTGTAATTTACCTGCAGAAAACTGATGTCCTTCAGTAAGAGATCTAGTTGCTGATTCATCAGGTTGAGCAGCTGCATCAGCTGAGTCAAGAGGCTGGGAGTTTTTTTTTGCTCTGTGTGTGGGTGTCCAGAAGGACAATGAACTGATTAATTCCTATAGTCCTGATTTTTTACAGAAGCAAAGAGAAAGTCTATGTTTGCCCTCACTCATAATAAATTGATTTTTGTTCTGAGGAAATTTGTCTTGCAATTATCAAAGATCGCATAACAATGATTATCTAATGGTGGTATTTTAGACATAATAGCAACTGGGTGGGCTAAATATTTTTGAGCACAGTGCTTTACTGGTGAAATGATGGGTTGGCCAATGACAGCCCATCATTAGGAACATACACAATACACTCTGACTGATGGGGTTGCATTTCATGGATGTTTGGTGAACCTGCTTCTGGGCATGCTCTGAAAAGGAAAACTATTACTACATACTTAGAAACAGGTTCCCCCTGGTTCCAAGTGAGGGATTTCATCAGACCAAGCACATTGCATGTGACCCCTAAGGACAGGATCCTCATTGTCCTGTCTACATGGACATGACTACATGACTGTAGTACTGTTCTCCATGAGCTCAGAATCCAATGGGGTACACTGCATGCAAATAACTAACACAGAATCACTTTCAACAAAGTCACAAACTGTTACAGGTCATCCACTTTACTGTATTATTTTTCATACCATCCATGAAAGGCAGAATATTGTGATGCAGGACTTAGGATGAAATCTGAATCTGGATCCTAGTTCCATCCATTAGTTATTGGGTGACTTTGAATAAACAGCTTCAACTCCTTTGTCTGTTGACTCATCTCTACAGTGGGGATATAAGACCTAACTATAAGGACCATAGCTCGATTGAATCAATTCTTCTAAAATGCTTTGTAAACCTCTTACATACCCTGCAAATGGAAGGCATTATTATACCTAACAAAATTCTGTGCCACAAAAAGAGTTGATTGACCTGTTGGGAATGTTGGGACAATAAATTTTGTGATTCAATTTTAAATAACCTAGCTGTATAACTAAATAACATCTAGAATTAATGAAAATTATTATAGAGATATGTTTTGGAAATCAGATGGTCTTGTTTGGACAATTTTTGTTTTAGCAGATTAAAAAAAATGTGAACCCTTATCTGAGGAGCTATGAAAGTTTTTATTCCATTGGGAATCAAAGCTGGCTGGTGCTGCACTTTAGGAATGTCAATATGTATTCTTTTTTTCTCCTTCTCCCTATTCCCTCTCCAAAATGATTGGACTCTGCATCAATAAAGGTTTTATCAAAAATAACTAGTTTAGTGTCCATTCTAGTATGGTTACATAAGTAAAGATTTGGACTACTTTTTGCCTCATAAAGTATTATATATACAGTTCTTTGCAGACCTTAAAACAGGTCTCTTACTCAACTTGATGGCTGCACAAAGGGGTAAGCCTTCATTTGAACATGGTTATCATTTTCATGGAGGGTGTGAGTATGCCCACTGACAGCACTAGCGCCATCTAGTGGTGTGGATTCTCCTGACAGTACAGTTCAGAGGATTGGATGCTAAACAATCAGAAGTCAAGAGTTCCGAGGGTCAGTGGGATCCCATTGTGTTGTCCTTTCAAGGGAGACTTCAATCACATTTTCCATCTTATGCTTTTTTCCTCCTTTCTGGAGTATAGCCTGGCATAATAGAGAGAACTTGAATCTTGTTGGTAGCCAATGTTGGGGATAGAGGAGGGATACTACTGTGCCAGGAATCCATTAATGTCTATATCAAGGCAAAGGCATGTAAGCTTCTTGGCCTCTCAACCATATGGATTGAGAAGAAGGCCCCAGACCCCAAGACAAAAAGAGAAGAAGGCATTCTCTGGGAGGCAAAATCTCACAATCCAGATTTTTATCAAGAGAAAGTCATTTCCTGGTTTTAGGGTTGTCTTGATATGAAAAGAGAGTCATGGACATAATTGTGGTTGAATCTATACCACAATATAGGAGAGCAAAAGAACTGTACTTCAACCCCTAATAGAACCATGTGTTATTTGGCCAATGTGACAGTGGCCCCTATAGAATTCCCTTCCAAGAGAGTAAGGCCCTCAGCTAGTATCATAACTATGGAGTTTAGTCTGGGTCTGTGGTGGTGAAAGAAGAATATTAGTATATTTCCTCTCTGGTAATTTTCAGTTAATTTCCTCCCATAAGGAGTCCAGACCACAGATTTGTCAAGGACACTATATGTCTGGGGAAAGGTGAAACGCAACAGAGGGGAAGGCAAATAGTAGAGCTTGTTTATGAACTATTGTGAGTCCTTTCTATGTTTTTTTGTTTTGCTTTTTTGGAGGGTGGGAGGCAGGGCAATTTGGGTTAAGTGACTTGCACAAGGACACAGGGCTAGTAAGTGTTAAGTGTCTGAGACTGGATTTGAACTCCTCCTGACTCCAGGGTCGGTGCTCTATTCACTGTGCCACCTAGCTGACCCCTTTCTATGTTTTCTGAGGGGTGGAACAATGGTCATCCTGTGGCTAAATTATACATTTCTTATCTTGAGTACACATCTGTGGAGACCAAAAACATGCTGTGATTTACTTGTAAGGAATGTAGGAGAAGCAATCTGAGCCAAAGGGAAAATGATTTTTGATATTCCCAAGATTGAATCTAGTCTATTTAGGCCCAGACGGAGCCTGGAGCTCAGACTCATGAGTCTGGACCTATTTTGACTCCTCGATTTTATCTCTGTCACAGTGACCACTTCATCACAAGTCATAGAAAGCACTGCTACTGTTGTCAAATATAGTAGTTGGAAATAATGTCACCCCCCCATCCCAACTAAAGTCAAAGAAAGGTTGGTTTCATGCTAATGACATCAGTTCTTAGGTGCCCTTCACAAATGGAAGCAAAAACATTACCAACAAGAAGTTATGACTTAGATGGGAATAGAACTTCAATGTTACAAAGCAGGTCACCTATATTATCCAAATTGATGCCCACAATAATCTTGTGGGCTTGGGAGCACAAGCATTTTGATTCTCATTTATAGATGAGGAACCTGAAGCCTGTGAGACAATTTGTGGACTCAAAACCCAGGCCATCTAATTCCTTGTCTAGGACTCTACATAGTTTGTTTCTGAAGTGGACATAGATTGTATTTAATGACTATAACTTTGATTTAAAGGAATGAATTGCTAACCAACTATTGCTCTAGGATGGATAAACCCAGAACCATTCAGTATTTTAAGGACCAACTCCTTTTTTTTTTTTCCCCATGTAGGGAAGAACTCAATGGGAACAAAACAAAATGAAGACTTTCATGCCGGAGGAGTTGGATGAGAATCGCAACTAGAAAAAGAAAAATGTCAAATGATTCTGTTGAGTATGGGGCCAAGTTTGCAGATACTTAGAATGCTGAGACTGGAAGAAAAGGTGGAGAAAGTTGAGAAAGAGCACGTTGAAATGAAACTGTCAAATAAAAACATGAAAACTCATCTGAAAAGAATCATCTGCTTCAAAGAAAGTTGAGATAAGTTGAGGTTGTTTCAGAAACTCAACTGGGTTCTTTGTCACTTTTTCCCAAAGCAACTTTATTTTTCTTAAACAAACAGATCCTCATTTTGTTCTTCATTTGAGGGAAATTTTCCAAACTATTAAACATCTTGTTTTCCCCTGGACCTTCTCCAGATTCTTCACTGAGTGTCCCAAATCAGCTTCTACATTTCACCAGATATTACCAGTCAATTCAGAGATAGCTGGTACAATTCATAGAGGGATAGACAGCAGACCTGTGTTTGAATTAGCAGCTTTTTGACCACAGGAAAGGCTCCAAGACTCAGTTTCCTCATCTGTAAAATGGGATAGCCAGACATGTACTTATTATCTCACCATTTTTGTTGTGAGGCTTCAAGTGGATAATAAATATGAAATTCTATATGAATGGTGGCTGCTATTATACACTTAAGGATTAGTCATTGCAACATACAGTTTACTGACAACAGTCTAGCCAGACTTTCTCTCTTGCTTCTCTGTTTGTTGTTAGCATGGACTGCAAGCTCCTTGAAGCCAGAACCTCATTTTATACTCTATGTTGAATTTCTTGTCTGAGACACAATACCCTGCATGCTTTGCTTCACTGTGAGTATACTCGTAAAGACTATTTTTTGGTTGTTTGTGTTTGTGTGTCTTTGCTCTTCAATTATGAGTCATTAGGTGGACCACTGAATGGAGCTTTGGCCCTGGAGTCAGGGAGACCTTAGTTCAAAGCTAGCCTTAGATGATTCAGACCTCTGCTTCACCTCAGTTTCCTCAACTGTAAAATGGAGATCATATTCAAACTTAATTTCCAGGGTTGTTGTGAGAATCAAATGAGATCTTTGTAAAGTGCTTAACTTATTGTCTTGTTCTTAGTAGGTTCATGCTAAATACTTGTATCCTTCCCCCCTTTTGCCTAGCACTTTGGAGGGAAGATACATGAAGTGACCTATCATTTAGAGGAAAGACAACGTCATCATAATCTTTTAATTACTCCCACAAGACCAAACCATTGAGAAACTCCAAGAATCTTTAAAAATGTTTGAAAAAGTTAGAGAGGGGGCAGCTAAGTGGCACAGTGAATAGAGCATTGGTCCTGGAGTCAGGAGGACCTGAGTTCAAATCCAGCCTCCAACACTTCACACTTACTAGCTGTGTGACCTTGGGCAAGTCACTTAACCCAAATTACCCTGCCTTCACCCCTCCAAAAAGAAAAAGAAAAAAAAAAGAAAAAAAAGTTAGAGAAGAAGCAGCTCAATAAGTGATCAATTTGAAAACAACATCAGACTACCCTAAGCAAGAAGCCAGAGAAGACATAGAATGAATGGCTTATCAGATCCTGGAACTTCTCACTAATGAGCAATGTACAGAAATAAAAGCACTTGAAGAAGTAGTAAAATGAGAAAAAAAGATGTTTTGTCACTCCCCCAATCCTTCTAAGAAGAACCATTTTACAAGAAGAATGTCTAAAGGGTTAGTCACAATTTAGCACGGTTTCAATTAAAAGTCAGTTTCTCATATTTGTTGCTTAGGGAGTTATTGCCTTATTCAATTACTGTGGATTTATCTTTTGATTTTTTCATCAAGGATTTTATATCTCTCAGTTGACCAAGTTTCCTAGAAAATTCTTTTTCGGTATGAAAAGTCTCCATAAAATAAGATTGAATCTTCAATTTGTTTGTTAATAGCTAATTCAATATTAATTAGGCACCTACAAGCAGTAGTCTGTGCCCAATAGTTTTTGCTCCAGTTAATACAACAATGAAACTAAATACATTTTATATTAAAATATTTCATGATACTTTTTTTCTCTTCTTATGCACTCATTATATTCTACAGAAAATGTTAATCAAGTACTTTATGTGGTCACATTACAGTTTACTGCCCCTTTAGGGCAGCTAAATGATGCAGTAGATAGAATCCGGGGCCTGAAATAAGAAGACTCATATTCCTGAGTTCAAATCTAGTCTCAGACACTTAGTAGCTGTGTGACCCTGGGTAAATCACTTAGCCCTGTTTGTCTCAATTCCTTATCTGCAAAATGAGCTGAAGAAGGATATAGAAAGTCTCTTCAGTACATTTGGCAAGAAAATACCAAACAAGGTTCTGAAGAGTTGAACATGACAGAAATGACTGAACAATAACATTTTATTATGTCTACAAGTGTTCTTTTTATTGTTCAGTTACTGTTTACTATTTCCTGGGAGAAAACATGTAGATAAATGAACAAATATAAGGTAATTTGAAGGGAGAGTGTGCATTAACAAATGAGAACAGAATTTCTTCCAGCAGGTGCCATACAGGGATGCAGTAAAGAACCTGAAGATTTTGAGAAAAGGAGTGATAGGGATAGCACCCAGTCTTAGAAAGACTATTTTGGCACCTATGTCAAGGGTAATTTTGAGGATGGAGAAAACGGAAGGCAGGAGACCAATTAAGAATCTTTTAAAGTATTGAAAGTTAGCAATAATTAGGGCTCACATGTTGTGTTTGACCTTTGTTTTCAAAGAAGACCATGGTATCAAGGAAATTATGACATGATTTACAGTTGACTTTGATTTGAGCGAAAGAGGGCTGTGCAAAGTCAACAGTTTCACTTTCTCCTCCAAAGCTGTTTGGATCCAGTGACCAGATGTTCTTCAGGTTGACTGGAAATGACCCAGGATGCTGTGGGAGACCCTGATTCTTTGAGACTAAGGCCTTTTCAAGTGCTCTATTTAGAGTGAGGTAAGTCCCATTCACTGCATAGACCTCTTTAAGAAATGAGTCAAGGGATGGTCCCTTTAATTAGGAAAAAAATTTAAAAAATCAAGCTGGAAGTGGAAGACCCTCAGAGTTGCTGTTGCAAAAAGAAGCAGTTAGCACTGACATTCCTTCTAAGGCAAGAGGACCCAAAATACAACCATCAAGTGGAACTTGGGCAGGAACCTATGGTGGTCTAATCTATGAGTTTCCAAGTAAACAGAGTTTAAAGTTTTTTGAAAGAAAGAGAAAGACGGAAAGGAAGAAAGAGAAAGAAAAGAGAAAAAGAAAGAAATGTAATCAATAAACTCCAGGTTAAGTGGGCAGCTTCTAGACATCAAAATTTACCTTCCTTTGGGGAGAAGAAGGAGAGGGAAAGGAGGAGGATGAGCTTAATTACTCAGCTAGCTGGGGCCCCGTTCAGGCAGCTCAGTCTGTTCACAGGTTGTGTTTGTCCTTTGTGCAAAAGAAAATTTGAGGCTAGACTCCACAAAACTTGGTGAAAGATTATATTGAAGTTGCTTGTGTTTGTTTCAGACAGCACCTACTAGATTGTAAACTCCATGAGGGCAGGGGCTGTCCAGGGGTCCCAAAACTCTCAAGTATAGTTTTAAGATACTGAAGCTCATTCTCAGCAATACAATGATTTAAGGCAAAACCAAAAGACTCATGATGAAAATTGCGACCCCTTTCCAGATAAAGAACTAGAGTCTGAATGCAGAAGAAAGCTTACTATTTTTCTTTTCTTTTTTTTTTTTCATATTTTTAACTTTGGGTCTATGTTTTCTTTTAAGACATGACCAATATGGTAGTATGAGTGAATATGTTTACCCTATATCAAATTGCTTTCTATCACAGGGAGGGAGGAAGTGAGGGTAGGTGGAAGTGAGGGCAGAAGGAAGTGAGAAAATTTGAAACTCAAAATTAAAACCAAACAAATGGAGAGGATTCTGGAAAGATGGTGGAGTAGGTCAGAAACTTCCAAGGTCTCAAGGTTTTCCCCCTCAAAACAGTTAAAATAGCCCCTTAGGGTGAACAAAGTGTAGGTGGAAATAAGTAAGAACAGGGGCATAACCTGGGTCCTCTTGGGACAATTTGAGAAGATCAGAAGAAAAATCCCAGGATTAGGTTTGGTCCCTATGAAGAGTAAACACTTCAAAGCTAGGTGCCACTTTAACAGCAAGCTTCAAACCTCTTTAAAAACAGCAGCAAGCCCTGGGGTTACTTGGTTTGAGAGGCAACCTTGGCCTCAGCCACAGGAACTTTTACTCCCTGTACAGTCAGGTGAGTTGGGGATCTGAGTCTGGGAAGAACAAGGGAACCTCTTCTGACGAGGAACGCTAGACCAGTAGTGCTGCAAAGAGCAGTGGGTGAGAAATAACCAGTACGTGCCTCATGAGTGCAGAAAACAGCAGGGCAGAAAGCCCCTGCCTTGGGCACTTAATGGAGGTTGGAAAATTGGCTTTGGTTTCAGGTTAGAGGGGAGAAGTGAAGATCTGGGGCAAGAGGCACCATTTCCCACACCTCAGGGCTAGAGGAGACTACAAATAATTAAGCTATTACCACAAAAAATGCCCAGGCAAAGGAGAATCTAACAATAGAAAACTATTACGGGAATAGAGATGACCAGGGTTCATCTTCAGAGGAGCATATTAAAGCAAAGAAACCCCCAAAGAGTAATGTCAAATGGACATGTGTAGGACAAAGCGTGGTCTCTCTCATTTGCTAAAGTATATAAAGCCTTGGGCCTCGGTGCTATAAGGAATCAAATAGGGAAAATAAATAAATAAGAAGAACTGGCTCTAAGCTGTGATTAGTGAAACTTGCTATTTGAGGTAAAAGGCATTTGGGACCATAACTAAATTTTGTTTGAGTTTGAATTTGGGTATAGTTGTCTGCATAAATCAGTGCCTGCATTAAATGCCACAAGGTTAAATACTGGTGGAAGTCTACATCTGGTAAAGGCCGAAGGGGCAATCTTAGTGTGGTCTAGGATGGGACCCCTTCTGGTTGTGTACCCATGAAATTCCTTTGAAAAGGAATGTTTTCCCACCTATTCCTGAGTCTAGCTGTGAGGAGGTACCAATACTGCATGGATGGAAATTTGTGACTTTACCTGAATTTAAACAGAGCCAAGGATACTTTATCCTGTCATGTTTGGAATGTCATATGTCTCTGCTTATCCCTTCTATAGCAAGTTTCAATGATCAAAGCAAGTAGTCAGCAAAAGATATGAGCTATCTTGTTTTGTGGTTAATAAATGTAAAGGAAAGCTGGATCAACTAAATGATGGGTTTGAGAGATTTTGGAGGCTAAATAATGGTTTGTTTGAGGGATTTGGAAAGATAGATAAGAGGGTTTGGAGACAAATGAGGATTTATCCAAGCCCCTCCTGTCTCTAGGTAGTTGACATTAGTTTTAAAAAGGTTTAAGTATGCTGAGAGTGTCTGAGGAAGTATTTTTAGAAAGCAGGAAAGTTGTAACTTGATTCTAAAATTTTGAGGAAAGCAACAGGATCAGATTGATTCTTCTAAAACTATACAGGTATAAGATTGGCTTTTAAAGATTTCTTTATCATGGAAACTCAAAACTTGAGTATGTCTAGTAATAAGATCAAAAGTTTGGATTTTTGATGCAATGTTGTAACTGTTTGTGAAACTTTATTGTAATGTAAGCCTAGCCTTGCATGGCTAGAAAACTGAACCACTTCTATGTACCTTTGGTCTTCTCCCTTACTGTTAGAAAAGATGTTTGAAAGCTCTTATGTGACAATTTCTGAAGATTTACAAAGTTTTCAATTGAGTATTGCTAAATTGATGTAATA
>CM053581.1:327326342-327346969 GCA_028627135.1 Pseudochirops cupreus
GAGACTTGAAGAAGTGGCAAAATGAGAAAAAAAAGTACTTTCCCCCCTTCTGTCTACCAAGAACCACTTTATAAAGGAATTTTTAAAGGGTTAGTCACAGTTTATCATAGTTTTGATTAAAAGTCAGTTTCTCATGTTTGTTGCTTAGAGATTTATAGTCTTATACAATTATGATGGAAATCCTTTTGATTTTTTGGCCAAGGATTCCTTATCTCCTTTTTATCAATTTTCCTAGAAAACTGTTCTTTTCTAGTACGAAAAGTCTTCATAAAATAAGATTCTATCTTTAAATATATTTCTTTTTTTCTGCAGTTGTTTCATTTTGGGATTTATTTTTTTTTCTATTTTTAAAAATTAATTTATTTTTAGTTTTCAACATTCACTTCCACAAGATTTTGAATTCTAAATTTTCTCCCCATCTCTCTCCTCACCCCACCCCAAGAAGGCATGCATTC
Source organism: Pseudochirops cupreus (assembly GCA_028627135.1). Classification (NCBI taxonomy): domain Eukaryota; kingdom Metazoa; phylum Chordata; class Mammalia; order Diprotodontia; family Pseudocheiridae; genus Pseudochirops; species Pseudochirops cupreus. Next base: position 327,326,798 of record CM053581.1, read on the forward strand.
TGATTGCCCCTTCCCCAATCTGCCTTCCCTTCTATCATGTCCCCCCCACCCTTTTCTTATCCCTTTCCCTTCTATTTTTCTATAGACTTCTATACCCCATTACCTGTATACCCTATTTCCCAATTGCATGTAAAAACTATTGTTAACATTCGTTTTTAAAACTTTTGAGTTCCACATCCTCTCCCTTCCTCCCTCCCCACCCACCCTCATTGAGAACACAAGGAATTCAATATAGATGATACATGTGCAGCCATGCAAAACCCTTCCGTTGACAGCCATGTTGTGAACCAATGATCTTGATGACTTGCATTATATATAAAAGCACTCTACAAAAATTATCTCAGTGGAAAGATCACTAGCTTTGGAGCTAGTCTGCTTGAATCTACTGCTTAATTGTTTTCTGACCTAAACCAAGTCACTCTCTGGAGTGAGTTTTTCACAGTTGATTAAACAGATTTCATGGCTGTTGGAGGTATTTAAGCAGAGAACAGTCTGTTCTCACCAGTGTGACACATCCTAAGGATCAAAACAGAACAAAACAAAAAAAAACCCAAACCCAACCCCCAACCCACAGAACCCAGGGCCCTGCCCTAGCTTTCCTGACCCTGCTGGCAAAACACTGACTTGGTCACTGATGAGACCAGGTCACAGACAGGCCTTACTAATTAGAAGGCCTAGGCAGCAGCCCACCAGTTTGGCTTAGTAGCTCGTATATATTAGGTGCTGGAATTTACAGCTCCTCTTCAGAATTGCAGTTTCCATACCCATTTATATGTAAAAATCACTGGTAGCAGTAACCACCAAAGTTGTTGTCTGTCACTCTTTATAACTCAGAAATGGAAGGTCTATGTGGTGGTTGTTTGTCTTTCATTTTTGAAGAACAGTGACCTCACTGGGTCATGTCTTGACTTATCTAAGAAATGGATTTAAGTGAGGGAGAGTTGCACAAATTTGTTGCCTCACTTTCTTCCAGTCATCCAAGTCCACTGATGAGACCAAAGTCGGGATAACTGGAAAAGCCCTAGGGGATGCAAAAGAGGACTTTGGCATCTTTGTTTCATTGCTCAGAAAATTCAGATCCGAGGTGAACACAAAATATCTGTTCCTTAGTTGCATAGTTATCTTTAAAAGCTAGATCATTGTTTGATGCTTTAATGTTCAATTTGGAATCTTGTTGGTTTTAAGCATTTGCTTTTGGTGAAGGAAACAAAAGCTGTTCTATACTTGATAACTGTTTCTCACATTTCTAGATACAACCCTTCCTTTGGGGAAACCCTAGACATGAGCCATATCTTAGACTCAAGAGCTTTTCCAGGATGAGGGTATAATGAGCTGCAGAGAATGAGGAAAAGCCTAAGGATCTCTTTTGGGCTCAGACCTCCCCAAAAAAAGGACCAAAAGAGGAACTGCAGATTAATGCCTACTAAATAAAAGAAGATAGTGCCAAACAGCTTCAAAATTCTTAATTAGAATGGACAATGTTGGTGCTTCCGTATTAATTTGTGTGCTCTTCACTTTTTTTCCGTCATTTCATTTGTCAAAGGTTCGTATACAACATTTTTTATGTTGTCACACTGAGGGATTAGGTTTTTTTGTTGTTTATTTTCGTTTATTTGTTTGTTTGGTTTTTTCTAATGGAAAAATATTTTTAAAAGGTAGAGTGATCCAAAATACAATTTTTACCTTCTCTTATGCTTTAAATTTTAATGGGTCTGTTAGATCCTTTTTTTGAGAAACAATTTATTAAAACTACTTAGGGGTTTAATTTGATATTGATTGGAGAATCAATACCACACACTTGAGGGCTGCTGCTGATATATTTTGTAGGTCAAATCACAAGGTATAATAACCAATTTATTCAAAACTAAACCTTATTCAAGAAATTAAGCATTCACAATTCATAACAACATAATAAACTTGTTTACCAAAAATTTATAACATAACATAGCATTATGTTTATACTTGTTTACACAATATACTTGTACTTATACCTGTTTACACAATCAGGAAATCCCTGGTCAGGGTCTTCCCTTAACACATTACATCCCTAGGGATAAGCAGAGAACACAACACCCTGAACCCCTAGGTCACAGTAGGTTACAATCCACTCAATCCAAACAGTGTCCAAGTAAAGTCCTCTTGCTGGTATGTCCTTCTCCACATGCTGCTGCTGCAGGCTCCCACCTGGCACTCTCAGGTGTACTCATACTCAAATGGCCAAAGAGTCCAAGTTCTAACATTCCTCCAGCCAAGGCTTCCAAACCCTGAGAGGCGACTGGGCAACAAAGCCAACAGGGTGGGTCCCCAAGGGTTAAGGCACTTCCCCTCTCCCATCATAGACAACTCCACTCCCCGGATCTGAAACCATCCCAGAGGGAGTTGGCAGGAAAGCACTCTCACTGCTCTTGTCCTGCTGCAAAACCTCCAACTCGATTTGGGGCTGAATCCCGAGTTCTGGGGTTCCTCCTTCTGCAGGTCCAGCGGCCAACTGCTCCTGGCTCTTCCCTGGGTTCACATGAAGGCAAGCTGGCGGCTCCTACCCCATGTCTCCGTCCTGGGGGTAGGGATTGCTTCACTTCAGACTCTCCCTGCTCCCTCCTGAGTCCAGGAACAGCAGGCTCCAGGGGTCCCTGCACCCAGCTTCTGTTTTTGGTCTGCACCGCTCCAACTCCTGGGCAGCTAGTCCTCCCTCAGCCCCACATGGGGAGGTGCTAGTCTGGTCTGAGCTCTGGGCATAGCACACTTCCAGGACCTTCACTCCTCTGACACAATTTGGGGTGGGGCTACTTCACTCTAACTCTGCCTTGGGCCATAGCCTTGGCTCTGAGAAGTTCAAAAGAAACTTCTCCCCTGGTTCCATTGTTATCTCTATAGGAACTTTAGCCACAAAAAAATAACAAAATCACTGGGAGAGAATGGATAACTGCCATTCTCACCAAACCCCATACCTTCCTTTAGTTTGTTCACATCTTGTTGACAGGAGGGCTACTAGCACAGGTTTACTCATAATCTATGAGAGGTCTCCTCTTCCCTAGGCATCTCTCTCCCCCCCCCCCCCCCGCCCCCCTTAGCAAGTCCCTGCTTGCTGCTGCTGCTAGTTCTCTCAATGCCCAACGCTCATTTCCTTCTTCACTTCTACACACTCATTTTCTCAGCACTCTCAACACTCAAAGCTCATTTCCTTCTTCACTTCTTCAAGCTCATTTTCTCTTCCTCATGCTCATTTTCTTTTCCCGCTAATTTTTTTTCAGTGCTCTCAATATTTACAGTTTTTCTCAACACCTTATTGACTCAGCACAGAAAGGCTTGAGAGCGCATGTGCATAGCGCCACAACTCAGCACCGAATTTGCTTAATGCTAAAAGGTAAGAGAACCCACATGCCTCAGCATCTGATTGTTATAGCTGTGAATAACCAAGGCTCAAAGGAGATTAATCCTCTAGATGTTTACTATTTAACATGAGCCTGGGAAAGTGAACTCCAAGGGAAAAGACAACTCCAAGGGCTACATGGTAGTAGCCCTCCTGTCAACAGGATCTGAACAAACTAAAGGAAAGTATGGGGTTTGGTGAGAATGGAATAGTTACCCATTCTCTCCCACTTATTTTGTTATTTTTTGTGGCTAAATTTCCTATAGAGATAACAATGGAACCAGGGGAGAAGTTTCTTTTGAACTTCTCAGAGCCAAGGCTATGGCAGAGGAAAAAAAGACAACAAAAATCCCACCTTACTTGCAATCTCATTTGACTACATGAAAAGCCATTCCCATCTTTCAAAATTAAAGTTCCATTTCCTCTATGAAGACTTCCTTGATTCCCCCCAAGTTGATATAATCCCTCTCTTCTCTGAAGAACCATGAAACTTTGTTTTTAACTCTTTTTGGCACATGTTATATACTATGTGTTGTAACCAATTGTGCATTTTTCTTATTTGCCCTTTCTTGTCTGCAAGTTTCTTGAGGGAGAAGGTAGTTAAGTACAGAACTTGTAACTAGAAGAGCATATTCTCCTCTGTACTCCCCATTTTAAAGATGAAGAAACCTCAGAGGAAAGAGAGGTGTAGTAATGTATTCATGTCCACACATGTAATAGTCAATCATAATTTCCATATGTTTTATTATCTAATTATATATTATGTTCTAATAGATCCATATTTTATGGCTGCCTCTAAGTGTAGAAATAGTTGATGCAAATTCATTCACCTCATCAATATATTGAATGACTCATGTTCTAAACAAAATGACTTAGAACTCAATAACAAAATGTCCCGTTGGACAAGAGGCAAGGAAAAAGGAGGTAAAAAGACTGAAGATGTTAACTCTACTACTCACTCTATTAAGGGTAAGGCCAGTGATCATCCTACTTTAAGGCTACCAGTTGATCAGAAACATTGTATGCCTGTGTTCATTTACAAAAATTATAAGTTAACCTAAAATGTTGTAGTTTTAAAATTTAATCTAGGATTGTGCTGGATGAAAGAATATCCAGTATTAATTTAAGTCACCAGTGAGAGATAACATATAGATATTATTCTCTGCCCCTTGAAAAAGGATAGGATTAGGTTTCAGGAACTTTGAAGTTTAAATCCTGGCACTCTTACTAACTTTCTTTTTGTCTTTGAGTGTTTGCTTCTAGAAGACATAATTTAGGAGTGATTTTTTTTATGGTCTGAATCAAATATTTCAACATTGTCATCATTAAGTGATTTACTTAGTGTGAAAAGGAATATTTAAGAAGCTACAAGGAGGCATATTTTGACCTAATATAAAGAGAAACTTCGTGACCATTAGAAATTTCAAAAGAAGAATGGGTTCCCTTGGAGGTAGTGAGCTCTCTGTTACTGGAAATCTTCAAGCAAAATATTGGTGACCCCTTGACAAGAATATTGTTGAAGGAATTCATGCTTGAGATATGAATTAGACTTAGTACCCTCTGAGGTCTTAAAATTCAATGTTTTTTAATGGTTCTTCATTTAAAGGCAGCCTAATACCGACAAAAGAACACTGCCCAGTCTTTGTCTTAGGAGACCTAGTTAGAATCCTGTTCTGCTACTGTGTGATTGTTTCTTTGTCCATAAAAGAGTGATCTCTTAGATTCCCAAAAGCTTTACTTAAGTGACATTGGTTCAGGATTATAAAGGAAATAGTTTTCTCTTTTCTTTCCTTCTCTCTCTCTCTCTCTCTCTCTCTCTCTCTCTCTCTCTCTCTCTCTCCCTCTTTCTCCCTCTCTCTCTGTCTCTCTTTCTCTCTCTGTCTCTCTCTCTGTCTCTGTCTCTCTTTCTCTCCCTCTCTCTCTGGCTCTCTCTGACTCTCTCTGGCTCTCTCTCTGTCTCTGTCTCTGTCTCTGTCTCTCTCTCCCCCCCCCCCTCAAAGTTTGTATAAGAACCAGGTAAAAACAAGCTAGATTCAAGATACATTGTAAACAGTTAACAGAGAGAAGGCATTAGAATTAAAGAAATTATAAAAAAGTCTTACTGAATTGTGATTTTAGTTGGTTCTTTAAAGAAGCAAGGGAAGCCAGGAAATGGCGATGAGGAGGGTAGGGATACTGACCATTGGGTGCAACCAGTAAAAATACCTGGAATTGAGGGATGGAGATTCTTGTTTGAGAAACAGTGGCACAGGAACTCAGAGTATAGGGAGAGCCCTCCATACTTACATCCTTTCTTCCTTCCTTCCTTCCTTCCTTCCTTCCTTCCTTCCTTCCTTCCTTCCTCCCTCCCTCCCTCCCTCCCTTCCTCCCTCCCTTTCTCTCTTCCTCTCTCGCTCCCTCCCTTCCTTCCTCCTTTTCTTCCTCCCTTCCTTCCTTCCTTTTTTCTTTCCTTCCTTCCTTTCTTCTCTCATTCCTCCTCCTCCATCTCTTCCTCCTCCTTCTCCTCTTTCTTCTTGTTCTTCTTTTTCTTGTTCTTGTTCTTCTTCTCTCTCTCTCTGATCTTTCTTTTGTCTAAGTACACTTTGGAATTATTACATTCTTCTTTGTGTCTTAGATATCCCTGGTTCCATACAATTTCTTTATTGTCAGTGTTACTTCTGTTCACTCGTATTTTCAGGTTTTCCTGAAATGAACTTTTGTCAACGTCAGCTTCGTACCACTTTTGCATTTACAGATGGTGGGATCTTGCCTTATTTTGATCTGTATTACCTGAACTCTCATCTCTGGCTTGTACTACTGCGATGTCTGTGTCTGGAATGCTGGAAGGTAGATCTGAGTTCTCAGACACCTTGGGCAAGTTACTTATACACACTGGAGAAGGAGATGGAAACTGCTTCAGTGTCTTTGTCAAGAAAACCCCATTGACAGAATCTGTGGGCTGAAGTAATGCTGAAAATGACTGAATGACTGAACAACAACAGCTGTAGCAACAACAGAGCTCTGAATTTTCTAAGGATCTAGAATATCTCTGGTAAGAGTGCTGCAAAAAATGCAAAAGCATTTCAGATAGATTTGTAAAAATAAAACCGCTTAAAGTAAATCAAGCATAACTGCAACCTCATCTGATAACACAGTCTGTACCCTGCTTCTGTAGTACTCTACCTTCCTAAGAGGATTATTGATGATCTGGTTTCTAGTACCAGTATTGGTCACTGTGATGTTATTAGGCTTCAATAGGCCTAATATCTTGAAAACCGATAACTTTTTGGAAATATATTTTAGGGTTTGAAATTTTTATTTCACCAAGTTTTATGTCATCAATTTATTTTCTTCTGATGTTTATTTAACTGGTAGTAGAACATTTTTCCTTGTTGAATTTTAGTTTCATTAACATTCTCTAAAGACAGAATTAACTGAACTGACAACTTAGAAATTGTTCTTCCCCTTCTTTGGCATTAGGGGGAGCTCTTGTAATAAAGGAAAAATACGTATCCCAGCATCTTGGCAGAGAAATACAAAACTGTGGCTCATAACGATGATGGTGATGATGATAAAAACAGTGATAACCATGGGCTATAATACGAAAAAGTTTCCAATTTAATTAGGTAGAAAGTGAACAAAACGAGCAAGTCACTTCATGTTTCTGGGCCACAGTTTTCTCAATGATTCACTTTTTTCCCCCTAAAGTCTTCTCCAGTTTCAAATCCTATCATCCTCTGGATTTAAATACGATTCACTTCGTCACCAAAATAATAAAACATCTTCTATTGGTGACCACTGTGGGTTAATGTCACTGCAAAATTTTATTGGATGTTAGATAAATTTTCTTCAGATTTTTTTACTGAAATTTTCATGATCCTTATGCTCCTTAGATCCATTTAGGTTGACACATTCATTGTAGTTAAGTCAGCCAGCATTCACTGAATGCCAACTATGTGTCAGTCACTATACTAAGCATGGGGATTTCAAAGACAGGCATAAGACAGCCCCCTGCTGCCCTCAAGAAGCTCCCATACTAATGGAGACAAAGACAAACAACTATGCACACACAAGACAAATGTTCAGTCTTGATTCTCAGAAATAAGGTAAAGACCCTTTGCTGATAATCATGGTAGGACTGTTTTGGGGGACCATGAATAATGTGTGCTAGGTTAGAGGGAAGAATATGGCTGTTACTTGTTTCCCACTAGAGTGACTGTGCTGGGATGGTCCTTTCTGAGTTCTATCCATGAGGCTGGTGTCAAAGGCTCAGATACTTAGGCTGCATTTTCTCTTTTCAGTCTCCTTTCGACCCACCCCTTGAAGCAGTTTCCTCTCCAAACCAAATGGAGTGCTTCAAAAGGGGAGCTGACCCAGTCCATAGTGACCATGCAGGCCTGCTGGAGAAAGACACCAAGACTCTTCAGACAGAGGTGTGTGGATCATTTACAAATAGAGTGTTCAAGGGAAATCCTTCCTCAGTAAATGTGAAAGAAAAATGTGCTGTTTAGTGGCCCTCCCACAACCTAAAAACCATTTTTTTTTGCTCTGCTGCTGACAGTGATGGTGATAACTGTGAGAATAATCATAACCACAAGATTAGTAAGACTCAAATCTTTCTCCTCCAAAGAGGAGCTTTGAATTTTGTGAATGGCAAGGTGGTCTTCCAGCAGAATGCCTCATACTGGAGAATGAGCAAGCTGCTTCTTGGCAGGCATGAACTGAATAATTTAACAGACATGTTAAATGTGGCTTTAATTTTTTAGGGTGTCTCCCAAACTATGAAAGTTTAAAGAGGCACTAAAACTTTTGGGACACTATGCAGCTCTGTCAACAGTGACCACTTCATCTGACAACAGAAGGGATAAAAGCATTGCTTCTGTTGTGAGGTGAAGTAGTTGGAACATCACACCATCTACTAAGCTATAGGTTGGTTTCATGCTAATAATACCAACTCTTAGGTGCCTTTCACAAATGAAAGCAAAAGTATCAACAAAAAGAAGTTATGGCTTAGATGGAAATATGACTTTTCTGCTACCAAGTACTTCACCTGCACTGTCCAGTCTGATTCTCACCATCTATATGAGACAATTTACCTATTTTCTGGCTTGTAAAGTGGATCTCTGCTTCTGGGGTACACAGGGCTGTGCTCATGCTTCTTGTGCTGGAAGCTAGGGGCTGTGTTTTGGCTTTGTTTGCCACGCCCTCTGAGTGCCTGGACTGAGGCCAAGGCCAGAACTACTGGCGCTTCCCTTGGGAAGGTCACAGTTTGAGGTGCGGGGGAGGGTTGGTCTGGCCACTTCAGGATTCTGACACCGTGCCGCTGGGCTAGAGGTCAGGCAGGCTCAGCCTCTAGTTGCTAGGACTGCGCCAGTGTCTGCACCTTCCCCTGGCTGTGCAAAGGCACACCTGGGGTTCTAGTGTTAGCTCCTGCAGGTTCCACCCCTATGGTGTTCAGGATCTCCTGCTGGTCTGCTGAGATGGTGCTTGTTGGGGAGCCTCCCATCCTGCACTTTAACCTTAGCACAGTCACAGTCATACCCTTCCTCTAAGACTTCCAAGCCTCCTGCTGGTTCCACTATTTCAGGGTTTTACTTTGGGGCAATATTCTCTGGATTTTCAGGGTCAGAGGGGTGATGAGAGCAGCTAAAGTTTACTCTGTCATCTTGGCTACTGGAAGTTCAGGTAGGTGATTTTAAAATATTAAACATAATTTAAACATTTTAAACATCCTGACTGTGGACTGATAGCCCCAAGAGAGGTTATTGCCACTGCTATAGGTCCTGTGCTTGTCTCTTACCCAGCTCCTACAGATTCCCCATCCTGGGGTGAGAGGTCTGGGAATCACCCCTGTGGTGGGTAAGTCAGATCTCCAGGGCTTGCTCCAGCTCTGCTATGGTTGGGTCTGTGCTGGTGCAGCCCCCATGCTCTGCATTTCCTCTACCCAGCTCAACAGATCCTCCATGTCTGTACTTTCCTGGAATGAGAATCTTCCACACTCCATCTTCCAGTGGATTCTGCCTCTCTAAAATCCATTCAGATTAACTTTTTAGAGGTTACCGAAGGAATTCATGGGCAAGTTCAGGTGAGTTGCTACTTTCACTCCTCCATCTTGGCTCCACCCCCCTGATCCAATTCTTTAGAATCTATTTGAATAGTAAAGAAAGCATTGGCTTACTCAATAACTGTGCACCAAGTTCCATCATATTTCTGGATCCTTTCTATTAAGGTAATGGTATCCAAAATGGAAGTATACAAGCTAGAAGTCACCTTATTGAATTGTCTATAATCCACCATCATTCTCCACGTACCATCTGACTTCCATACTGATCTAACAGGTTATTACATTGAGTGGTTGTAGGGACTAACACTTCTGCCTGAACATATTCCTACGTAGTATTGATACTTTCCTCTTGTCCACCTGGCACATGATACTGCTTTAAAGTAATTACTTCAGAAGGTTTAGGTAAAGTGATTGGGTCCACTTTTATTTTACCTAGTAAAACTGTATTAATTTCTGTCTTCCTTACTGCAAATTGATATCTCCTCTCAAGTACATTTAAAGTCATATCTTTCAATATATCTATTCCAATGATGTATTCAGGAATGGGTACAATTACCATGTTATATTCTTTCTTCCATAATTGTCCAATTTTCATCATTTGTTTGACTTGTCTGGTTGATATTTCAGCCCCTCCCAGTCTTGTGATTGTAATAGGCATTCCATATTTGAATTTATATAGGTTTCTATGTGTAAAAGAGGCCTCTGCCTTAGTTACAGTAGTTGATCCATTTTTTCCAATATATGGTTTATCTGACATGAAGTCTGTAATCCTGTCTGTGTATTTCTTTAATCTGAACTGGTGCTTGTCAATTTCCTATTCTCCCTGAAGACGGGGCAAACTTGTATACAACAGCTCAGTAGGATCTTAGGGGCAGTTCTTACTTCCCCATTCTGTCTAAGATTAAGTTCCTTTTCTTAGTACATCTTATATAGTTTGTTAGTTGGAATACCATCTTTTCTTCCAAAATCTCTCCGTAACCTTAATAAAGCGGGAAACAATTCTTTCCTCGTTAATTTATTCTGACTTTGAATCTGCTGGCTATTTCCTTTTCTCTCTGGAGGAAATTTATCTTTTCCCCATTCCTCTAAGTCACCTGGTTGTGAAATCTTATCTAGCACCTCTGAAAGAATGTGCTCAATTAGTAGAGACAGAATTAGGTGCTTATAAGCAGGGGCAGCAGTCTTCACTATTATATTTCTATGAGAAACTGTTAAGGGAATACCATGATATGCCTTTGCACCTCCAGTTGTCATTGTGGTTTTCATTACCTCTTCCTTTAACTTTGTCTTGCAGTCTCTAAATGAATACTAGGGTCTATACACACTAAACCAAAAGAGTCTGTGGGATACTGCTTACTGAATCCCTCTGCAACTAAAGCTAACAGATTAGTGCCATTGTTGCCTCCTTGTATATGGTAATCCCCAAAAGCTTGCTGTACAAAAGTATTTTATTACATATAAATTTCAAACAATCTATGTTACCTGTTCCTACTCCTCTGGCACTTTCCTCACTGATTCTAAATCTTACTCTCATTGGATTCGGCTTTAGGAGGGAATAATATATCCACACTCAATTGGTTATCTTACCCTAGGGGAAGGGGATAAGGAGGGGATGGTAGAAGGGAAGTCATATTGGGTGAGGGGGTGGTGAAACACTTTTGAAAAGGGACAGGGTCAAAGGAGAAAATAGAATAAGTGGGAGATGGGATAGGGTAAAGGGAAATTTAGTTAGTATTTCACAACATTACCTTTATGGAAGTGTTTTGCATAAGTATACATGTATAACCTATATTGAATTGCTTGCCTTCTCAATGACGGTGGCTGGGAAGGGAAGAAGAGAGAGAATTTGGAACTCATAGTTTTAAAGACAAATGTTTAAAAAAATGGATTTTTACATGCAACTAGGAAATAAGCTATACAGGCAATGGAGTATAGAAATATATGCTGTCCTACAAGAAAGTAACGGAGATGGGGATGGGGGGGTGATAGAAGGGAAGGCAGAATGGAGGAAAGGGTAATCAGAATATATGCCATCTTGGGGTGAGAGAAGGAGGGGAAAGATGGGGAGAAAATTTGGAACTCAAAATCTTGTGGAAATGAATGTTAAAAACTAAAAATAAGTGAATTAAGAAAAAATTTTTAAAAGAGATAATAGACTCTCATCCTTGAATGTGAAACCAAGACATTTATTCAAACACCAGCAAGCCAAATCCATAATAGTGACAAAGAAGTCTATACACATTTCCAATGCTAAGAGCACCTATATCATCAAGCCTCCCAAAATAAGTTCCTGCAGGCAAAAATGCTCCCTCTCTCACTCATGCTAGCTGCTTTGCCTGCTCTGCCTGCTCTCTCTCTGTCTCTCTGTCTCTGTCTCTGTCTCTGTCTCTGTCTCTCTCTCTCTCTCTGTCTCTGTCTCTCTCTCTTTCTCTCTCTCTCAGCTCTGTCTCACTTTCACATCCTGCTCCACCCTTCCTGCTCCACCTGTCCCACAAGTTCCCCCCACCATGGACTCCATGTGATCCCTAAGGCCTATTAAGTGGCAGGGAAGGTCTTCAAAGTCCCATAGGCTTATTAAGGTGCAGGGAAGATTTTCAAATTCCCTTAATATCACATTAACCTATTCCGCTGACCCTATTAGACCCTATAGACTCTATTTCTTAGTCAATACCAAGTAGTTTTGATCATTGCTGCTTTATAGTACAATTTAAGATCTGGTGCAGCTAGGTCACCATCTCCTTGCATTTTTCTTCAATAATTGTTTTGATATTCTCAGCTTTTGTTCTTCCAGATGAATTTTATTTTTTTCCAGTTCTCTAAAACAATTTTTTAGTAGTTTGATTGGTAGGGCACTGAATAATTTAATTTAGGTAGAAGTGGCAATTTTGTTGTATTAGCTTGGCCTGCACATGAGCAAATGATATATTTTAATTATTTAGATCTGGTTTTATGTGTGTGAAAAGTGTTTTGTAATGTGTTCATATACTTCCTGGGTTTCTCTTGGCAGGTAAACTTCTATTTTTATAATATCTACAGTAACTTTAAGTGGAATTTCTCTTTTTGTCTCTTGCTTTTGGGCTCTGTTAGTAATATATAGAAATGCTGGTGATTTATGGAGGTTTATTTTGTAACCTGCAACTTTGCCAATGTTGTTTATTATTTCGAGTAGTTATTTACTTGATTCTCTAGAATTCACTAAGTATACCATTATATCATCTGCAAAGAGTGATGCCTTTTTTTCTTCTCTGCCTATTCCAATGCCTTCAATTTCTTTTTCTTCTCTTACTGCTAAAACTAAAGTTTCTAGTACCAGGTTGAATAACAGGGGTGATAATGGACATCCTTGTTTCCCCCTGAACTCATTGGAAATGCTACTAGTTTATGCCCATCACACATAATGCTTGATGATGTTTTTAGATAGCTGCAACTTAGCCCTTTAAGGAAGACTCCATTTATTCCTATGTTGTCTAGTATTTTTGATAGGAATCGTTGTTGTATTTTGTCAAAGGTGTTTTCTGCATCTGTTCGGATAGTCATACGATTTCTGTTAGTTTTGTTGCTGATATGGTCAATTATGCTGAGAGTTTTCCTTATGTAGAACCAGTCCTGCATTCTTCGTATAAATCCTACCTAGTCATAATGTATTATCTTCAAGAAAAGTTGCTATAATCTTTATGCTACTATTTTGTTTAATGTTTTTGCATCTGTATTCATTGGGAGAATTGGTCTATAATTTTCTTTCTCTGTTTTGGATCTTCCCAGTTTAGACATTAGCACTATATTTGTATTATATAAAATTAAATGACAAACATTATAGAATGTAATGTTAAAGTGCCAAACATATTTTATTCATTCCATATTCTTTCTGGATTCGCGCTCATTGTAGTCTGATGTTGTTTTCAAATTGATCATTTTTTGAGCTGCCATCTCTTTAACTCTTTTAGTCATTTTCCAGATCTTCTCAATGGTTTTGTCCTGTGGGGGTGAGGAGAGAATAATTATGATGCTGTCTCTCCCCTATATGATAGGCCAATTCATATATCTTCCTTCCAAAGTGCTACGTAAATATAAAAACAGGGAAGTATAGGACTATTTATCAAGTACGTACTAAGACAAAGGCACTGAGCTATGCCCTTTACAAAGATCAATTCATTTGATTCTCACAACAACCCTGGGAAGTAGGTTTGAATATGATCTCCATTGGACATTTGAGGAAACTAAGCTGAAACAGAGGATAGTTCCTGGGTTTCACACAGCTAGTAATTGTCTAAAGATAGATTTGAACCCAGGTCTTCCTGACTCCAGGACCAGGGCTCCATCCAATGGTCCATCTAGTAGCTCAAAATTGAGGTGCAAAGACACACAATCACAAATATCATCATTCCTAAAAAATAATGAAAGTGATCACTAAGAGTCTACCCAGGAGGCTTGCTATTTGGGGTTGGGGGGTAGGGAAAAGACTGGGAGAAAAATTTGTAACTGAAAATCTTGTGGAAATGAGTGTTGAAAACTAAAAATAAATAAATAAATAGGGAAAAAAGAGTCTACTCACAGTGAAACAAAGTATACAAAGCGTCGATATATTAAACCAAAAATTCAGCAAAAAGTATAAAATGAGGTCTCACCTTCAGGGAGCTTACAGAATGTACTAGGTACACATAGAGAAACAAGAGGGAAAGTCTGGCTAGACAGCTGTCAATAAACTTCAGAGTTCATTGGCTGATCCCTGAGTGTATTCAGGTCTGGCTGTCCCATTTTACAGGTGAGGGAACAGAGGCTTGGAGCCTTTCCTATGGTCAAGGAGCTGGCAATTCAAACACACATCTGCTGACTCCAAGTCTAGCCCTCTATGAACTGTGCCAACTTTTTCTGAATTGAATGGTATTATATGGTGATATGTAGATGTTGATTTGGTACCTTCAGTGAAGAACTTGGAGAAGATCCAGAAGAATACAAGATGATTAATAGTTTAGAAAATTCACCTTAAGTTAAGAGCAAAAAGGGACCTGATTCTTTAAAGTAAAAAAACAGAGGTTTGAAAAACACTGACAAAGAACCTAGTTGAGTTTCCGAAATAACCTCACTTATCTCAGCTTACTTTGAGGTGGATGACTCTCCTCAGCTGAGTTTTCAGGATTTGATTCGAGGATTTCATTTCGATGAGCTCTTTTTTAAGTTTTCCCACCTTTTCTTCCAGACTTAGTGTTGTAGTTGGCTCAATACTCAGCAGAATCTGTTGACTTTTTCCTTTCTCTAGCTTCATGCATTTCTCGTTCAACTCTTCTGTTAACCACATCTTCCTTTTCTTTTCTTCCCACTGACTTTCTCCCTATATCGAAACAAAGGAGTCAGTCCTTACAAATATCTTAAAATATGGAATGTTTCTGAGGTTACACATACTGGAATCGTAGTTTATTAGGAAGTAATTCTTTTGAATCCAAGTTAAATTCATCAACAAATCCAATTGTCATTGACTTCAGAAGCAAACTATATAGAGTACTAGACAAGGACTTAGATGGCCTAAGTTTTGAGTCCAAAATTTGTGTCACCTGCCCAGGCCTCAATTTCTCATCTCTAGAATGGGAATCATAATCCTTGTACTCCTATCCCACAGGGTTATTGTCAGGATCACTTTTGACAATATAGGTGAAACACATTGTAATAGAAATGTCATATCTTCCTTTAAGTCATAACTTGTTGTTTTTAGTGTTTTTGCTTCCATTTGTGAAGGGGAGTTAAGAATCGATGTCATTAGCATGAAACCAACCTTTGGCTTAGTTGGAATGGGGTGTGAGGTTATTTCCAACTGCTTCATTTGACAACAGAAGCAATGTTTTTATGATTTCCATTGTCAGATAAAGCGGTCACTGTGACAGAAACAAAGTCAAGGAGTCAAACTAGGCCCAGACTCATTACTTTGAGCTCTAGGCACCAACTGGGCCTAAACAACTACATTCAATCTTAAGAACATCAGAAATCACTTTTTCCTCACCTTAGGTTACTTTTCCTCCTGTGTTGCCTCCAAGGAAATCATAGTATGATATTTGAATATAACAAACATCTATGTCTCCACAGGTGTGGATAAAGTCACTCAAAACAAGAAATGTATAATTTAGACATGGAATGACCTTTGTTCCACCCCTCAGAAAATATAGAAAGGACTCACAATAGCTCATAAACAAACCCTACCATTTTCCTCCCCCTCTGCTGAATTCCATATTTTCTCCAAACTTGTAATGTCCTTGAGAAACCCTGTTGTTTGGACATCTTATGGGAGGAAATTAACTTGGAATTACCAGAGAGGACATATACTAATATTCTTCTTTCATATCCACAGATCCAGGCTGAAATCCATAATTATGGATTCAGGGTTTCACTCTTTTGTAGGGCTATTCTAGACCAACAGACCTACATTGGCCAAGTAACATATGGTAATATTAGAGACCAAAATTCAGTTCTTTTGCTCCCCCAAATTGTGCTCTAGGTTCCACTGCTGCCATGTGCATGAACCTCTTCTTATATAAAGACTATCAAGACAACCCCTAAGCCAGGAAATCACCTTTTCAACTTCTCTTGATAAAATTCTGGATTGTGGGTCCATGCCACCAGAGAATTCCTTTTCTTCTTTTTTACCTTGAGGTCTGGGGTTTTCTTCTCAAGCTGTATAGTTGAGAGGCCAAGGAGCTCATGTGCTTTTGCCCCAAGAGAAACATTATTGGATTCCTGGGGGAGTAATATCCTCTCTCCCTCCTTACCATTACCCTTCCCTGGCCACCAGCAGGATTTAGGTTCTCTCTATTATCCTGGGCCCTACTCTGGAAAGGAGGAAAAAAAGAAGTTGAAAATGAACATTGATGCCTCCCTTAAACGGTCAGCACAGTGGGATCCCACTGACCCTTGGAACTCTGACTCCTGATTGATGAGCACCTAATCCTCTCACCTGGATACTAAAAGAATCTGAACGACTGGATAGTGCTAGTATGCTCAGTGGACATACTCACACCCACCACAAAAGGGTAAGCAGCCCCAAAGGTTTACCACCTTGTGCACTCATCAAGTTGAGTTAGAGATCTGATATGTATTTTGGTTTTTAAGGTCTGCAAAGACCTGCACATATAATACCATATGTGAAAAAAAAATTGTCCAGGCATTTACTTATGTAACCATACTAAAATGGACACTGAAATAATTACTTTTGATGAAATCCCAATTGATGCTGAATCCAATTGCTTTAGGGAAGGAAAGCAGGAGAGGAAGAGGAAAAGAATATATATTGAAACTGCTGAAGTATAGCACTAGCCAGATTTTATTCCCAATGAAATCAAAACCTTAGTAGCCCTCAAGAAAAGGGTTCAAATTTAAAGAAAAAAAATAATCTGGTAAAGTTAAAAATTTTCAAACAGGGTCATCTGATTTACAAAATATTACTGCAGATTGATTTTCATTAATTGCAACCATATTGTTTAGATATACACCTAGGATATTTAAAAAAATAAATCCACAAAATTTATTGCTAGTGCCTTCCCCTTAGGCAATCGCTTCTTTTACTGGTAAAGAATTTTGTTAGGTGTGATAAGACCTTCCATCCAGAGGGCACTTTGAGGTTTACAAAGCATTTTTGATTCACTTATTAATTTGATCCTCACAGCAATTTTGTTAGTCAGGTCCTTTCATTTCCATTGTATAGATGAGTAAACAAACCATAAGAGAAGAAGCTGTTTATTCAAGGTCACCCAACAACCAACGGATGGAGCTAGGATCCAGATTCAGATCTCATCCTAAGTCCTACATTACATCATGATGCCTCTCATGAATGGCATGAACAATAGCAGTGTAAAGTAGATGATCTAATTGCTTGTGCCTTTACTGAAAATAGCTGGATCTTCATTAATTGCACAGTGACTGACCAATGAGAGCCCAGTCCTTAAGGAGCATGTGCAGTGTACTTGACCTGATGCAATTCCAGTGATAATCATTAAATATTATTTTTGGACCTCAATAAGAGCCACAGTCTGAACTAATCAATCAGACTGCTTTGCTTTGCTTTAAAAAATGCCCTTTCCTATGTCAGCAATTCCAGAGACCAGATAAGGCTGAATAGTAGAATTTCTCTTATCTTGGGGACATACTCTATACAGCGGGAAAACAGACATCCTGAGATCGTAGATTCCAGCTGATCCTACTATGTCTATTGTCTTGTCAATCTGTATTTGCAAATAAGAAACTTTCTTTCCCATGCTATGGATAGAAAACATATGGAGACCATGAATCTGAGGGATACAGATGTCCTGAGATTGTCCAAAAATATATAAAATAACTTTGTCATTCTTGTATCAGGCAGACAGAACTTAGGTTCTGGCTCCATGCAGCACATAGTTGCTAGCTTTAAGGGAATAAATGATATAAATGCATTTCACCTAGCCTGTTTGTCTTCTTCAACCAAACTTTCAGGTTGACAATAGTAATAGAGGCCCCTACCCTTCTCTTCAGAGCATGACCAGAAATAGTCTCTCTAAACATTCATGAAGAAAACTGCATCAGAGTATATTGTTTGTACTCCCAGTAATGGGCTCTCATTGGTCAACCCATCATTTCACCAGCAATGCTCTCTGCTCTAATTTTTTTTTTTGCTTTTTGGAGGGGGGAAGGCAGGGCAATTGGGTTTAAGTGACTTGCCCAAGGTCACATGGCTAGTAAATGTTAAGTGTCTGAGGCCGGATTTGAACTCAGGTTCTCCTGACTCCAGGGTAAGTGTCTATTCACTGCGTCACCTAGCCGCCCCGCTATCTAGTTGTTATCATGTCTGAAATTCCACTATTAGATAATCATTCTTATTGGATCTAATTTTAGAATTGCACAAAAATTTCTTCACTTGAAAAATCAAATATATTTATAATGAAGAAGGTGGAGCTCAGACTTTCCGTTTACTTCTGCACAAAATCAGGAGTATAGGAATTAACCAATTCATCATTCTTCTCCAATGCCAATCCCCCGTCCCCCAGAAAAAAACAACTTTCAGAATGCAAATAATAATATTATTTATGCACATTTGGTAAAATTGAGGATATTAATATAAGTTTCAAAATATTCATTTTTTGCCATTTAGTTCAATGGAGCCTTACTTTCTTCTTGTCTAAATTCCATCTCCTTTGAAAGAAGTCATCAGTGGCATTTTTTCCTTTGGTGAAGTTCTGGCATTTCTTTTGCTCTCGAAGCTTTTTTTCAGTTTGGGAGGAGTGGCACACAGCCTTTTTATACAACTGGTGCAGCTTCTCAACCTGATGAGTTAGCAACTGGATCTCTGACTGAAGAGCATCAGTTTTCTGTAGGTAAATTACAAAAGTGAAATTTGTCCCTATATCCCACATTTGCTCCTTCCATTCAAAGTCAAACATGCAAGTCCAATTATTATAAGACAAAATACGGATTTCATTATGTTGTTAAGTCCTTCCCTAAGGGACATCTGTGGTGTAGATCACTAGTTGAAATGAATAGGAGAGAGGAGAGGCTGATATATGAAAATAGAACGTGTCAGTTTAAACTTAACAAATAAACATCTATTAAAATTTCAGGACAACTGAAAACCCTGCTTGTGAGGATCACAGAACATGTGCAGGATTGCGGGTGGTGATGTTGAGACATGGGGAGGTGTGAGGCCTGGGAATTAGTTGGGTCACATGGAAGTCAGAGCATATTGCACTGTCCCTGGCCAGGGGATATTGCATTGCTCAAGACTCTCTTACATGGGATACCTGAGGTTCCCGACTAGTGTCTCCACACCCTGGGGTCTTCATGCCCTTGTAATTGCGCTTCCCCTCTCACAATTCTGCTCAGCTGGGCTCTGTCACGTGTGGTGTGTGAATCTGGGGTAGATAAAAGACCCAAGCCTTGGAGGGAGGGCGAAGTCTGCCTTAAAATCCAGCTGTAAGGCTTCCCGGGAAAGACCTCGATAAACCTTCTTAGCATATACCTTCAAGCTGTGACTTTTCTTTTCAGAAGACACCTGCGCCTTCTCCTTTGAGGTAAGTAACCGGCTGCCCCTTCAGGCAGATTGGGCGAACCCTGACAAAGAGCCCTGACACTTGCTCAATGAAAGGAGCTAGAATACTAAGCAAAAAACAGATTTCTATGCAAAGACTGCAACAAACATTTGATTCAAAATAAGCATCGAGATTTGTGTGAATTGGAGGTGGAGAAAGAGAGGAAGAGACATTTCTCGCTACAAAGATTTGAAGGCTACGAATTATCTACATGAGCCTATTAGTTCAACTATTCTGATGAAATTGGACAAGTATTTTCACCTTTAAAAAGTCTTATTGATGCCCTTTTGGTTTTATATACAATAAATAACCATACTCTTCAGGGAAAAAATGTTTGATGACCATCATATATTCACTTGATATGCTCCCAAGTGACTTTGGGAGATCTCCCTCAGAAGCATGAGGGAGCATGAGAGTTTTAACAATTGGAAATATTCTGATTTGACAAATGGCAAAATTGGCTATGTAGATTTTTCTACTCCTTCTCTTGCTTTTATGTGACAAAAGCTTAACAACAGAAATGGGTTTAAAATTAAAAATGAGGAAGACGGCGGCGTAGAAGCAGCAACATATCGCAGCTCTCACATAGCCACCCCAAAATACCCATAAAATAGGACTCTAAACCAATCCTGGAACTCCAAAACGCACACAAAGATACTGCCCACTAAAGTCAGCTCGGCTACGAGGAACCATATCAGCACTGCGAACCGAAACCAGCC
>CM053581.1:327347469-327360098 GCA_028627135.1 Pseudochirops cupreus
CAGAAGGGAAAGCTCTGTCCCAAATCGCTGGGGTCCTCCCAGCTGCCGTAGCTCTTAGGAAGAGGCTGGGAACTCTTCCTATATACTTCCAGCTGACTGGATAGCGCGGACTCCAAGACCAAGGCCCAAGACGGCGATCCGGATCCAGGCCGCTCAACGCGAGAGCCCTGGCCTGAGAACAATTGCTCAGTCCCCCTGCTGCCTGCAGGCCGCGGGCAGGAAGCTGCAAAGCCGAGGCAGGTGCAAAACCTCTGCCTTTCGCTTTTCCACTCTGGAGGCCTTCTGGCCGCACTGCTTATCTCCCCCTTTCAAAATCCCCACTTGCAGCTGCTGCTAATCCGCTCTCCTGAGAGGCTCCTCTGCTCCTCCCAGCCCCCCGCAGCTTCAGGGCAGGCTGGTTTCCATTCACAGTGCTGATATGGTTCCTCGTAGCCAAGCTGACTTTAGTGGGAAGTATCTTTGTGTGCGTTTTGGAGTTCTAGGATTGGTTTAGAGTCCTATTTTATGGGTATTTTGGGGTGGCTATATGAGAGCTGCGATATGTTGCTGCTGCTACGCCGCCATCTTGGCTCCGCCCCAACACTATTATTGTTCTGTAAACAAGGAGTATGGTGACACAGTGGACAGAGTGCCAGGTCTGGAGTCAGGAAGACTCATCTTCTGTATTCAAATCTGTCCTCAAACATTTCCTAGCTGTGTGACACTGAGCAAGTCACATAATCCTATTTGCCTCAAGGGAAGGAAAAAATTTTGGAATTCAAAAAATTTTTAAAATAAATGTTAAAAGTTGTCTTTACATGTAATTGGGAAAAATAAAATATTAATAATACGAAAAGAAAAACCTGGAAAGAATAATATGAACTGATGCAAAATGAAGTAAGCACAACCAGGAGAACACTGGTAACAGCAATATCATAAGGATGACCAACTGTGAAAGATTTAGCTTCTCTGATCAAAACAATGATGCAAGATAATTTCAAAAGATTAATGATGAAAAATGCTACCTTCAGAGAGAGAACTGGTGAAGTTTGAATGCAGAATGAAGCATATAGTTTTCACTTTCTTATGTTTTTTGATTTTTTTTCTTTTTTGGTAACATTGGCTAATTTGATGGAAATGTTTTACATGATTTCACATACATACCTGAGATGTTGCCTTCTCAATGGAAGGGGAGGAGTGGGAAGAAATTTTTTAAAAAGAATGTTTAAAATAAATAGATTGAAATTTTTTTAAATAGAAATTGACTCTGAGAGAAGAGAATCAAATTTGTTTCCTTTTAAATAATCAGGGAAGTAATTGGGCATATTTGAAGACAGTAGGGAATGAGCCAATAGACAAAGAGAAAATAAAAATTAGAAGTAATTATTGCAGGGGACAGGGGGAAGAGGAGTGGAGAGAGGTAAACCTCTGGAGAAGGGAGGGGCTGAGATCAAAAACACAAGTAGAGAAAGGTTACCTCATCCTACAAGGCTAGAACAAAGGAGGAAAAGGTGGAAAACGATGCTAAGATGATTTGGAATGTGGAATTGTGGCTGAGAAGAAGCTTTCAACAGATGGTTTCAAATTTTTCAGGGAAGTATAAGCCTCTGCTAAGAGGAATGGGGACATTGTAAGGGATATAGTTTGAGAAGTTAAGAATAGTTTTTGAATAAATGCTTTAGGGATTGTGATAGAGAGCTGTTGAGGAGAAAACAAAAGGGTTAGCACAAAACTGAGAAAAGAATTGGAAGGCGCTGGATATGATGAGCAGCAAAAAGTATCCTCAAAAATGAAACTTATGTTCAAAAAGAGAGGAAATGAACCACTACTGATTGAGTCATTCTAGAATTAGCTATCTCTGTATTACAAATCTAAAACCAAAAAGATACAAGGCTATAAAATGAGGAAGAACATATGGTACATAATAAAAACAACTTCAACTTGACCTACTTACGAATTATTGATAAAAAATGGGAAATGGGTGAAAGGAAAGGGTATTTACACCAATTAAAACAACTTACTAGAGAAGTTTAGTCAAGTATATTAATTGTTGTAAGGAGGAAACAACAATCTATCATTGTTACCTTAAGAAAACTCAGGGTCACCTACACAATACAATGAGACTTCCTGAAAGCCCCACTAACAAATTGAACTTGGTAATAGTTTCTCTGTTGATATGAAATGACTTAAATTACAGATCTATAATTTTTTTAATTAAAAAGGACAATTTAACTGACCTATAAAATAAGATTAATGAGCTTGAATACACTGTTCTATTACCCATGATAACAAATACAGTTTCAGAATAATAAAGACTCACCTCTTCAGCTCTTTTGAAGATCACATTGGCATGAGCAGGAATATTCAAATCTGAAGAGTCCCTGTTTCACAATGGAAATTAGTCTGTAAGTTATTTCACATAAAGAGCAGTTATCCCTAGATTTAACAAACAGTAAGTCTAATTAATGCCTCTGCAAGCGATGCCTAATGACTATGAGAAAGATTACTAACAAATGAAAGAAATATCCTCATAAAACTTTTTTTGAAGTCCTTTGTAGCAGGTGGAATATCCATATTTTTGAAATTAGGTTTTGACCTAATTAGTAGGGAGAATTTATTAGATAGCTGTTGATTTATCCCTATTTATTATGGTTCAAAATTAATATATAAGTAATGAGGGTTACCATTTTAAAAATGTTTTAAATTTATACATGAAAACATTCTGATTTAAAGTAATCAAATTTTACAATACTTTAACAATAATATGACTCCTGCTTTTCCCAAAAGGCGCCAAGCGACTATTTCTGCGGTTTTCTTATCAGCTTCATAGGTGGTTTGTTGACTAAGAATAAAAATCAGTGGTAAACCAAGTTGGAGATGAATAGTTGAAACTTTTTCAGGATCTTCAGCAATTTCAGTCTTTATAAGAAAAAAGAAAGAGTAAATTGTAGTTATTGTACATTGTTGTTCTATAATATTTTTATGTTTAAATTTAAAATCAATGAACACAATAAATAAATTTGCTATTCTTACATAATTTTAAGCATTAACAAAATTACTATCCACTATGAAAGATAAGAATCTGTGAATCAAATATAACATTAACAGAAATTTTTCTATGACTATCTTAGCCTGCTGTTCCCAATGTGATTTAACTTAAAATAATAAATATATGAATTTTCTAAAAACATATGTACAAAAATGTTGCTGTAAGCATTAAGTAGATATTTACATATTTCCTCAAACAGTGCTTAGGTTTCATAGAACAGCTATAAAATTCAAAATGTTTCCCAAAAAAAGTTACTAGTCAAAAAGAAATATATTGATGAAAATGTCTGAAAAAGCCACAATGGTGAGTGGAATAATAACTCAATTAAGAAAGTATAAAAAGATTGTCTTGCTGTGGTGAGGGCACAGTTGAGGCTATTTAGAGTAAGTTTGCAATGATGCAGTTAGCATGGCTCTGTGATTTTCTACAGTTATGTTCAACAGTACATGAGTAGGAACAAAGGTGGGACCAATTCAATGCCGAGGCTTGGAAGAACAAGACCAGCAACAGAATAATTGATATTGGATTCAAGGGAAGAGAACAACGTACAGATAAAATGATTCACTAAGGGGTCAAGATGAGGA
Organism: Pseudochirops cupreus; assembly: GCA_028627135.1. Classification (NCBI taxonomy): domain Eukaryota; kingdom Metazoa; phylum Chordata; class Mammalia; order Diprotodontia; family Pseudocheiridae; genus Pseudochirops; species Pseudochirops cupreus. Next base: position 327,351,082 of record CM053581.1, read on the forward strand.
AAGGAGAAAAGTATAGCTAATGTAGGGGTGATAGTCTGGGAGAGGAAATGAGGGGCCAAGGGATTAGAGATCATAGTGAAGACAAAATAAATCATTTGGGGGTAAAAGGCAAAGGGGAGGCAGAATGACCACAGGGACCACTATGACCAGACAAGGGAATGTAAGACTCTATAAACAAGAAGGTAGAACATTTGTAAGTGATCATAAGATCAAAAGTATATCTATCTCTGTGTGTACCTGAAGTGGTGGAGAAATTGGATTTTTTTCATGGCAAAAGAGCAATTTAAGGATATGGAACATAAAGGTGTTTAAGGGAGTATCAATATGTACACTAGAGTTTTCTACTATAGAGGCAAGGTTTAGGGAAAAGAGAAAAATTGAGCTAGTAACTAAATTCATAACAGATAGAAAAAGAATGTCTTAGAGGTCAGCAGAAAATGGCTAACAAAATTTTGGTTATCAGAAAAATGGGTGGTAAATATGGATTGCATAAACCTTAAAGGAAGAGAGGATATTAAATGATAGGTCAGAAGAAGTCTGGAGCAGCAATGTAGAGCAATGACTGTTCCAATGCCCCCACCACCTTCAACAGTGAGTCAGGGAACACTAGACTGTCATGGGCTTAAAGGTATTATGGTGATAGCAATAATCAATCAACAAGTATATTTTAATAGCTTATTACTTGCCAAGAACTGCAATAAGGTCTGGCAGCACAAATATTAAAAAATCAAAAACTGCTCTCAAGGAATTTATGTGATAATCAAGGAGACGTGTATATACATACACATATGCACATATATATGTAGATATGGGCTCATACATATATACACACACGTGCATGTGTATGTAAATTTATACAGCATACATAAAAAGTATAAATACAACGTAGTTAGGAAGGGAAAGAACTATCATTCTGGGGAATCAGGAAAGGCTTCGTGCAGTAAGCATTCCACAGAATGTTCTCTTCAAACTACCCTATATCTAATAACTATCTCTATTTACATATATGTGCATATGTATGTCTACACATACAAGGAGTGTATAATTTTATTTATTAATTTTATATTTATATAAAATACATAATTTTATATTTATGCTGCCTATGTTTTATATGCATTTGTCTTTCCCATTAAAATGTAAGCTCTTTGTACATAGGGATAGTTCTAATCTTTGTATTTATATCCCCAGTGTCCAGGACAGCACCCAACCAATCTTAGGCACTTAATAAACATTTGACTTGTTGATTGGCTGACTGACAGAAGGGAGGGTGGGAAAGATTCTATGAGGTCAAAGCAAGGAAAGAATAAATTCTAGGCCTAAGGGATAATATAAAGCCATGGTGGAAGAAAATGGAATGTCATACAAGAGGAGAGAGAGTCAGTGTGACTGTATTGCAGTAGGTGGGCAAAAGAGCTAGGATTACAACCATGAATCACCTACCAAGCAAAACTGAGTATAATCCTTCAGGGGAAAAAAATGGGCAGTCTATAAGACAGAAGACTTTGGAGCATTCTTGATGAAAAGACCTGAGTTGAATAGAAAATTTGACTTTCAAATACAAGATGCAAGAGAAACATAAAATGGGAAACTTGAGAGGGAAATCAAAAGGTATTTAATAAGGTTAAACTGTTTACATTCCTTCATGGAAAGACAATATTTGTAACTCATAAGAACCTTCTCATTATTAGTTAGAAGAAATATATATACAGAATGGGTACAGATGTGAATTGAATATGGAAGAATGATATATAAAAAAATAAAAGTAAGGGGTAAGAGGAATGTACTGGGAGAAAGAAAAAGGGAGAGGTAGAATGGGGTAAATTATCTCACATAAAAGAGGCAAAAAAAAAAGCTTTTACATTAGAGATAAAGAGGGGGGAAACACTGGGGAGTGAATGAATCTTACTCTCATCAGAATTGTCTCAAAGAGGGAATAACATACACATTCAGTTGGGTATAAAATTCTATTTTATCCTACAAGACAGTAGGAGGTAAAGGAAAAGAAAGGGGGATTGATAAAAGGGAAAGCAGATTGGGAAAGGACACAGTCAGAAGCAAAATACTTGAGGAGGGACAGGGTGAAAGACGAGAGCAAACAGAATAAGTGGGGGGATAGGATGGAGGAAATACAGTTAGCAATAGTAACTGTGAAAAAATTTTGAAGCAAGTTTCTCTGATAAAGGCCTCATTTTTCAAACATACAGATAACTGAGTCAAATTTATAAAAATAAGAGCCATTTCCCAATTGAAAAATGATCAAAAGATATGACCGCTTTTCTGATAAAGAAGCTATCTATAATCATATGAAAAATTGCTCTCCCTATTGATTACAGAAATGCAAATTAAAACAATTCCAAGGTACAGACTCATACCTATTGGATTGACTAATAGGACAAAAAAGTAAATGACAAATATTGAAGGGGACATAAGGAAAATGAGACATATATGCACTGTTGGAGGAGTTGTGAACTGATTTAACCGTTCTATAGAGCAATTTGGAACTATGCTTAAAGGGTTATAAAAACCATGCATTGCCCTTTTGATTTAGCAGTACCACTATTAGGTCTGTATCCCAAAAGAGATTTTAAAAAAAGGAAAAGGACCTATACATACAAAAAGTATTTATAGCAGCTCATTTCTGGAGACAAAGAATTAGAAATTGAGGGGATGCTCATCAATTGGGGAATGGCTGAACAAATCATAGTATATGATTATGATAGGATACTATTATACTATAAGAAAGGATAAGCAGGATGCTCTGAGAAAAACCTGATGAGCTGATGCAAAGTAAAATGTACTGTGTACAAAGTAACAGCAATATTGTAAGATGATCAGCCACGAATGACTTGGCTAGTCTCAGCAATGCAATGATCCAAGACAATTCTGAAGGACTTACAATGAAAAATGCCATCCATCCCCAGAGAAATAACTAATGGTGTCTGTATACAGATTGAAGTATACTTTTTTAAACTTCATTTTTCTTGAGTTTTATTTTGTCTATATTTTCTTTCACAGCATGAATATTATGCATATATTTTTCATGAGTACATATGCATAACATATCAAACTGCTTGCTCTCTCAACAGTGATGGGCGAAAGCAAGAGGAAAGGAGAGAATTTGGAACTCAAAGTTTTAAAAATGAATGTTAAAAATTATTTTTACATGGAACTGCGGGAAATTTTTTTAAATAAATAAAAATAATATGAAACAAGAAAAATAAAAATAACTTGTCCAAAATGGGGGAGGGGAGGAAAGGCCATGGCAATGAGCTAGTCAAGAATTGATGAGAGGATTCTGGGAAGATGATGGAGCAGGTCAGAAAATTCCAAGCTCTCAAGATTTTCCCTCACAAAGACTTAAAATAGCACCTTAGGGTGGACAAAGCCTGGTGGAGATAAATAAGAACAGGGGCATAACTGGGGTTCTCCTGGCACAATTTGAGAAGATCTGAAGAGAAATCCCAGGACAAGGTTTGGTACCTGAGAAGAGTAAATATCTCCGGGCTAGGTTCTGTTTTAACAGCAAGCAGCTAGCCTCTTAAACAAGTGTCAAGCCCCAGGGTTAGTTGGTTTGAGAAGCTGCCTCAGGCCCCAGGCACCAGAACTTTTATCCCTGGGATAGTCGGAGGGGTTGGGCATTCTAGCCGGGGGAAGATAAAGGGAACCTCTGCTGACAAGGAATGCCAGATGCCTGGTGAGTGTAGAAGCAGTGGGGCAGAAAGTTCATGGCTGTGGGCACTGACAGGAGGCTGGAGGTTTGGCTTTGGTTTCAGACTAGAGGGAAGAATTGAAGATCTGGGGGCAAGAGGTACCATATACCAGGGCAAGAGGTGACCACAAATAATTAAGCTATCACCACAAAAAATACACAGGCAAAGGAGAAAGAATCCAACCATAGAAATATATTATGGGAATGGAGATGACCAGGGTTTATCTTCAGAGGAAGATATTGAAGTAAAGAAACCCCCAAAAAGTAACATCAAATGGTCACTTGCCCAGAAAGAATTTATAGAAGATCTTAAAAAAGACTTTAAAAATCAAATGACAGAGATGGGAGAAAAACTAAAAAAAAAAAAGGGGGGGATTCATAAAAATAGACTGTTTACTTTTTATTTATGTAAAATGTATGTCTAAGATTCTTATTAATAATTGGATAGTTCATAAAAAAGGTTGGAGTAAACCTGAGTATGATATGAATTTAAAAAGTAAAACCATTTAGGAACAGCTAAAAAGAGTAATTATTTTATACAAACGATGTACAAGAGGAAGAATTGATACAGAGAAATTAGATAGGGGAGGAGGGCTGGTAGTACTGGTAACCTACTTTCATCAGGAATGGGTTTAAGAAGGAACAATACATATATATTTATTTTACTTTATTTTTAATACATATATATTTAAAAGAGTAAAAAAGTCTTCTGAATTCAGAAGAAATAAAATGGTAGGGGCATAGGGAAGGGGGAGAGGACAAGGGAGGGATCTTTAGAGTGGAGGGTGAGGGAATAGGTAAATAGGGGTATAAAGAGGTGTTCAGATTTATGGGAATGGGAGGATAGGGGAGGATTCTTTGAAGGGGGGGTAGGTAACTCATAGGAGAGCAAAGTAATAGGTAAAAGTAAAGTAAAGGAGGCAGGAAGAATAGGAAACAAGAGATATGCACATACATAAAAACAAAGATCAGGAGTAGAGGGGCAGCTAGGTGGTGCACTGAATAGAGCACCAGCCCTGGAGTCAGGAGGACCTGAGTTCATATCTGACCTCAGACACTTAACACTTACTAGCTGTGTTACCTTGGGCAAGTCACTTAACCCCAATTGCCCTGCCCTCCCCCCCTCCAAAAAAGACAAAAATAAAAATTTAAAAAAGAAGTAGTAGAATAGGTTTGGGAAAGTATATGTCTATATATATATATATGTATGTACATATGAATATATCTATATGGAGAAACATATCTAAACTTTATTGTAGTCTTCTGGGGGGTTGGGGGATAGGGAAGGGTATGCATATATTTATAGCTATGGAGAAACATATCTAAACTTTATTGTGGTCTTCCAGGGGAGAGGTATGAGGAGAGGAAAAAAAGAACAAAGTTTAAAAGTGCACAGCAAAGAACAAAAGAAAATTCACAAGGAAGCAAAGATGGACAATTCTCAACACAAGTATTATTTATCATATAGGCTTTCTTGAAATGAAAACTTATTGTTACACATTTTGAATCCTCTCTTATGTTTTGCTATGTACATGACATGCTTTTTTTATCTAACTTTGTATTTAAGTTCCAATATTTAAGTTTATGATATGTTTTTGTTTGTTTATTCTGTATTTGTTTTGGAATTTGAGTCTAAATTTTTTAAAAAGCATAAAAAGAAGAAGAAGAAGAAGAAGAAGAATTGATGAGGTCCTATCCTAAGATGGTAGCTGTGTTAGTAGAGAGAAGATAAGATGTTGGATGTAAAAGATTTGTAGACGCAGAAACAGCAAAATCTGAAAACTAATTGGATATATGGAGTGAAAAAGAATAGAGCTGAGGATTATACAAAAGTTGTAAAGCTGGCAGATTGGGAGGAAGATGGAACTTTGGGCAGAAATAAAGAAGTCTGGAAGAGGAGAGTGTTTTGGGAAAAGGTAAGTTCTGTTTTGGCCATGCCGAGTTTGAAACCATCCCATGCAATTTGATGATGATATGGGATTAAAACTCAATTGGATCTTGATATATAGATTTGGCAGTTATCTGCATGAGGGAATAATTAAACTGAGAAGCAATGATAAAATCACTAAGTTAGAGGGAGCAGAAAGTGAGGACACAATTTGTTTGAGAAGATAGGATATGGGATCTAAATGGGATCACAGAGGGGTTGGCCTTAGCAAGGAAAAGGGCAAACATTATGAGAGTTTTGGGGAAAGGGCAAGGAAATGGGTGATGATCTCAAGGTGTCTAGGAAGAAAAAAAAGGGGAGGAAATAGTAAGCTCATAACAAATGACCTCGATTTTCTCATTCAGGTAAGAGATAAAGTCCTCAGACGAGACAGTAAGGAGAAAAGGAGATGTGGGAAGCTTGCAGGGAGAAGTGGAAACCTTCTGTGTAAATCATAAATTTGAGGAGTAATAAAAAAAAATTTTTGCCTTGCTGTAGTGAGGGTGCAATATACTCAGATAATATCACTTTGCAATGTTCCCAGTCTTCAGGGTTGTATGATTTTTCTCTAGCTTTAGGACAAGGGCATGAGGAATTTGAGAGCTTATAATTGTGTGGATTTGGAACGGATAACTATATTATCATTAAAAGTCTGAAAATATTGCAACTAATTCTGAAAGTCCCACTTTCAACTGTTAATAAATATCACAGATTGGTTTAATGTGAAAGTAATCTAAACTCCTTCACATCATAACACTATGGTCATAAATTAGTTTGCTTGGTCCAGTTACATAATGTTGGAACCTCAGAGGAACTAACTAAACATCAGATTGTGAAAGTGTAAGGGGATGGATGGGTAGCTGAACCAATTAATCATCCCAGACTCCAATTAAAGATGTTCGATGCTTTTTTCAGATAACACCTCCAACAAATTAATCAATCAAAGGCATTATAAAGATCAAAAGTTGAGTAGTTCAAGATATAGGACAAAACAAAATGATGCTACACAGAAAGTATACTGGGATATAGTTTGAAGACACTCAGTCAAGCCCTATGAGGCTTAGATAAAAGAGCAAGTCAGTATGGAACCAGGATTTGAATGACAGGTCAGCCCCAAAGACAGAGTAACTTTAGCCAAACCCTTAAAAGAGCTTACCTAAAGTTGATCCCTTCACAAGGTCATTCTCTGGTTAAGGAAGAGTAGAGTCTCTGTTTCTTCTCCCCACTTTTAACCCACTCACTTTGTAACCATCAAAATATAAGGAGACTTTTTGGACTCCTCATGGGCATCATAGCAGTATCAATCACCAGAACAGCAGTGGCTGATGGCAATGTCTATTTTGGGAACTGAGGACAAACTATTAGCATTGTGGAAAGATAGCTTAGGAATCAAAAGGGGTCAGATGAAAACTACACCATATTGAAGGAGAACATCATGAGAAATCCATGAAGGGAAGAAAAGAAGATACAGAGAATTGAAATGGTTGCCCAAGAACTTATAAAGCTGTTAAGCAGCTGAATCAAGATCCTAACACAGGTACTCTTTCCTTCATACTATACTGACCATCTAAATTAGAACCACATTTTAAAAGCAATGGTAAAGGGAGGAGAGTGGTTGATTTCACAGAGAAAGAAGACCAGGAGGTTGGCTAGCTTGGACTCAGCTGGGCAATTACCTTAACTTCTCAGTCATGGTAGTCTCACTCCTGAAAGTGTGCATCATGGGCTCAGGAAACTAGGGTCCAGCTTTCACCAAAATCATCAACAATAATGGTCAAGACGGATTAGAAATATGCCCCGTTGGTCAGGATGTGAGTCTTTGAGGAAATGGTGAATGGACAAAAACTCATAGACATTACCAGTAATGACCACAGGAACATTAAATACCTCCCTGGATACAAGCTACCCAAAAATGTGATTGCTGTCCCAAGTCTCAGTGAAGCTGTCAGAGATACAGACTACTTTCATTCACAGAATCTCAATCAATCAATAAACATGTATTAAGCACCTACTATGTGTTAGGCACTGTGTTAAGCACTGGGGACACAAAAAGAGGTAAAAGGCAGTCCCAATCCTCAAAGAATTTACAATCTAATTAAGGAAGATAGTATGCAAACAAATATATACAAAGCAAACTATAATCTGTATTTATAATTAGATTACTAAGCAAATCCCCAAGAAAACACTAGAAGTAACACTCATCAAGGGAATTGGGTGGGAAGAGGGAGTAGAGTAAGATAAGCATTTATTTATCTATTTTTTCTTTGGGGCGGGGGGAGGCAGGGCAATTGGGGTTAAGTGACTTGCCCAAGATCACAAAGCCAGTAAGTGTCAAGTGTCTGCATTTGAACTCAGATCCTCTTGACTCCAGGGCTGGTGCTCTATTCACTGCACCACCTAGTTGCCCCAAGATAAGCATTTATTAAGTGCCAGGCATTTTGCTAAATGATTTACAAATATTATTTCATTTGATAGGGGTCCTGAACAGCTTGAATTCATTCTAATATCACCCAAATGTCATCCAAAAGAAAATAGAGGTCCTGAAGAGCTCAAAATCATTCCCAATATCATCCACAAAAAATTAGGCATCAGCATCAGCATGCTGCTGGATACCAACATTGAGAATGAGGTGACTATTGAGTCTTGTGATAGGCAATAAGGGAATGGAAAATGGACTTCAAAGAGCTTTTACAGACCCTAAATTTACGAATCACCATTCTGGATGATGCTAATACCGTAGAATTGTGTCAGATGCTTAAGAACATAGTGACAACAGGAACTGGCTACCATGACAAGCTCTGTTGCTAGGACAAAAGGTACCATCATCTTTTAGATTCATCTTTTGAAATTATTCCACAGTGATATCTTAGAAAATGTGGGCTATCTATGCCAGATTCATTTTGTTTGTCTTTAAACTGAACTTTTGTCTTTAAATTATGTATTTGGGTGAGGGCAATTTTGTTTAAAAATAATTAACCTGTATTAATTTGGTAGGTGGGAGGGAAGGAATGACATTTATCTGTCCAATGTACCAAATCTGCAATGAGAATTTTACCCACTGCTGTCAAATCAAATCAAGAAGCATTTATTAAGTGCCTGATGTGAGCTAGGCACTGTGCAGAGTTCTGGAGACACAAAAAAAGGCCAAAAAAACCAAACAACAAAAAAAAACCTATACCCAAGGAGTTCACAGCCTAATAACAAAGCCTCTGCTATTTTTCATTAATACTGTGCGGTGGTTTTTAAAAATATTTTTAATAGAGTTATGCCACCTATTTTTATAGTTTTCTGCATTTATAACATCTTCTCTTTTGGTTGGCTGCCATTTTGCTCTTAGGGAAGTTCAGTGGTAATGGCAGTGGAGTATTGCAGAATCATAAG
>CM053581.1:327366147-327386365 GCA_028627135.1 Pseudochirops cupreus
TTCCTTGTAGCTGAGCTGACTTTAGTGGGAAGTATCTTTGTGTGCATTTTGGAGTTCTAGGATTGGTTTAGAGTCCTGTTTTATGGGTATTTTGGGGTGGCTATGTGAGAGCTGCGATATGTTGCTGCTGCTACGCCACCATCTTCCCAATTCTGTTTTTTAAGGCATTCTTCTCCTTATTGGCTTTTTGGATCTCTTTTGTCATTTGAGTTATTCTATTTTTCAAAGTGTTATTTTCTTCAGTAATTTTGGGGCTCTCCTTTAGCTAGCTGTTGATGCATTTTTCTTGATTTTCTTGCAATACTCTCATTTCTTTTCCCAATTTTTCCTCTACTTCTCTTACTTGACTTTCATACTCTTCTTTGAGCTCATTTATGACCTGTGAATAACTCATATTTTTCTTGGAGGATTTTGATGCAAACATTTTGACTTTGTTGCATTTTTCTTGTTCTATGTTTTGATTCTCTTTGTCACCAAAGAAGGATTCTATATTTTGATTTCTTTTCCTCTGTTTGTTCATTTTCCCAGCTAATTACTTTACGTTTGAGCTCTTTGCCACTGTAGTACTCTTCTTCCAGAGTGAAGAGTCCTGTGTCCCAAATTTCTAGGATTTTTCATAGTTGTTGTCAGAGCTTCTTCTAGGCACTTATCTCAGACTGCGAGGAGCACTCCTTCTCCACAGCTACCCCAAGCTCTGCCATTCCAGCTCTCCTCCTTACCCCAGGACTGCCACCCAAGACTGTGACTTACATCCAAGCAGGGCAAAGCAAGAGAATCCTACCTCAGTGCCAGCAAGGAGATTCCTGTTGTTGCCCTCTGCTCAGCCCCATTAGTCCCCCCACTGTCTGTGGATCTGGAGATCTAGAGGCAGCCTCTGTCACAGCCACTGTCACATATGCCACCTGGGAGTAGGGATTGGACAATGCTCTTCTCTCACCCAGGTCCAGAATAGTTTCCCCACTGACCTTTTACTTTCTCTTTGGTGTTTATGAGTTGAGAAGTCTGGATACTGTCACAGCTGCCAGTGATTCAGTTCCCTGAGGTCTTCTCTGGCCTTACTTGTTCTAGTGCAGCCTTGGAAGGTCTGTTCTCCTCTCCCAGCCTAGTGATAGACCTTTCCTGTCAGCCTCCCAGGCTGTCTTCAGCAGAGAGATGTGTTTCACTCCATCATTTTGTGTGTTCTGTAGCTTTAAAATTTCTTTAGAATCATTTTTTTACAGCTATTGGAGGTGACTGGGCAACAAGCTCAAATAAGTTCCTGCTTTTACTCTGCCATCTTGGCTCCACTTGGTCTTTACCTTCCTTCTGAGGAACAAGATCGAAATTTATCCTGTGTGTACATGGTTGTTTGCTTGTTGTCTCCCCCATTAGAAGGGGAGTTCCTCAAGAGGAGGGGGCTGTCTTGTGCCTTTCTTTGAGTCCTCCATGCTAAGTGCAGTGACTGACACATACTTGGCTCTTAATAAATGCTGGTTGATGTAACATGACCTACAAGTGAATGTGTCTACCTCAACAGATATATGGAGTACAAGGACCATGAAGATTTCATTTTTTAAAAATTTGAGGAAAATTTGTAGAACATCCAAGGAAAGTTTTGACCTGACATTAAGCATAGTGGGTCATCCATAGATTTCTTAATATATTAACTTTTTCTTGAGTGAAAATTAGTGGAACTTAAATACAAGGAAAAAAATATTCTATCAGTTACATAACCTTCATGAGAAGATGAATGGTACATACAGAACTTAGTGAAATAAAAATTTTAAACACCCAAAAATAATTCTATAGAGTTAGCAGTTTTCAAGGTTTTAGGCCTATTACAGCCTAGTAAAATTGTAGTCACCAATATGGTAGAAAACAGATAATCAAAAAATCCTCTCAGGTAGGTAAAGTAGCACAAAAGCAGAGTACAGACTGTATTATCAGATTAGGTTGCAGTTAATGGTTGATTTACCTTGAAAGGTTTTGTTTGCTACAAATCACTCTGAAATGCTCTAGAGCAGTGGTTCTCAACCTTCCTAATGCTGCAACCCTTTAATACTAGTATGTGGGCATATCTGCATGTGGGCGGACCCGCGTGGAGACAAATAGAGGAGCGGTGTCTTGGTTCCTAAGACCATCTGAAATATGTGTTTTCCAATGGTCTTAGGCAACCCCTGTGAAAGGGTTGTTTGGCCCCCAAAGACGTTGCGACCCACAGGTTGAGAACTGCTGCTCTAGAGGCTCTTTGCAGCACTCTGACCTGAGTTATCCCAGGTTCTTAGAAAATTCAACATTCTGTTGTTTTTGCTGCTGCTGTTCAGTCATTCAGTCATGCCCGACACTACTGAACCCCATGAATTTGGTCCACAGGGTTTTCTTAAGAAAGACACCAGGGATGTTTGCCATTGTCTTCTCCATTCTGTCCCCATTTGACAGATGAGGAATCATGGCAAATAGGCGATAAAAGACTTTCCCAGGGTCACACAGCTAGAAAGTGTCTTGAGAACCAATTTTAAATCAGATCTACCTGCCAGTACTCAAAGCACAGACATCAGTAGTAGGATACAGATCAAAATGAAGCAAGATCCCACTATCTATGAGTACAAAAGCTGAAAGCTCTACTTTTCAGTGAAGTTTGTTCAAGGATAAAAGTGAAACATTTTTTCTTCTCTCTCTCTTTGTCTCTCTCTCATGAGTGCACTGTGCTTAAACTTGCTTAAGCTTTCAGAAATTTTAGAGATCATAATTTTGTAGATAAAGAAACAGTCACATAGTACCAGAACTAAGATTCTGAACTAGGTCTCCTGAGACTAAGACTGGGCAGTATTCTTTCCTCTATATTATTCTTCCTCTAAATAAAGAACCATATAAAAATAATGAGTTAATAAAAACCTCAGAGGATATTAAGTCTAATTCCTATCTCAAGCTTGAATTCCTTCAAAAATATTATTGAAAAGGGGTCATCTATACTTTGGCTGAAGATTTCCAGTAACAGAGGGCTCATTACTTCAAAAGTAGCCCATTCTTCTTCTGAAACTTCTAATTGTCAGCAAATTTCTCTTTATATTGGGTCAAAATACATCTCCTTGTAGTTTCCTAATTCTTCCCTTTGGCACTAAGCAGAACACCACTTTCTGATCACAACCCTTTAAAAATGTAAATCAGCCAAAAAAATAAATTTCTCCTAAATAATCTATTTTCTAAGCAAGCATTTAAAGGCACACAGAAAGTCAGTAACAATACAAGGACTTTAACCTTCATCTTTTTTAATTCTAATCCAATTCTTTTTCAAGGGGTAGGGAATAAAATCTGTATATTATCTCTTCCTGGTGACTTTCATTAGTCCTGGATATTCTTTCTTCTAGTACAATAGTAGATTAAATAATACAACTAGAACATTTTAGATTGACTCATAATTTTTGTGAATGAACACATGCACACAGTACACCTGATTAAATGGTAGCCTTACCATTAATGAGGGAGAAATAGAGTTAATATTTTCAGTCTTTTTATCCCCTTTTCCTTGCCTATTGTCCAAAAGGACATTTTGTTATTGAGTTCTTGGTCATTCTGTTTAGAGTATGAGCCATAAAATATATTGATGAAGTAAATGTTAGAATTAGCTGATTATTTCTACAGATAGAGGTAGCCATAAAATGTGTCATAAGTATTGAAACAAAATTTACTATGTTTTAATTTTCATTGGAAGAAAATGCTTCATTACTCATTGTTTCAGGGTCATTAGCAATGAAGCCAAAGATTACAGGGGGAAGGACTCAAAGAATTTTAACTCTAGTGACATTTACTAGTAAGTGTGAAGAAAATGAGTTGTGAAACCCTTAGCCTTATCAGTTATGGGGAGACGAACATCCAACAGAACATTTTTTTTTCTTTTTCATTAAGAACATAGGCTAAAACCTGAACAAAGTTTGTAGAAAACTATGTACAATGCTATATCTTATAAGGGTGTGGAAAGTAGTGGAAAAAATGTCAGATTACCTGGCCCAACACTGCACTGTTTTTCCAAGGTGTGCGAGAAACTGTATGACTGATTTTTGATAACATGGTCTTATATAACCCTTTTCCTTGGTTAGCAACAGACTTTCTGGAATCTGATTTGCTTGAAAACTGATCTGCCATGCCAGAGGAAGGAGAACACAGTTGGTTCTTCAAGAAGCCAATGTATATGTCAGCAATAAGGAGGCAAAGAGGTCCACATAAAGTTGGCAGCGATGCCTTCAGAGAGGTTCCCCTGCAGTCTCTTTCTCAATATTGAGCAAGTTCTCCTAGGAGCTGCCCCAGCTAGCATCCAAGAAGGTGGGCTTTTTTCCTACAAAGATTATCAGAACACAGTGTTTGGATTATTTTGGTTGCAGTAACTTATGTTTATACACACATATATATTTGTATATTAATATAGATAATATATGAACATTTATGTATATACATAAATATACTGTAGCACCTAGCTGCCCACATATAAAAATATATAAAGAATATAATGTGTGAATCTTATATCATTTAAATTACTATATTAACCTAGAAAACTCAGTTAAAGGAATTGGTTGTTTTTCATCCTTTATCCACAAAAATGACCAGTGACATCAGGAGGGTGACATCTTGACTTGCAGGTGAATAGGATTTAAGTGAGACAGAGCTATGCAAAGTCATGAGCTCCACTCTCTCCTTCAGAGTCATCTGAGTCCTGGGCAAGACAAAGGTCAGAACCACTGCAGGTGAACCAGGTTGCATTGGGAGATATTGACTTTTTTACACTACAGTTTTTCCCAGGTCTCTGTTTAAGGCAACATCCATTCAAAGATTTAGGCTAGGTAAGCAATGGGACAGAAGATAGCCTACTTTGCCTTCAGAAAATAATCCATCTAGGAGGGAAAGACCTTCAGTATTTCTGGGCAGAACAGAAGGTGCCTCTTAAATGAGGGTAAGCCTCTAAGCTGAAACAAATAATGTCTGAGGTATAACATCAGTCATTCACATCTTTGTCCTAATTAATCTGTTCCTGGGAATGAAACCTGGCAGGTCATGTAAAATTTACTGGATGAGAAGGAGATATACATCATCCAATCTGGGGATTATATAAGCCAGACTGGGATTTTGTCTAGGATGGCAGTTATGGGTGTGACGCTCAATGACAATCCCTGAGCTGGGGAGTGATTAATATTGAGTGAAAGGCAAGAGTGGGGTGATAGATTGACACACTTGGGGACTTCTAGTGGCTGTCCCTCAATTACTATGACTTAATAATAATAATACTTTTCTATTGTTTACTCTTTTGCTATTCACAGAATCCCTTCAAAGTTATTATCATCTTGCCTAATTTGATCTTCATCATATTGCTATGATGTAGAGAGGGAAGCATTTATTATTTCACATTTTTTCAGCTGAGGAAACTGAGGCTCAAAAGTTATAAAATTTGTCCAAGATGATCATGTAGGGACCTTCCTACTCTAACTCTGCTAAGGTCTGACCCAATAGATGGTGATGTTTTCTATGTTCTCATTTTATGAATTTTTGTCCTCCAAAGGGGGATTTTTCTTAATGAGAGTTTCATCGATTTTCCTTCTGACACAAAAACCAAGATGTGGACATATTATATCAAGTAAAATATATGGAATATAGCATTAAAATCCCAGTATAAGACAGTTTTCATATATGGCAGGTTTTCATCCTATCTCCAAAAACTAGTTATAAAATTGGTGCCAAGTATTAACTGAACAGTTTTTGGAGCCTTTGAAGTATAATGTTGTGAAGCCGAGCACAAGCAGCTCTCCAGAAGACTGCTGCTATGAGCAACTTTAAGGTTCTGATCACATAGCATAGTGAATTCTCTTTTTTCAATAGCAAACTAAAGCAAAGCATTCACAGAAACCAAAGGACAGCATTCATAGCAGTATAACATAACAGCTTATTACTATAGTGGCCACAGAGACTTAAACAAAGTTATCATTTAATAAGTCACAATCTGAATCAATCAGTATAAAGCACCCATCTAAAGTCTTTTTTCACCTTGATTGGAGACTGGCTTCCAATCATCCTTAACTCAAACATCCTTAAGGGGTACAAAGTACGAAGTACAAAGGTCTCTCACTCCTAGGCCACATTGTCTTAATCTCTGGCCCAGCACTAAGTACCCAAGTGAAGACCCTTTTTTCTTGACTCAAGACTAACTTCCAAACTCCAAGGTTCTTCTTCCATGCTCCCAGCTCTTGCCTGAATTCACCCAGCTGTCACCTGTGCTCATGGTTAGGCAGCCCCTAGCTCCTGCTTGAAACTCACAGTGACCAGTCTACCACAAGCCCTTCTCAGTTTCTATTTCTGGGAAGACAAAACTTAACAGAGCCCAAACTATATCTACACACATCAAGCTTAGCAGAGTTACAACCATATTCACACACATTGTTGGCATTATCATCTCAATTCCCTTTCTACCTGTGAAATCAACACAAGTCAACAGACAGGGTGCTTCTGTTTGACAAAATACACAAATCAACACAGACTGAACAGATGGACAGAGTGCTGACACCATAAGAGTTCTCCCTCTCAGTTCTGCTAGTTTCTAGCTGGTGCGAGGGCTTTTCTATTCCCTTTTGGCAAGTTCCTCCCACTATGGGCTTCGGGTGATGATGTTAGTTTCCATCAAAGACAACACAATCAAAGGCAGGCTCAAAGGCACCTGAATAGCTGGAACAAGGAGTTAAATACTCCTTTGCTTGCCATTACAAATGTCTACAACACAGTAGTGTGATTATTACTTTTCATTTGTATTATTTTTATTAATTAAACTTAAATATAAAATAAGAAAAGAAAAAACAAGCTAAAATAGTAAAACTCAAATAATGCAAAGTAAGAAACTGAAAAAAAGCAATGTCACATACATACCAGTATGTGAGACAACTCCAAAATATGCTGCAATAAGTTTCCATTTGAAGAAAGCATATATACTAAAGACTGCTCATTGTGTTGGATTCTGTCAAACTTTGCTTTGCTTTCTTATAAGTTTTCTTTGTTCTCTGCAGTGCACTATTTACTTTGCTCTTTTCCCTGCTTCCTCCCCATTCCCTGCCCCACAGAAAGCTACAATGAAATATATATTTACATATATAAATATATACATATATATACTAATAGAAACAAATATAAAATATGACTAACTATAAGAACTATAAAACAGGAAGCTTCTTGGATATCAGATCACCATGCTGTGATTTTGATGGCTATTTGTCTTTTAAGGAATCTTACAAATGATGTGATAATTTTTAAGGAAGAGTATATGATGTACTATGCTTTATATAGAAGATAAAGAAGTCTGAAGGTTTTACCCCATCTGGTAAAATAGAAAAATGTGAATCCAAGTCCAGTCTGTAGAAGGATCCTGTGTCTTGTTAAACAGCTATACTGCTATACCAGTAGAATGTTGACATTTAAATGAAATGGTTGCTGAGTGATGACATCACTACCCAGCCAGGAAAATACTGACATCTGGATTCAAATTAATATTCACTCTTTCACATATGGACATGAACACTTTGTTACATCTTTCTTTCATCAGTGGTTTCTTCATCTTTAAAATGAGGGGTATGAGGTAGAAAATGTTTGAAACCCTTCTAACTTCAAGTTCTGTACTTAACTATCCTTGCCCTCAAGGAACTTGCAATCAAGTAAGGAGGAATAAGATAAATATACAGACGGCTATAAAACAGAATATAACATGTGCCAAAGAGAGTTAAAAGCATAGTGCCATGACTGTTCAGAGAAGAGAGGGATTGCATCAGCTGGGGGGATCCATGAAGTCTTCACATAGGAAATGGAACTTGAATTTGGAAAGATGGAAAGAGTATCAGTCAAATATCATGGCTTTCCATGTAGTCAAATTAAAACCCTAAGTAGTTTCAAAAAATTGTTTCTCAAACAAAATAAAAAAGCAACTAACTGACCCATTAAAATTCAAAACCTAAGAAAAGGTGAAAATTGTGTTTTGTATCTTTCTACTGTTTAAAAAACTATTTTTCCATTAGAAAAAAACAAATATAGCAAAATAAATACAAAAGCCCTAAGTCTGCTCAGCGTGACAATAGAAAAATTGTTTTACATGAACACTTACCATTCCACTATTTAGCAAATAACAAAGGAAATGAAGAGCACACAAATTAACAAGGAAGCACCAACATTGTCTGTCGGGATTAAGATTTTTTTAAAGTTAATTTATTTATTTTTGGTTTTCAACATTCACTTCCGTAAGTTTTAAATTTTGTCGCCCTCCCTCCCCACCTCTCTCCCCAAGAATGCATGCAATCTGATATATGCTGTACATATACATTCATATTAAACATTCCTATTTTCACATGAGTAGTGTTCTGTAAAAGAATTATAATGGGTAGAAGAAATCATGAGAAAGAAAAAAGAGAGAAAAACTGTTTGCTTTGCTTTGTATTCAGACTTCATAGTTTTTGCTTGTTGGTTGGTTGGTTTTTCTCCACTGAGGGATGGCGTTTTCCAATATGAGCCTTTTGGAATTGTTTTAAGTCCTTGCATTGCTAAGAAGGGCCAAATCTATCAAAATTAGTCATCACACACTGTGTCTGTTTCTGTGAACAATGTTCTCCTGGTTCTGCTCACTTCATTCAGTATCAGTTCATATAAGTCTTTCAAGGAATTTCTGAAGTCTGCTTCTCATCATTTCTTATAGCACAATAGCATTCCATTACATTCACATACCACAGCTTGTTCAGCCATTCTCCAACTAATGGGTGTCCCCTCAATTTTCAGTCCTTGGCCACCACAAAAAGAGCTTCTATAAATAATTTTGTACACACATAGCACCAACATGATATTCACAGCACTGATGATGACTAGGAACATGCTGGCATAGTTCTGAATCTCAAAATATAGTCACTCCATATAGAAGACAGAAGCAAAACATTTATTCATACACCAAAAAGCCAAATACCAACACCAGAAAATCAAATTTATCATAGCAACAAAGAAGTTAGTACACCATAACACAGCAGGGGGCAACATCATTCCAAAGCCTTCCCACAAACAAAAACTCACAAGCCTAGCTGTCTCCTTGCCTACAACCTCTCTGTTATAGTGTGCTAACAGCTCTGAACTCCCAGCTTCCTCTGGGCTTTGCTTTACCTGTTCAGTGAGCCCCTCCCACCACAGACTCCATGTGATTAATTTTGCCCTTTTAAGAGGCAGGGGAGATTTTCAAATTTCCATTACTATTACATTTGTCCCCAAGATCTTTCATGTCCCTTGCATAGCAAAAATACATTAACAACACATTTTATTCCTTCAGCTAATGGGAGTTCAGGGGTGACTGATGTCAATAGAACTGTATAGCAATATAACAGGGACAGCAGAAAATAAGCATATAAAGCAATATCTTAGGGTGGGGCTTGAACACAAGCAGCCCATCACTTTCCCCTTGGACAAATGGAGTTCAAAATCTTGGGGTAAGGAGCAAAGATCTCTTCCTCCATAGCTACTTCCTGCTGAAATTGGACGTAGAATTGTCCCTGCCCCAAAAGGTACCATTTGAGAGGTCAGTCCTTTAGTTGGAATCCAGAGCTTGGTTGCTACCAGGTCTAGGTGTTACACATCGCAGTTGTGGATGGGGGGGTGACATCTGGCTTAAGTGATCAGGCATCTGCAGGTGGAGGGTACTAAACCTGCAGGAAACAAATATAGCAAACAAGTTTCACAGACAGAAAGCCAAAAAGAAGCAAGGAGACAATAACCAGAAACAGGGTAGAAATAGAGTCAGTCATGCTTCTGGAGTCCATGAACCCATTATCATAGCTTCATTCATTGTTGTTCACTGTTTTCTAACATGCAGTTTGGGGGTTATCATTCTGACTGGAGATCTACTTTCTTTAATATGAGCTAGGGCCTGGCTAATTTCTTACTCTCCCCACAGATGTGACAAACTTGAATATAATGTTTCAGGAGGCTCTGTAGGGGCAGTTTTTATTCCCTGTTCAGTTTAATATTAAGCCCCTTTTCTTGGTACATTTTATATAGTTCATTAGTTGGAATGCCATTTAGTCTTCCAAAATCTACCCCTGCTCTCAATAGAGCAGTAAACAATTCTTTTCTTGTCAGTCAATTCTGACTTCGAATCCACTGGCCATTTACACTTCACTCTCGAGGAAATTTATCTTTTTCCCATTTCCTCAAATCAGTTAACTGTGAAATCTTATCCAGCACCTCCAAAAGGAGTGCCCTATCTCCCCACTTAGTAGAATCATAATTAGGTGCTCATAAGCAAGAGGAGCTGTTTTCACTATGATATTTCTATGAGAAAATGCTAAGGGGATATTGTGATACACATTTGTGCCTGCCATCGTTATTGCTGTCTTCATTACTTCCTCCTTTAACTTTTTCATACAGGGTCTCTCTCCACTAGGCCACACAGAATCAGTAGCATACTGTCTTATTGCATCCCTAGGCAGCTAAAGCTAATAGATTAGTTCCATTGTTACCTCCTTGCATATGGTAATCCCTAAAAGCTTGCTATATAAAAAGATTCTGACTAATACCTATAAATTTCAAGTAATCTGTGCTATCTATTGATACTTTTCTGGCCTCTTCATCATCCAAGAAGCTAACAATTCTCCTATCCTTTGGGTGTATAGACTTAATATGTCAGCAACCTCCTGCTAAGTGAAATGCTCAGTTATCTCCATGAACTTTGTGTGCCCTTTCTAGTTATTCTGCTTTCTTCTCAATATGGGGAGAAAATCTGCCCTTATAAAAACTTCCTCATCTAACTTTCTTACATTTTCCTCCCACACATTGTCGTGGTAGTTGTTGAAGCAACTAGGCTCAGCCTATGCAAAAGCTGCATACACCTTCCTTTCGTTAGGTTTTTTCTTCTTTTTCTGAGCCAAACCCACAACAGCCATCTCTTCTGCTACCGGAAACTTTCCAGCTTGCTCTTCTGAAGGAGAGTGCAAACACTGTAGCACAGAAAGTTTCTCATGTAAATCATCTAACTCCCTTTCCATCTGAGCATTTCCTGCAGTGGTTTCTTTCTGCTTTTACATATAATATGGTAACCTGTTAGTAAACCCAGTCTCTTTTACACTTTCCTGTCAGTTATTTCCCTGGTTTTATTGGTATTCCTTGCAAATATCTTTTTAAATCTCTAGGTTCTCCCTTTGGTAGCCACAGTTCCCAGTTACACAGGGTTTGGGGGTTTTAGCAGATTCTCTTGCTCAGGAGGAATAAAATAAATCCTCGTATCCTTGGATATCCATTTCTTCCTCTAAAGTCCTTCTGCCTCCAAATAGAGATCTGATAACTTGCAAACCTGTTTGTGATGCCAAATGAATCACCAAGGCAATATTCATAGAATGGAGGGTAACCATGAATATTGCAGCATAGTTCTAAATCACACAGTATAACAGACATTCCATATAGAAGACAGAAGCAAAACATTTATTCAGATACCAGAAAGCCAAATCCCAACACCAGAAAACCTAATCCATCATAGTAACAAAGAAGTTAATATACCATAACACTGCAGGGTGCAACACCATCCCAAAGCCTTCCCACAAACAAATACTTAACAAGCCTAACTGTCTCCTTACTCCATCTTCACTGTACTAACCGCTCTGACTCCCAGCTTCCTCTGGGCTCTGTTTCACCTGTTCAGCAAGCTCCTCCCACTACAGATTCCATGTGATTATAATCAGTCTATTAAGGGGAAGGAAAG
Source organism: Pseudochirops cupreus (assembly GCA_028627135.1). NCBI lineage: Eukaryota > Metazoa > Chordata > Mammalia > Diprotodontia > Pseudocheiridae > Pseudochirops > Pseudochirops cupreus. The sequence goes on from CM053581.1 coordinate 327,377,873, forward strand.
ATCTTCAAATTTCTTTAGTCCTATTAAGGGACAGGAAAGATTCTCAAATTAACATTACCATTACAACACATGACTACTTTTCCATTTTTATGATCTCTTTGGGATACAGCCTTAGAAGGGGTATTGCTTTGTCAAAGGATGTCCACATTTATACAGACTTTTGAGCATAGTTCCAAATTATTCTGGAGAATGGTTGGATCAGCTGACAATTCCACCAACACTGAATTAATGTACAAACTTTCCCATACCTTCTCCAACATTGATCATTTTCTTGTTTGGTCATGTTAGCCAGTCTGATAGGAGTTGTTTTGACTTGTGTCTCTCTAATCATTAGTGATTGTGTATTTTTTCATATAACTATGGATAGCTTTAATTTCTTCCTCTGAAAACTGCATGTTGATATCCTTCAATGACTTGTATTCTTGTAAATTTGACTAAGTTCTCTATATATTTTAGAGATGAAGCCTTTATCAGAGACACTTGTTGTAAAAATTCTTTCCCAGTTTTCTGCTTTTCTCCTAAATTTGGTTGCATTGGCTGTGTTTGTGCAAAAACCTTTCAATTTAAGGAAATCAAAATTATCCATTTTGCATTTTATAATGCTCTCTCTTGTTTGATCATAAATTCCTTCGTTCTCCATACATCTGACAGATAAACAACTTGCTCCCCTAATTCATTTATGGTATCAGTGTTTATATCTAGATTGTGCACCAATTTGAACTTTATTTTGGTATATAGTGTCAGACATTGATTGATGCCCAGTTTCTGCCATACTATTTCATAGTTTTCCAGCAGTTTTTCTCAAATAGTGAGTTCTTATCCCAGAAGCTGAGGTCTCTGGGTTTATCAAACAATAAATTGCTATCATCATTGACTATTGTGTCTTGTGTATGTAACGTCTTCCATGGATCTACCCCTCTATTTCTTAGCTGGTACCAAGTAGTTTTGAGGATTGCTGCTTTATAATATAATTTAAGATCTGGTATGGCTAGGCTGCCTTCCCTAGCATTTCTTTTCATTCATTGATATTCTGGATCTTTTTTTCTTCCAGATGAATTTTGATATTATTTTTTTCTAGCTCTAGAAAATAATTTTTTGGTAGTTTGATTGGTATGTCACTGAAAAAGAACATTAATTTAGATAGAATTGTCATTTATATTATATTTAACTTGTCCTACCCATGAGTAACAGAAGTTTTTCCATTTATTTATATTAGACTTTACTTGTGTGAAAAGTGTTTTGTAATTGTGTTTGTAGTTCCTGGGTTTGTTTTGGGAGGAAGACTCTCAAATATTTTATAATGTCTACAGCAACTTTAAATGGAGTTTCTCCTTCTTTCTCTTGCTGTTGGGCTATATTAGTAATGTATACAAAAGCCAATGATTTATATGGGTTTATTTTATATCCTGCAACTTTGCTAAAGTTGTTCTTTATTTAAGTACTTTTTTACTTGATTCTCTAGGATTCTCTAGGAACATCATTAAATCATGTACAAAAAGTGTTAGCTTTGTTTCTTTAGTGTCTATTTTAATTCCTTCAATTTTTTTTCTTTTCTCATTACTAAAGCTAACATTTCTAGTACCAGTTTGAATAACACAGGTGTTAAAGGACTTCCTTGATTCAACCCCATTCTTATTGGAAATACATCTAGCATATCCCCATTACATATAACACTTGCTGAAGGTTTTAGGTAGATACTACTTATCATTTTAAGGAAAGCTCCATTTATTCTTATACTCTCCAGTGGTTTGTTTTTTTTTTTTAATAGGAATGGATGTTGTACTTTGGTCAAAGCTTTTTCTGCATCTATTGAGATAATAATATGGTTCTGTTAGGTTTGTTGTTGATGTGATCAATTACACTAATAGTTTTCCTAATATTGAACCAGCCTTGCATTCCTGGAATAAATCCTACATGATCAAAGTGTATTATTCTCATGATAAGATGCTGTAATTTTTTTGCTAATATTTTATTTAAAAAATTTTGCATCTATATTCATTAGAGAAATTTGTCTACAATTTTCTTTCTCTGTTTTGGCTCTTCCTGATTAGGTATCTGTACCATATTTATATCATAATTGGTAGGACTCTTTCTTCACCAGTTTTCTCAAATGGTCTATAAAGTGTTGGAATTAATTGTTCTTTAAATGGTTGATAGAATTCTCTTGTAAATCCAACTGGCCCTGAAGATTTTTTTCCTAGGGAGTTGATGGATGGCTTATTCAATTTCTTTTTTCTGATATGGGATTATTTAAGTATTTTACTTCCTCTTCTTTTAACCTTGGAAATTTAAATTTTTTAAAACATTCATCCATTCCACTAAGATTGCCAAATTTATGTGAATACAGTTGGGCAAAATAATTCCTAATAATTGTTATATAGCATTAATTATTGTATATGGTCAATTTTTGTGTATGTGCAATGTACCACTGAGAAAGAGATATATTTCTTTCTGTCCCCATTGAGTTTTCTCCAGAGGTCTACCATATCTATCTTTTCTAAAATTCTATTCACCCTCTTAACTTCTTTATTATTTATTTTGAGGCTAGCTTTATCAAGTTCAGAGAGCTGGTGATTGAGGTCCCCTTCTAGAATAGTTTTGCTATCTATTTCTTCCTATAATTCCCTTAAATTCTCCTCTAAGAATCTGGAAGCTATACCACTTGATGCATACATGTTTAGTAATGATTTTACTTCACTATCTATGGTGCCTTTTAGCAGGATTTAATTTCTTTCCTTATCTACTTTTGATTAGATCTATTTTTGCTTTAGCTTTGTCTGAGATTAGGATGGTTATCTCTGTTGTGTTTTGTTACTTCAGTTGAAACAGAATATATTCTACTCCAGCCTTTTATGTTTACCCTGTGGGTATCCTCCTGTTTCACATGGGTTTCTTGTAAACAACATATTGTAGTGTTGCGGGGTTTTTTTTTCTTTTAGGAGGGAGGAAGGCAGGGCAATTGTGGTTAAGTGACTTGCTCAAGGTCACATGGCTAGTAAATGTTAAGTGTCTGAGGCCGGATTTGCATTCAGGTCCTCCTGACTTCAGCCCAGTGCTCTATTCTTTGCACCACCTAGCTGCCCTAGTATTACGTATTTTAATCCTTTCTACTATCTGCCTCCATTTTCTGGGAAACTTCATCCCATTCCCATTCCCATTTATGATTACTCTCATGTCTTTCTCTCCATCCTATCACCTGACCCCATTTGTGGTTTTATTTCTCACTTCTTCCTTACCCTCCTCAAAAGAGTTTTGCTTTTGACAACTGCCTTCCTCAATCTTCCCTTGCTTCTATCAGCTCCCCTCACTTTTCTTTCCCTTTTCCCTTACTACTTCTTCCCCCTTCTAAACACCCCCTCCTTTTTATTTCCCATTTCCTCTCCTACTGCCTGGAGAGCAAGTTAGACTTCTATAATTAACTGAGTATTTTATTCCCTCCTTGATCCAAATCAGATGAGAGTGAAATTCAAACAATTCTCATCTCCCTCTCTTCTTTCCCTCTGCTGTAATATGTTTTTTGTACTTCTTCATGCAATGTAATTTACCTTTTTCTGCCTCCTCCTTTCCTATTCTCCCATTACCATCCCTTTGTGATTTTTAATTTTGTTTTTTTATCATAACATCATTTAATTTATATCTACATCTTCTGTCTATGTATATTCCTTTTAAATGCTGTTACATACAATTATCAAGATTTACAAGTATCATCTTTCTATGTAGGGATGTAAACAGATTGCTCCTATTGAATAGCTAGGTGTTCTTTTCTTTTATTTTTTTAAAACTTTTTCACCCTCTTTTCCTTTTCATGCCTCTCTTGGGTCTCGTATTTGAAGATCAAATTTTCCATTGAGCTCTGACTTTTTCATCAGTAAGATCTGGAAGTCCTTTATTTCATTGAATATTCATCTCCTTGCCTGAAATATTATGCTCAGTTTTGCTGGGTATTTTATCCTTGGTTGTAATCCAAGCTCCTTGGCCTACAAAATATCATATTCCAATCCCCCTAATCTTTTAATGTGGAAGCTGCAAGGCCCTGTGTGATCCTGACTGTGGGTCTGCAATATTTGAATTGTTTCTTTCTGGCAGCTTGTTGAATTTTCTCCTTAACCTGGTAATACTAGAATTTGGCTACCATATTTCTTGGCATTTTCAATTTGGGATCTCTTTCAGGAGATGATGGGTAGATTCTTTCAATCACTATTTACCCTGTGGTTCTAGGACTTCAGGGCACTTTTCTTTTTTCCATCATGACTTTCCAGTAGACCAATAATTCTTAAGCTGTCTCTCCTGGATCTATTTTCCAGGTATGTTGTTTTTCCAATGAAATATTTAAGGTTATTTTCTATTTTTTCATTCTTTTGATTTTGACTGATTTTTTGATGCCCCATAGTATCCTTAGCTTCTACTTGCCTGATTCTAATTTTTAATGAATTGTTCTCTTCAGTTACCTTTTGCACCTCCTTTTATAGTTGGCCAGTTTTACTTTTATAAGGATTTGTTCTCTTCAGTGATTTTTTTTTCATTTTGTCAATTGTATAAAGAAATTGATCAATTTTTCTTCTGCCTCTATAATTTGACTTTTGAAATCCTTCTTGAGTTCTTTCAAAAAATACTTTTTGGGTTTTTAACTTCTTTATATTCCCTTTTGAGATTTCAGTTGTTGGTATAGTGTCAATGCTGTCCTCTTCTGAATTTGTATTCCCTGTCCCCATAATAAGACTCCACGATCTTTCCTTTCTTGAATGCTTTTTAGCTCATTATGATAGCCTTTCCCCTGATTTTTAAGGTGGATCTCTTCTTCTGAGGTGCAGGGGGCTCTGTCCCATGCTCCTTGTGCTTGAGGCTAGTTGTCTAGCTACTCTGTGTGCTGTGGCCTCTGGTTCTGGCATCTGGAAGCTATACAAAGTCTCAGTTTACCTGGTGCTGGAGCAAGCTGGTGGGAGCTGAGGGCAAATGAGGTCTTTATGCATTTTCCCAGGGTTACACTGAGGCTCACAGCATGAGATGGGTGGGAAGGGTGGTCTTGCTCCTGGAGGTCTTCTCCTCACCTAGTGCTGTGCTAGAGCAAGGGTAGGCTCAGCAGCTGGTGGATTCCCATTTATGCTGTTGTCTGCTGATTCCCCTGGCTGTGCACAGGCGTGCCTGGGGTCCTGGTGTTGGCTCTTGCAGGCTCCACCACCTTGGAGTTCTGGATTTCTTGCTGGTATACTGAGGTGGGGCTTGCTGTTGGCTTGCTGGTACCCTCCCATCCTGTACTGGTGCCCTTCAGCCACAGCAAGAGGGACCTTTCCCATTAATCCCTCTAGCCTCTGGAGCTAAAAGATTGCTGTACTCTTTCTTTTAGGTGGCTCTACTGTTCCAGAATTTTTCTTGGGATAATATTCAATGTCAACAACGGCAGGGTGAGTGCGACTTACTGTGACTCCTCCATCTTGGCACTTGAAAGTTTAAACAGATGACTTGCAAACATTCAGTCTATGGGATGATAGCCCCAGGAGTAGCTGTTGTCAGTGCCACTGGCCCTGCACAGGACTGCACCTCTCTCTCATGCAATTTCAGCAAACCTCTCTCTTGTGCTAAGAGATCTGGGAACTGCCACTGCCGCTAGCAATACAGTGAGCTAGGGTTTTGTCATTAAGAATTTTGAAGCTTTTTGGTATTATCTTATTTTATTTAGTAGACATCAGTGTGTAATTGCTCTTTTTGTCATGTTTTTTGAGAGGTCGGAGCCCAAAAGAGGTAAGTAGCCTTTTCCTCATTCTCTGTGGCACATTATACCCTCAACCTGGAAAATCTCTTGAATTGTAGGTATAACTCATGTCTAGATTTTCCCCAAAGTGAGTATTCCATCTAGAAAAGATATTCAAAAGGAAGGAAATATAGTCAGTGTTACACAGTATGTCCATTGTGGAGATGTTCTGCGTAACTACACATGTACAGCCTGTATTGAATTGCCTGTCTTTCCAGTGGGGGTGGGTGACAAGGGAGGAAGGGAAAGAATCTAGAATCTAAAGTTCTAAAATCAAATGTTAAAAAATATATATTATTATTATTATTATTATTTACACGAAACTGGGAAATAAAATATACAGACACTGGGACAAGAAGATCCATCTTGCCCTACCAGAAAGTCAGAGAGGTGATGGGGGAGGATATAGGAGAGAGCAGACTAGGGGAGGTGATATGCAGTAGGATAGCTGTTTTGGGGTAGTGGGTAGGAGAAAGATGGGGAGAAAATTTGTAACCCAAAATCTCGTGGAAATCAATGATATCAACTAAAAATAAACAAAAGTTAATTTTTAAAAAAAAGAAAGAAAAGATATTAAATGTGAGAAATAATTGTCAAGTAGAAGATAGTTTTTGCTTTCATCCACCACAAAGAAAATGCTTAAAACCAATAAGATTCAAAATTGAATATTAACAGATAATTACAATAGGAAACAATGATATAGCAACTAATTTGCTCCATAGGAGCTACACAACTAATGAACAGATATTTCATGTTCACCTCAGATCTGAACTCTATGAGAAACAAAGTTCAAAATTTTTGTCCTTTGAGGTATGACTCTTTTGTCCCCTTCAAATTTAGAATGCCTCCATGGATAGTGCCCTGATACATGCATCTCTGTAGCTAATATCACATATCACTTCTCCCTTTTGCAGTTAAACTCCTTGAGAAGGACATTTACAACCACTCTTCCTAATTCCAGAATCAGTGATCTATTGGATATCTCAAATTGTCCCATAGACTTCTCTGACTCAAGCTTTCCAAAACTGAATTCATTCTCTCTCCCCTCCCAAGCTCTATGATAAAGATTAGAATATGTCATAACTATATTAAAATATGATTGCATCACAAAACATAACCAATAATAGACTTCAGAGTAATTAACTTTACATTTCCAAATCACAAAAACATACTTAACTACCATTTCAATAATGAAAAGAAATAAAGATACTCTCAGAGTACCACCATCCTTCCAGTCATCCTGTTTTGAAACCTAGGTGCCATTGTCAGTTCCTAATTCTCTCTCATCCACAAACCAGTGTCCAACCGCTTGCCATAACCTGTCAGTTCTACCTTTGAAACATCTCTTCTACATACCTATACACCTATATATTTCTCTCCTGATACAGACACCATCCTAATCAGTCCATCACCCTGTATATCACATTTTCACTGGCTATCCTCTGCCTATAATTTTCTTCTTCATCTCTATCTCCTGTCTTCCCTGGCTTTCTTCAAGTCTCACCTAAAAATGCAACTTCTACAGAAAAGCCTTTCTTAATCTCACTTTGCTGGACCCCCATAAATGTAAGGCTCTCCATCTGTTGATTGTCTTCAATTTACATATACATTTATATTCCCTTCACCTATCTTCATACTGAGAAAAGTTTCATAAGTTACAATTATCATTTTTTTATGTTGGCATGTAAATAGTTCAACTCTGATAAGTTTCTTAGGATTTCTTTTCCATGTTTACCTTCTCATGCTTCTTGTATTTGAATGTCAAATTTTCTATTCAGTTCTGGTTTTTTCATCAAGAATGCTTGAAAGTCCTCCATCTCATTGAATGACCATATTTTCTCCTGAAATATTATACTCTGTTTTACTAGGTAGGTGATTCTTGGTTTTAATCCAACAATAAGAGAAGAAAAAAATAGAAGGAATCAGAATAAGGAATGAGGCAATAATATTCTTTCCATAGACAATATGATAATATACTTGGAAAAATCAAAGATTTGAATAAAACATTAGTTAAAACAATAATTTTAGCAAAGTAGCAGGATATAAAATAAATCCATATAAATTATTAGCATTCTTATATGTCACAAACAAAACTGCAAGAAGACATAGAAAAAAAATACTCCATTTAAAATGACTCTACACAGTATAAAATACCTGGGAGCATACCTGCCAAAACAAATGAAAGAATTACATAAACAAGATTATAAAAAAAATTTTATACAAATAAAATTAAATTTAAATAATTGGAGAAATATTAATTGTTCATAGGTAGGCAGGGCCAGCATAACAAAAGTGATCATTTTATCTAAATTAATTTATATGTTCAATGCCATCTGAATTAAATTACCCAAAAAATTATTTTACTATATTAGAAAAATAATAACAAAATTTATTCAGAAAAACGAAAAGTCAGGCATATGAAAGGAAATAATGAAAAAAAAGTGCAAAGGAAAGAGGTTTTTCAATACTAGATCTTAAACTGATAAATTGTAATAGGGATAAAATAGAAGTCTCCCCAATAAGATAAGGCAGTAATTATTAAACCTATCTGGTACTGGCTAAGAAATAGAAAGACTTTTTTTCTTCTCTTATTGTTATTGCTAGAATTTTCAATATAATATTGAATAATATCGGTGACAGTGGACATCATTGTTTCACACTTGATCTTACTGAGGAGGCTTCTAGTTTATCCTCATTAAAAATAACACTTGCTAATGATTTTAGATATATGCTTTAAAAAAAAA
>CM053581.1:327386865-327412107 GCA_028627135.1 Pseudochirops cupreus
ACTGGAACTTGAGATACACAGGCACTGCAGTTGGGAGATCCATCCTGCCCTACCAAAAAGTGACATAGGAGAGAACAGACTGGGGGAGGGGGGACACACTGGGATGGCTGTTTTGGGGCGGTGGGTGGGGGAAAGACGGGGAGAAAATATGTAACTCAAAATCTTGTGGAAATGAATGATGCAAACTATAATAAAATTTTTTAAAAATTTTAAAAAAAGAGAAAGGTGTAACAAGACTGGAAAGGTAGGAGGGAGCTGTTATGAAGGACTTTGAATGCCTTTTGTATTTGCTCCTGGAAGCAATAGGAGGTCACTGGAGTTTACTGAAAATAGAAGAGGACAGTAGAATGGAGTAGAAACCAGAAATCAATAAGTTTTTTTTTTTAATTATACTTGAAACATACCTCTTGCCCTTAAGTGGTAGAAGAAGGCCACTGTAATCGATTTGCCAGTCAGAGGCCAGGGACCACTGAGAATCATGTCATATTGGTGTTCCAGAGATGGGCACTCTGACTGGTATGAGGAGCATAGTGGGGCAGAAATAGCTGCATCAACCTTTGTTAGGGGGAATCATATTGTCCCAAGCCTGTAGCAACGTGGTATGATGGCCCACATGTCCTAATCGGCTATGGACCCATTTTCCAATCTCTGCTTTTCTCATTAAGGACGTCACCATGCTTATTCTGTTCAGCTGAGAGTGTCTGTTGTCTCTGGCACTAATGTACCTCACAATTATAAGTGATCGATGAGAGGTATCAGTAAAATTCATACGTTGGTCTTTATCTCAAACAAGATAGTCCTTGCTAGTCCAGTCTTATTCTTTTCATGCTCCAAATAACCTTACCAGACTTATAACCACTGCTCAAAAATTAGTATAAATAAAAATATTATCAGTCCCATCCCTCAAGACTTTCTCATATCAGTCATGCAGCTCACAACTCAACCAAATGGAAGCATGTAACAATACTTCCATCTCTTAGAGCAGTGGTTCTCAACCTTCCTAATGCCGTGACCCTTTAATACTCATATGTGGGCATATCTGTATGTGGACGGACCCTCCTGGAGACAGATAGAGGAGCGGTGTCTCAGTTCCTAAGACTGTCGGAAACATGTGTTTTCCAATGGTCTTAGGCGACCCCTGTGACCCCTATGAAAGAGTCGTTCAACTCCCAAAGGGGTCACGACCCACAGGTTGAGAACGACTGCCTTAGAGTATCATCAGTTACCAGATTCCTGGCTACTGAAGTGGAGTTTCATGTACCTCCTGCATAGAGGGCAAAAGGGCAATCAGTAAATAAGACAAATGGCATTCCTTAGGAGTTGGGTCCTTATAGGCCCATGGACTAGCAGGGCTAACAGAGTCACAACCTGTTTGTGAAAGGCATTAATATCCAAGGGGCCTGGGAGGACCCAAACTTTAATGTATCATTTCCATTTGACACTAGATGCCACTTGTGCCCTACCCATCTTGTTAAAAACACATCTCTTATCATCCAACTCATAGGCAACTTTTGGTAGAGGAATGATTTGATGTGATTGACTTGGTAGCAACTAGAACCCTGTAGCAAGAGAGTGACTTCTTTTCAAAAATGATATAATGAGTAGTTGTTTTGGGAACTTTTGGTCTCCAGGAACCAAATTGCTATTTGGTCTTTCTATCTGTAATTGCCTGTCAAAGGTTTTCCTTTTCCTAGGTAAACTCATCCCCAAAGCTCCTAAAATGTGAATAGAGAGACTTGAATGGCTGAGGACTGCCAGGTGGCATGGGAATCTTAGGGTATGCCTTAACTTGAGAGAGGTTGAACATTCTTTATTGCCCTATCCCAGATTTCTCAGTAGAGTTTCAGTAGCACCCCCTATAGGCTGATCAATTACATTTTATGAACCCCATGTTTTCAGTTCCTTGCTTGGAGAGGTTGTCAATACCCTCATCAACCTGGCAGGGCAGCAGAGGTAGTACTTCCTTCCACCATGTTCGGCCTACTCATTTGCACATACAGGTATGTTTTCTGAGTCTCCTATTCACATTTCAACAGTTGATCTTCCCAGCCCTGTCTGGTTGTGTGGCAAAGACTTTAGCATCCAATCCAGTGGGGCTCTACCCAGAAGATGGGACCCTAGGCAGGTTGATTACAGGGTGTGGCAAACTATGGAGGAATCACATAAATCCAATCTATCAAACTCATCCCCTTCAGGAACTTTATCCCTTCCTTTGCAGATCTTCATGAGGGAACTTGCTGCAATGGGAATTCATCTATATGGAGCCAGATAGGGATAATTCCTCATCCCAGCAACCTAAAAGGGGGCAAAAAATAGTCTCTATCTAGGGTCTCTAATTGATTTGATTGACTTTAAAAGTAAGTCCTCAGCTACTCTATCCATGAAATTCTGATATAAAGAAAATCTCCACATTAACTCCATTAAACATATTGCCAGGAATCATTGTTCTAGTTACTTATCAGGTTGCTGATTAATCTTCTCTTTAAATCCAGAAATTTCATTTTTTCAGTAAAAGTTTTTCTCACCTTCTCTGCTCCCCAGTGGAGGAAATCACATGTTGGGATAATAGGGTAAGCCTGTGACTGTTTCTTCATTTTCAACTGTCTGCCATTCTATGACTCTGATTTCAGTGGGTTGTAGTGAAACATCTGGAATTGAGACCTTATTTCCACCCTTGATCCATGGATTTGTGACTTTAGGTTGCTGGTCTCCAACAGTTCAGGAGAACTCACTTCACTTGTGAAATCACCAGCTTCACTGACTGCCATTCAACCTTCATTGCTCAGTTCTTAAATCAAGAGCTCTGCCTCTAGTTGCTAAATATGCTTGGTCAGTTTACTTTCAGTTTTATGCTTTGATACTCTTACTTCAGCAAGTCACAGGTCAATAATAGACAGAGAATGCTGGATCAGATACTCTTAAGACCCTTGCTATCAGTTTTCTGTAATAGCACCAATTACTCTGTCAGCATGAGCCTGGGCCCTGTTGCATTAAGAGGATTTCTCACATATAGCAAACAGGATTCTAGTAACATGGTACCACTGAAAGATGTCTGAGGATAATCTCGCCTTCTGGATTTATAGTGTTCTGTCCCCAAATCAATCATAATGTGAAACACAAAGTCATCTTGTTCCAAGTTCTGACTACTTTGATAGATGCAGCCTCCCTCTCATAGAAACACAACTGATCAGCAAGTCATCAGGATATGACTTCAGGTCTTTGGCACCCACTAAGTCTAAGAGGTCCACATAACTGTGACTTTCTTTGTCCTAGATGCTATGTCAGGGAAGCCAGAGCCAACCAGGACACGTGATTTACTTTGTTCTGAGACTATGCTGTATTGGTTAGGATACAGGTCACGGAAGAAAGCTCCATCAGGAAAGATGAGATATCCTTATTTCATCCCTGATCTTATTCAGAGGATTTCTAGTTTATCTCCATTACATATAATGCTTGCTGATGGTTTTAGATAGATGCAACTAATTATTTTACAGGAAATTCCATTTATTCCTATACTCTCTGGTGGCTGCTGTATTTTGTCAAAAGCTTTTTCTGCATCTATTGAAACAATCCTATGATTTCTGTTAATTTTGTTATTGATACGATCAGTTATGCTGATGATGTTCCTAGTGTTGAACCAGTCCTGCATTCCTAATAAAAATCCCACCCAGTCATACTGTAATTGGTCTATAATTTTCTTTCTCTGTTTTGGCTCTTCCTGTTTTAGGTATTAGCACCATATCTGTATCATAAAAAGAATTTGGTAAGACTCCTTCTTCATCTATTTTTCCAAATGGTTCATGTAATATTAGAATTGATTGTTCTTTGAATGTTTGCAAAATTCACTTGTAAATTCATCTGACCCTGGCGATTTTTCCTCAGGGAGTTAGTTGATTGCTAGTTCAATTTCTTTTTCTGAAATGGGGTTGAGTATTTTATTTCCTTTTCTGTTAATTTGGTCCTTTTATATTTCTGTAAATATCCACTTCACTGAGATTGTCAGATTAATTGGCATGTAATTGGGCAAAATAACTCCTAATTATTGCTATAATTTCCTCTTCATTGGTGGTCAATTCACCCTTTTCATTTTAGGTGCTGTAATTTGGTTTTCTTCTTTCTTTTTTTAATAAATTAACTAGAGGTTTACCTATTTTATTTGTTTGGTTTTTTTATAAATAGCTCTTAGTTTTATTTATTAGTTCAGTAGTTTTCTTACTTTCAACTTTACTAATCTCTCCTTGGATTTTCTGAATTTCTAAGTTGGTATGTAATTGGGGATTTTAAATTTGTTCATTTTCTATCTTTCATAGCTGCATGCCCAATTCATTGATCTCCTCTTTGTTTTATTCATGCAAACATTTACAGATATAAAATTTCCCCCAAGAACTGTTTTGTCTGCATCCCATAAGTTTTGGTATGTTGTCTCGTTATTATTGTCATTTGTGAGATTTTTATGACTTAGCACGTATTCAATTTTTATACAGGCACAATGCACAGCTTTTAAGATGAAAATAGTTCTTTTCCCTTCAGAAACTGTCTAGCAATTCTATTTTTCTCAAGTTTTATTCAGCTCTTTGACTTCTTTCTTGTATTTTTTGTTAGATTTGTCTGAGAAAAGAAATACATTGAGATTCTTTATTATTATAATTTTACCATCTATTTCTCTCCAAAATTTAATTAAGTTTTTTATTTAAGTAGTTAGATATTAGTCTTCAGTGCATAAATATTAAATATTTATCTGAAGTTTCTTTTAAAAATAATGTATTTTTCATGCTTGCCTCATTTTATTATGTCTATTTTTTATTGTAACTGTTGGAAATCATAATTTTTCCTCCTATTTTTTATTTGACTGGAAATGTAATTGATTTTGCACTGAACCCTCATATCAATTTTATGTGAATCTTTATGTTTCAAATATATTTTATTCAAACAGCACAGTTTTGGTGTTTTCTGCTATTCTTTTCTATTTTGGAGATGAGTTTATCCCATTCATGTTCTCAGTTATGACTATTAATTATTTTCCTTCATTTGTTCCACTTGTTTACAGTGAAGATGGTGAAAGATTGCCAACACTTGTGACTTTGAAATTCCATTGTCTCTTTTTGTCCCACAGGTTTTTACTCTTTATTAACATTTAACACCCCATTCTGACTCCCTTCTCTGGCAATAGAATTTTGTTTTTGTTTTGATTAGAACTTCCCCTGCACCAAAATTTCCTTTCATCCCTCTTAAAATCACTTACCTCTTTTCATTCTCTAATATTTCCCTATTAAGTTTAGTATATTTCTACATTATACTCTGCATGTATAAATGTTTTTTTGTGAGATATCTATTTCCCCCATCTTTTTCTTCATGTTGTTATACTCTTCATCTTATACACCCCTATTATATGAGATGAGTTCTCTCTCTCTCCTCTTACTTTTTTTTCCAATACAGTTCTATAACCATTTTCTTTCCTTCTACAGCCATCACAAAAAGACAAAACTGCTCCTAGGACTTCTGTCTTTGGTGTTTGCTTTTTCTATGCCCCCTGAAAACAGAGTTTTGAAAAGACATTTGTTTTATTTCTTTCATTAGCATGCAAACAATTCATATGACCATAGTTCTTTTCAGTTGATCAAATATGTACATTCCTACATTTCTCTTGTTTCCTGTTTTTCTAATTCTAAGTGCCTACTTAGTTCTGACCTTTTCATCAGAAATATTTAGAAATCCTGATGTTGTTGTTTTGGTTTTTTTTTAAATAAAGGTCCATTTTCCTCCACAATATTAAACTGCATTTTGCCAGATGGGTCATTCTGATGTGGTTACAAACGTGCCCCAATAGTTGAGTTGTACTTTCCCTGGTTTAACCTCTAAAGGCACCCTAAAATATAGAGGTGCCCTAAAGGTTGAGTTGCTTAGTCCCAGGCATCCTAAAGTCTCTCCTTATCTTGAAATACCACAAAAATTCACTTTATCCTAAAATTCCTTGTCTCCTCCCATCCTGTGTCATAAATTCCTTGTCCTCAGCCTGCATCCCTATCTTGCAAGACTTATCTTGACTTTAAAATTCACCTTATCCTAAATTCCTTGTCTCCTTATCCTAAAATTTCTTGTCTCCTCCCATCCTGTGCCACAAATTCCTTGTCTCCTCCTATCCTGTCATAAAGATTCCCTTGTCCCCCTTATGTTGTGTCATTCATCATCCTCATCCTGTGTCCTTATCTTACGAGATTTATCTTGTCCCTAAATCTCCAACACCCTTTTTGAAACCCCAAAACTTACATCACCATCCTATAGACTGTATAGCTTTCTGGATATATAAATCTGGTCCTTGTCCTATTATATACATACATATATATAATTATTATTATCTATATTGTTATTATAATATTTTATTATAATATATATAATACATATATATTGTTATTATTATACATGTCTGGTCCTTGTCTGGCCTTTGTTTAGCTTCTTGCTGAGTCTTAGGCCCATATGATTTTGTGTCAATAAAGCTCCCTTTGGCTAAAGAGAAGGTCTTATTGAATTCTTTCAAATCTGAACCAGCTCTCCCAACCTTGAACCCCAAGAATTCTGGATTAAGTTTTTCAGAATATCATAGTCCAAGCCCTCCTTTCCTTTAGTGGCAGATGATAATTGTGTGATCTTGACTGATACTCTTTGGAATTTGAACTCTGGCTATAAGTAGTACTTTTTTTTTCTCTGTCTAGAAGCTCTTTCTGGATTTTGGCTGACATTCCTGGGAATTTTCATTTTGAGGTTTCTTTCAGGAGGAACAACTCCTAAATTCTTTCTATTTGTACTTTTACCTGTGGTTTTATAAGAATTTTCATGAGGGCAACATTCACTTATGATTCTTAAAATGTAGCCTTCAAACTTTCTCCTTGACCATGATTTTTAGATAGTGCGATGATTTTTAGATTCTTTTTTATTCACTTGTTTTCTAAGCCAGTTGTTTTTGATACTTTTTCTTCTAGTTTTTTCTCATTGATTTTTGTGTTAGTTATTTTCTTAGTGTCTTATGGAGTCATTTTGTGTTTGTCACATAATTTTCAAAGAGTTCAATTCTTGGATAAGTTTACCACTATCAAATCTCCTTGCCATTTTTTCTCCCTAAATATTGCGTTTTGTTTCTCTTATTTCATTTCTCTTTTTATTTCTTAATAGTATTTTTCAATTATATGTAAAAACAGTTTTAACATTCATTTTTACAAAATTTTGAGTTCCAAGTTTTTCTCTCTTCCTCTTCTCCACCTTCCTAAAACAGTAAGCAATTTGGTATGTGTTATATATGTGAAATTATGTTAAAGATATTTCCATATTATGTTGTGAAAGAAGACACAGATTAAAAAGAAAAAACACATAAAAAAATAAAGTTAAAACAGTATGCTTTGACGTACATTTGGAGTCCATCAGTTCTTCTCTGGATGTGGATAGCATTTTCCATTGTGAGTCCATTGGATTTGTCTTGGATTATTGTATTGGTGAAGAGAGCTAAGTCATTCGTAGTTGATCATCACAAAATGTTGCTATTACTGTGTACAATGTTCTCCTGGTCCTTTTCATTTCACTTTGCATCAGTTCATATAAGTCTTTCCAGGTTTTTCTGAAATCTGTCTACTTATCATTTCTTATTACACAATGGCATTCCATTACATTCATGTACCATAACTTGTTTAGCTATTCCTCAATTGATGAGTATCTCCCTCAATTTTCATTTTTTTTTTGTCACCACTACAAGATTGTCTATAAATAACTTTGCTGCATGTAGGTACTTTTCTTTCTTTCTTTCTTTTTTTAATGATCTCTTTGGGACATAGATCTAGTAGCTGGATGAAAGGGTATATACCATTTGGTTACACTTTGGACATAGTTCCAAATTGTTCTCCAGAATGGTTCAATCAGTTCATAATTCTACCAACAGTACATTAGTATCCCAACTTTACTACATCATCTTTACCATTTTCTTTTTCTGTCATACTAACCAATCTGAATAGGTGTTATGTGGTACCTCAGTTGTTTTAATTTGCATTTCCCTAATTAAAGGGAATTTAGAGCACTTCTTCATATGACTATAGATGGCTTTGATTTCTTCATTTGAGGACTGCCTGTTCATATACTTTGACCATTTATCAACTGGGGAATAAGAGTTTTAACAGATACTTGCTTTAGGACTGTTTCCCAGCTTTCTGCTTTCCTTCTAATCTTGGTTGCATGGGTTTCATTTGTGCAAACTTTTAAACTAAATATAATTTTTAAAAGATCTATTTTGTATTTTATAATACTCTCTAACTCTTGTTTGGTCACAAATTCTTCTTTTCTCCATAGATCTGAGAGGTAAACTATTCCTTGCTCTCCTAATTTGCTTATGATAGCATCTTTTATGTCTAAATAATGTACCATTTTTACCTTATCTTGGTATGTGGTATAAAATGTTGGTCTATCCCTAGTTTCTGCCGTATTATTTTCAAGTTTCACCAGCAATTTCATCACCAAAGAACTCAAATAATGAGTTCTTATCATTATTTGATAGAAGACTCCAGAGGCTGGAGTCTTCTTCTGTACCTAATTTATTCCATTGATCCACCACTTTCTATTTCTTAGCCAGTATAAGACAGTCTTGATAATTATCACTTTATAATACAGCTTGAGATCTGGTACTGCTTGGTCACCCTTCTTTGTATTTTTTTTTATTAGTTCTCTTGATATTCTTGATGTTTTGTTCTTCCAAAAGGATTTTTTTGTTATTTTTTTCTAGCTGTATAAAATCATTTTTGGTAGTTTGATTGGCATAGCACTGAATAAGTAAATTATCATTTTTCTTATATTGGTTCAGTCTACCCATGAGCAACTGATATTTTTCCAGTTGTTTAGATCTGACTTTATTTGTGTGAAAAGTGTTTTATAATCATGTGGATAGAGTTCCTGGGTTTGTCTTGGCAGATAGATTTCCAAATATTTTATAGTGTCCACAATTATTTTTAATGGAATTTCTCTTCTTATTTCTTCTTACTGAACTTTGTTGGTAATATACAGAAAATGCTGAGATTTATGTAGGTTTATTTTATATCCTGCACCTTTGCTAACATTGTTGATTATTTCAAATAGTTTTTTGGTTGATTCTTTAGGATTCTCTAAGTATCCTATCATACCAGAGTAATAACTTTATTTCCTCATTACTTCTTCTAATTCCTTCAATTAATTTTTTTCCTCTTATTGATATACGTAATATTTCTAGTACAATATTGAATAACAGTGCTAACGAAGGGCATTCTTTCTTCACCCCTGATCTTATTGTGAAGGCTTCTAGCTTATCCCCATTATAGTTAATGCTTGCTAATGATTTTAGATAGATGCTACTTATTATTATTAGGTAAGGTCCATTTATTCATATCCTGTCTAGTGCTGTATTTTGTCAAAAGCTTTTTCAGTATCTATTGAGTTAATCACATGATTTCTTTTGGTTTTATTATTTATATTGTCAATAATGATGATAGTTCTCCTATTATCTAACCAACCCTGCATTCATGGTATAAATAGCGCCTGGTCATAGTGTATGTATATGTATGTATATTCCTTGCAAGTATTTTGTTTAAATATTTTTTATGTCAATATTCATTAGGAAATTGGTCTATAGTTTTCTTTCTCTGTTTTAGTTCTTCCTGGTTTAGGTATCAGTGCCATATTTATGTCATAAAAGAAATTTGATAGGACTCCTTGTTTAACTATTTTTTCAAATAGTTTACATAGTATTAGAATCAATTTTTGAAAAGTGTTTGATAAAATTTATATGTGAACCCATCGTGGCCCTGGTGACTTTTTTCTTAGAGATTTCATTGGTGGCTTATTCAATTTCTTTTTCTAAAATGGGATTATTTAGGTATTCTATTTCTTCTTCCATTAATCTGGGTAATTTATGTTCTTATAAGTATCCATCAAATTTGCTCAGATTGTCAGATTGATTGGCATATAATTGAGCAAAATATTTCCCAATGATTGCTTTAATTTCCTCTTCATTGGTGATGAATTCACTCTTTTTATTTTTGATATTGGATATTTGGTATTCTTCTTTCTTTTTTAAAATCAAATTAAACAATGGCTTATCTATCTCACTTGCTTTTTTCACAAAACCAACTCCATTTTATTTATTAGCTTAATAATTTTCTTACTTTTAATTTTATTAATCTCACTTTTGGTTTTCAAGATTTTTAGTTTGTTACTCAATTGGGCATATTTAATTTGTTCTTTTTCTAGTTTTTTTAAGATGCATGCCCAATTCATTAATCTGCTCTTTCTCTATTTTATTGGCATAAGAATTTAGAGAAATAAAATTTACCCTAGGTAGTTTTGTTATGTTGTCTTAATTCTCTTTAATGAAATTATTGATTGTTTCTATGATTTGTTCTTTGACCAGGTGTTCTTTAGGATTAGATTACGTAGTTTCCAAATTTTAAATCTATCTTTCCACTGCCCTTTGTTGTATGCAATTTTTATTGCATTAAGATCTGAACATGATGCATTTAGTATTGTTGCTGCTTTCCTGCATTTAATTTTGAGGTTTTTATGCTCTAATACATGCTCAGTTTTTGAATAGCTGCCATGTACAAAAGATATATATTCTTTTCTATTCCCATTCAGTTTTTTTCAGAGTTCTGTCATATTTAACTTTTCTAAAATTCTATTCACCTCCTTAATTTCTTTCTTGTTTATTTTTTGGTTGAATTTATCAAGTTTGGAGTGAAGACTGCTGAGGTCTCTCACTAGTACAGTTTTGCTATCTATTTCCTCCTGTAACTCACTTAACTTCTCCTTTATCAATTTGAATGTTATACTATTTGATGCATATCTCTTGTTTCATTTCAGGTACTCTTCTAGTCCTTATGGTCAGAACACTCCTTTTTCTGAGGCTCTACATAGAATCTCTACTTCATATCTAAAGGTCCTTCTCTGTGTACTTTTTTTGTTTTGCTCATATTTCCAGGTTCAGTTTTTTGTGTTTGGGTCATACTCCTATACTTCTGTATGGTGTGGGTAGCCCTTGCTTGATTCTGAGTTTGGTGTCTCATAAGACCCTGAATTATCTGGTCTTGACTCCTGCTATGGTTCAGAGCCAGGCTACTGCAGCAGCAAGCACCCTAACACACTGAGGATGGCTGCTAGTACAGGTTCTTTGATCTGTTTTTCTAAAGGAAAGCAACTCAGAAAGGGTTAACAATCTTTAATCAAACATATATCATTTACATAGTTCAGGAGAAAAAGTCAGCACTCTGAACTTCAGAGAATACAAACAGAAGTTAAAAGCAGGTGAAAATATAGACAGAGAAAATAATACAGTTCAGTAGACCAACAGGTAGGGCTTTTAGCTGTCTGACTGTCACGTACATACAGTTAGTCACCAGAGAGAGAAGGACCAACATCTGGGCTTTGAAAGCCTGGGGGCTCAATGGCTGCCCAGAGTCTCATCTGGTCAAATCATACAACTCTTCCCAAAGTAATCCCCAAAGCAAAACCTTGCCTCAGAGGTATATATAGCCTTCTCCAGGGTTGGAGAACATCACAAGCCTCATGACCCACTTCACTACAAAGTAACAAAAGTTGTGCTTTCCTGCAAAACAAGCTTCCCTCAAAGCAAGCTTCTCCCGTTGTAATGCCAAGCACGAGCAGCTTTCCAGAGGACTGCTGCTGTGAACAACCATCAAGGTTCTGATTACAAGCATAGTGAACTCTCCATTCATTCAGTAACAAATTAAGGCAAAATATTCACAGAAAATCAAAATACAGCATTCACCATGGCACAATTCAACAACTTAACTCTAAAATGGTCACATGGTTTCCATCAAAGTGGTCACACAGTTTTAAACAAAGTACATTCATTTAGTAAGTCCTCAATTCAATCACAAAGTACAAAGGTTAAAGTTCTCTTTTAAACAAAGTGCATTCATTTAGTCAATCACAAAGTCCAGCCCTAGGTCACACTGTCTTAATCTCTTTGATCAAAACTCTTCCTTCTTAAAGTACATTCATTTGGTCAATCACAAAGCGCAAAGGCTATCCACCCCTAGGTCACAACTAGGTTACAATATCTTCAGTCAGCATTAAGTACCCAAGAATAGGTCTTTTCATCTTGACCCAAGGCAGATTCTCAGCTTCCATGGTTCCCTTTCCCACAGTTTCTGTTCCTGGGAAGACAAAGCTTAACAAAGCCACAATAACACTCACACACATTGCTAGCATCCTCATCAATTCACTTTCTGCCTATGAAATCAACCTAGACACAACAACAAGGTCTGAGGCCTCTATCAACAAACAAATCTGACAAAATAACATCAAAACAGACAGACAAAATACTGGCACCACAGTCATGCCTGCTCAGTTCTTGGTAGCTCCAGGTAGATCTCAGAAGTCCTGGGCAGCTCTGGCTGGCATTTTTCTCTCTCTCTCTTTCTCTCCCTCTCTCTCTCTCTCTCTCTCTGCCTCCATGATGCTGTTCCCAGAAGTTCTTTTGGCCTCTCTCAGCTTGGGCTTTTCCCTATACATGGCACCAGCTCCTCCCTGTTCAGCCCCCTCTCCTCATGTCAAAGAGTCCATTCTACTCTGGGATTCACAAGCTCTGGCTCTTAACACTCAACTTGAAACCAAGTGCTAAGTACCTGTTAGCTTACCAATACAAGGGGATCTTCAAATTATCATTATGTAATTATCATTATGTAATTATCATTACATCTGTTCTGCTCCACTATAAGCAAACTCTTCCTACCACAGGCTCCATATGACCATATTCAGCCTTTTAGGGGGCAAAGTATATTTTCAAGTGAGGGGAGGTCCTCAAATTCAATTTAGGCTTATTAAAGGGCAGAGAAGATCTTCAAATTACCATTACCATTACAGCTGCCTGGATGCTGGTCTTGCCTAGTCTCCTGCTGTATAGCAATGAGGCCCTGGTTCATACCTCACTGGGTGTGGCTCCAAGTCCTATATCAGATGGGAACTCAGTTCCTTGAGATGTATTTTGCCACTCTCAATTTTGATCTGGCCCTATCTTTTGCTTATTGTATATGGGAATGAGTTCCAAGGATCTCCTCTTTCATTCTGGGCAATGGTCTAGATTTCTTGCTGTGGACTTAGATTTCTTTTCACTTTGCC
Source organism: Pseudochirops cupreus (assembly GCA_028627135.1). Lineage (NCBI taxonomy): Eukaryota > Metazoa > Chordata > Mammalia > Diprotodontia > Pseudocheiridae > Pseudochirops > Pseudochirops cupreus. Next base: position 327,400,009 of record CM053581.1, read on the forward strand.
TTGCACTTAACTTATCTCTGCTCTCTGCTTCCACTGAATCTTTTTGTGCAATCATGAGCTGGGTAGCAGAATTTTTAGTTGATTCCTTTTGGATTTCTTTGGCATTTTTTATTCTGGTGGGGTTTTTTTTAGAGTTTTATGGGTACTTGTAGAGGAATTCAGTTTTCCTGGGACCTAATATGTCACCATATTCCCACAATCCCTAACTCCCTCATTTACAGATGAAAGTGGAGTCAAGGGTGTTAAAACAACTTGTCCAAGTTCACACAGGTAGTAAGCCTCAGAAACAACTTTGAAATAGGCCTCTGATACTTGAATCAATACTCTTTCCACTTTATTACACTGTCAAGAATACAGGTTGATTCTTAGAGCTGTTAGAGACTGTTAGATACTTCTTAGATACTTAGAGCTGTTAGATACTCCTAATATAACTGTCTCTTTTTATATTAGAAAATTGAGAGATAGATGACCCAAATAAATGCTCAGGGTCACACAGGTTGTCAATATTAGAACAATGGTTCAAACTCATATATACTGACTTAGTGCTCTTTTTTTCTACAATCAAGAAATATATAATCAATTAGAAGTATTTATTGAAGACCTACTATGTGTAGGGATTGAAAGTTTAAGACATTATTAAGGGGCAGGGAAGATCTTTTTATTCAGTGAGTTTTTATCTGTGATCAATTTTAGGGTGATTAAGAAGGCAAAGAAGAAAACACACCCAGTGACTGGCAAAAAGAAATATTGATAAATAAAAAACTCAGCACTTTGGGGTGTGTTTGAAAAGGGATTTGTGCATGTAAGCTGAAAATGAAAGCAAAATTCAGGGAGCAAAGCTGTGAAAATTGCAGCATAGGAATCTTCATAGGGAGCAGAGGGGGAAGGAATCTTTTGTGATTTTGTGGCTTACAGAAATGAAGGCTGGGATATGTGTCTGACTAAAAAACTGTTAGACTTGGTGGTTAAACAACTAACAATTTCCATATAGACATCTAAATACAGAGAAACGTGCAATAAAATGCTTTATCTGACTTTATATCACTTTATATCACAAAAAGGTCAATTAACATTGAATGACCAAAGTAATTTGGAAGTTTAAACAATTTATAAGACAACATGCATTCTTAGTTCAAAGGAAAACTTAAATCTAAAGGTAACTGAACATAGTTTCCAAGACTGCATCAAGATTCTCAAATGTTGCTGCTTATTTTCCCCTCTTAATTCCACACAATTCACTCACTCTAGAAAGCTTTTCTGAATCCTTTTAGACATTTCATGTATCCTCTTATTGGTGTATTTGTAGTGAAGTCCATTGTTCAAAATTATTTTTGTTTATTAGAATTTCTTTTTCTTTCCTTTCTTCTCCTTTTTTTCCTCTCCTTTTCTTCAACTTTTCTTTCCTCTCCTTTCCTTTCTCCTTTCTTTTTCCTTCTCCTTTCATTTTCTCCCTACCCTCCTCCCCAATTTCTCCAAAGAATCATTTCAAAGTTGATTTCCAGGTGCTGTGTGATATTGATAACCATCAGGCACAAAGGTAGCTATGTTGATGGGGCATCATGTGTTTTCAATGAAATCTGACAGTACAGGACTGAACGCATCAGTCTCAGAACAGGAGGCCTAAGAATAACAAAAATCCAAGGATCAATTATTGAGTTAATTGATAAAAATCTAAGTGCTTGTAATTCCCAGTTTTTCTCCCCGGAGGAATGTTCAGTCAAGTATGCATAAATCTGTAAGGAGCAAAGGGAAAACAAAAGAAGATGTTAATTTTGAACTAAAATTTGTTAGTTCAATAATATTTTATTGGAAGAGGTTAGAGCATATTTGTTATTCCTTAGGAAATAAGGCCAAAAGACCTGATACCTAGCTGTTAGAAGGGAGAAAAAAAATCTTTTTTCTCCCTCTTGTCTTTCAGTTATCAAACTGCTGTATTATTATGAGTTTCCCCTCCAGTGTTTGTGAAGGGATACCCATGCATACCATCAGTAGTGTTCTGAATGATATTATCAGACATGAACCAAACCCAGGTCTTTCTGCTATTCCATGTCCTGGAATGTGGCAATGGGAGCAAAAATAAAGTCTTGGCCAGCCTTTATTTCACCAGACAATGAAGGAATAATAAAATATGAACACAAATAAATCTTCCCTATTCTTTCTATTTTTCTTCCCATTTTCTGACTTTCTCACTTTTTTCTTCCCCCCAAAACACTTCAACAACTAATGGCAATAAAACAAAAGATCAAACCTTTAAAATAATTTAGTGAAAAAATAAATTTCTATCAGGTTTTTCCTTAATTCATAGATCTATAGAATTTTGAACTGATAGGGAATTTAGAGATCCTGTCATCCAATCCTCCTTTTACAAATGAGAAAAACGAAGTCAAGAGAAGTGAGGTGACTTTAGTGAGTTCACTCAGGAGTGACAAGAACTTGAATCAAACCTAGGAGCAAATGCAAGTGCTTTTCAAATCAGTACCATCTGGGTGACTGGGGATCATATTTAGTTCAAAAACAGTGGAATGACATGTACACAAGTAATCTGCTTTGGAAGGAGTGTGCTTTATGCTTGTCCAATTTTTTTTAGACTCTGAAAACAGGATAGTGTTGTTACATGTTTTTTAAAATTAACTATATAAATTATTCACTTTTTACTTTATGGTTTCACCTCGCCAAAGAGAACAGGTTTTCATGTTGGCTTTTTCTTTCTTGTCTGTCTTTTTAATTGATTTTTAGTTTTCAACATTCATTTCCACAAGATTTTTTCAAGTTTTCTCCCTGTCTCTCCCCTCCCCCACCTCAAGATGGCATGCACTCTGATGACCCCTTCCCCTACTCTGCCCTCCCTTCTATCACTCCACCATCCCTTTCCCCCTCATTTTCTTGTAGGCAAGATAGATGTCTATACCCCATTGCCTGTATATCTTATTTCCCAGTTGCATGTAAAAATAATTTTTAACATTTGTTTTTAAAACTTTCAGTTCCAAATTCTCTTCCTTCTTCCCTCCCCATCCACCCTCATTGAGAAGGCAAGCAATTCAATATAGGTTATACATGTGTAGTTACGCAAAGAGCTTCCATAATAGGCATGTTGTGAAAGACTAACTATATATCCCTCCATTCTATCCTGCCCCTCATTTATTCTATTTTCTCCTTCGACCCTGCCCCTTTCCAAAAGTGTTTGCTTCTGACTACCTTCTCCCCCAATCTGCCCTCCCTTCTATCATCTCCCCTCTTATATCCTTCCCCCTTACTTTCCTATAGGTAAGATGCCCAATTGAGTGTGTATGTTATTCCCTCCTTAAGCCAGATCCAATGAGAGTAAGGTTTACTCATTCCCTCTCACCTCACCCCTATTCCCCTCCATTGTGAAATTGTTTTCTTGCCTCTTTTATGTGAGATAATTTACCCCATTCTGTCTCTCCCTTTCTCTTTCTCCCAATATATTCCTCTCATTCTTTAATTTTATTTTTTAGATAACATCCCTACATATTCAACTCACCCTATGTGCCCTTTCTGTGTCTGTCTCTGTCTCTCTTTGCTTCTGTCTGTCTCTCTCTTTCTCTCTCTCTCTCTCTTTCTCTCTCTCTCTCTGTCTTTGTCTGTCTCTCTCCACATATATATATGTATATGTATATGTATATGTATATGTATATGTATATGTATATATATGTATGTATGTGTAAAATGGATTTGTGTGTGTGTATGTATGTGCTTCCTCTAATTACCCTAATACTGAGAAAGATCTCATGAGTAACAAATACTATCTTTCCATGTAGGAATATAAACAGTTCAGCTTTAATAAGTCCCTTATGATTTCTCTTTCCTCTTTACCTTTTCATGCTTCTCTTGAGTTCTTGTATTTGAAAGTCAAAGTTTCCATTCACCTCTGGTCTTTTTATCAAAAAACTTGAAAGTCTTCTATTTCATTGAGTATCCATTTTTCCCCTGAAATATTATACTCAGTTTTGCTGTGTAGGTGATTCTTGGTTTTAATTCTAACTCCTCTGACCTCCAGAATATCATATTCCAAGCCCTTTGTTCCCTTAAATGTAGAAGCTCCTAGATCTCATTATCTTGATTGTATTTCCACAACACTTGATTTGTTTTTTTCTGGTTGTTTGCAATATTTTCTCTTTGACCCGAAAACTTTGGAATATAGCTACAATATTACTAGGAGTTTTTCTGTGGGGATCTCTTTCAAGAGGCAATTGATGGAGTCTTCAAATCTCTGTTTTTATCCTCTGCTTCTAGAATATCAGGGCAATTTTCCTTGAGAATTTCTTGAAGGATGAATTCTAGGCTCTTTTTGTTTATCATGGCTTTCAGGTAGTACAATAAGTTTTAAATTATCTCTTCTTGATCTATTTTCCAGGTCAGTGGTTTTTCCAATGAGATATTCCACATTACTTTCTATTTTTTCATTCTTTTGGCTCTGTTTTATAATTTCTTGATTTCTCATAAGTTATTGGCTTTCATTTGCTCCATTCTAATTTTTAAGGAATTATTTTCTTTAGTGAACTTTTGGATCTCCTTTTCCATTTGGCTAATTATGTTTTTTAAGGCATTCTTCTCCTCATTGTTTTTTTGGACCTCTTTTGCCATTTGGGTTAGTCTGTTTTTTCTTCAGTATTTGGGCTCTCCTTTAGCAATCTGTTGACTCATTTTTCATGATTTTATTACATCACTCATTTCTCTTCTCAATTTTTTCTGCTTCTCTTATCTGATGTTCAAAAATTTTTTTGCACTCTTCCATGGCCTGTGACCAATTCATATTTTTCTTGGAGGTAGGAGCTTTGACTTTGTTGTCTACTTTTGGTTGTGTGTTTTGATCTTCTTTGTCACCAAAGTAAGATTCTATAGTCTTAATTATTTTACGCTGTTTGCTCATCTTCCCAGCCAATACTTGACTTTCTAATTTTTTGTCAAGTTAGGGCTCTGCTTCCAGTGGGGGTGCAGGTGGGGCTGAGTGTACTATCCCAGGCTTCAGTGGTTTTGTGTCAGCTGCTCAATCTTGCACCATCTGTGGGCCCAGAGCTCCAGAAGCAGCTGCTGCTGCTGTTGCCACCATTGCTGCAGCCACCTCCTCTACCTTGAGGTTTGGGCCAGATCACACTCTTCTTTCACCCAAGTCACACAGTGTTTTCCCACTGACCTTCTTTGCTGTCTTTGGCATTTGTGGTTGAGAAGTTTGGAATCCACTACAGTTATTAGTGATTCAGTTCCCTGAGGCCTGCTCTTGCCCTGTCTGTGCTGGTGGTACAAAATACCCTTCCTATCCACCTTCCAGGTTGTTTTAGGCTGGAGATTTGTTTCACTCCATCATTTTGTTGGTTCTGTAGCTCTAGAATTTGCTTAGAGTCATTTTTTACAGGTATTTGGAAGGGTTTGGTGGAGAACTCAAGCAAGTCCCTGCTTTTTCTCTGCCATCTTCTGGGGTTTTTTTAATGGTAGAAAGTGAGCAAACTAATCCCAATCCCAACAAAAGTTATCATTTATTACGCAATTAACTGATTATAACATCTTAGGGGTCTCCAAGTTTACATACCTCAAAAAATAGAGCAATTTGTTTTGGACTAATATCCAGACTTGATCTGATTTGTATGATGTTTATGAGTTGTCACTTTTTTTAGTCCATGAAATCTCAAACAATGAAACAGTATACATTTTTTAAAAATTTAGAGCATTACCACATGACCTATGGGTATGAGAAACACTTATTTTTATATAATTGAGAAGAAAGTCAGGAAGAAATGTACATTTTTTTTGTTGGCTAAATTATTTTGGGTGGTGAGTTTTAAAGTGTTTATTCAAAATACTTGGTCAAAGTATCAACAGAATCAATTGTCTTCTGAGATTAGAATAGCATGAAAAACCTATGATGTGATATAATAAATAGATTTACACTTGAAATTAGGAAGATGGTTTGAATCCCATCTCTGACACATTTCCTGTGTGACCTTTGGCAAGTCACCTAACCATTCTGGACCTCAGTTTCCTCATCTGTAAAGTAAGAATGTTAGACTTGATGCCCTCTAAGGTCCCTTCCAACTTTATGATCCTGTGATTTCTAAATATTTACCAAAGAGGAACAGATATCAACTATGCAAATACCTTATGAAGAAAATGATCTTTGGCTGTATTTCCACCTCTGTGTAATCAAAAAACTAGCCTATTTCTTCTTCTTCTTCTTCTTCTTCTTCTTCTTCTTCTTCTTCTTCTTCTTCTTCTTCTTCTTCTCCCTCTCCTTCTTCTTCACCATCATCCTAGCTAACATTTATATAGTACTTTCTGTGTAGCAGGCACTGCACTATGTATTTTACGATTACAGAGAGTTCTTGAATTATGTAAGTGGAACCTTCAGTAGACCTCAAAGTAAATCCCTAATGCAAATTTGCCCCCCGCCCCTTGTATATGGGGAAAGGAGGGAAGGAGGGAAGTGGGAAGGGGAATGTGCTTGTGGAGGGAAGGTGCCAGCACACAGCTCAAGGACACATGGGGGACAGAAACAGAGAAGTGAAAACAAGAAAAAGAACACACCATACTTGGGCCAGCCACATGGAGGCCTGGTTGGAACTGAGAAGTGGGGGAGGGGTGGCAGACACATGAGGACCAGACAAGAACACAGACTGGAAGTACCCCAGTGTAAGCAGAGAGAAGACAGATGCAGGCCCGACATGTGAGAGGGCGAGTAAAGTGGGTATTAACTCATTTGATCCTCACAACAACCCTGGGAGGTAGATGCTATTATTACCCTCATTTTACAGATGAGGAAACTGGGGCAGACAGGGTTAGATGACTTACCCAGGGTCATACAGCACGTAACTGTCTGACATCAGATTTGAACTCAAGTCTTCCTGACTTGCACTCAATGCTCTATCCATTGTGCCACCTAGCTTCCCCCATTTAACAACAAAATCAATCAAACTATCTAGTTTGACTGAATTGAGTAGCCAAAATGATTAATCTCTAAATTTTATGTAGATGAACCCAAGATTCGGTAGTCTAAATTATAAAATTATGAAGTCATGGTTTTATTGATATGGCTAGGTCAAGTTATCTAGGGTAAATAAGTCACACTATATAGTTCCTATTCTCTATAAACCATAGAAAAGTAACGGGAAGTGAAATAATCTTATAACTAATTAATCAATGCTGTACTATTTTGTTTCTTTGGTATACTATTTTTAAAAATACAAATTTGTTATTTCACTGGTATATGGAATTTCCTGAAAGGAAAAATTCCTCTACCAATGCACATTAGGAACTATTCTGAAACTTTTAGTCTTAGAAAGGTGCCCAGAACACTGAAAGATTAAATGCAAAATCAGTAGATATCAGAAGCAAAACTCGAACACAGATCTTCCTGACTTTAAGGCTGTGGGGTACTGACTGGGGAAAAACAATAATACACAGTAAGAAGTAAAAAACTACTGACTTCAACTCTGTGAAATTAACTGAGTGACCTTAAACAAAATATTATTAGTTGCTCACTTATATGTGATCAGTACACAATGCCAATCATGATATGTGCAATTTTCTATGTAAAGTAATTTTTAAATGCATTCAATTCAAATGCACTCAGGATTGAACTCTTCTGATCAGCAATGGGTTTCAAGTTTCAAATACATAATTTTGTTTCAAATTGATAAAATTTTGTATCAAACTTTGTATAAAACAATTGTATAAAACAACTTCATAACTTGGATGTTAATTAGAGCATGAACCAAAAGAAGCTAAGACAGTGGGAAAATAGTTTAAAATGAGTTATTTTTTCAGCCTTGTTAGCCCTGTTTTATGTTTTGTAACTGTAATTTAGAAAATTGAGTATTTCCACCTTTGCCTGTAGTTAAGAGGAAATTATAGCTAAATCAGTTTGACTCTCACTTATAAAAGTTGTAATATTGTTAACTAAGTTATTTGGGGCTATTGTCATAATATTAAAACTTAAAATTGGTCATTGAAAGGAGGGAATGAGACAAAAGCCTTATCCAGATTGGTTCTGTCCATTCAATCTTTTCTAACTTGGAGTGGGGGTGGGGTTCAAAGATCATCACCCACAGCAATTCTAAGGGTAAATGGGGTGGATACCCCTAACTCTCCTCTCTTAGGAAGACAGCCAAGGTTGTCTCAGATGTAGGGCTATAAGAGGTGACCAGAGGCCCCATGTGCCAGTTACCATATACGGGGGTCCTGAAATAAATAAACTGTGTCTGCCCTGGTAGACACTGGTGTCAGATGCAGGATGATTTATGGCAACCCAGAAAGACATCCTGACAAGTGGGTAGTCATAGAGGGATACAGGGGAAAATCAGTCAGGGCAAAAAAAACTAAATTAAGGCTGAAAATAGGGGATTTGCCACCCAGAGAATATGTGGTTTACATCAATCCAGAGGTAGGGGTATCAGAATGAATTCCTTCTCTGGGGTCCCTGTTGATTCCCTTATTTTGTAAACTTGACAGGTCCCTGGAAACCATTTGTGTGAGCAAGGTCATTAGTCATGGAGGAAAAAAAAGCTTTTTTGGGTTATGGAGTTCCTAAACAATGAACTTGGCTTGCTGAATCTTTGCAAGTTTATGTGTAATACAAGAAATGATTTCTAATGATTGGCCTTTACATCAGGACAAATTTAAACTTGAGAAGAAAAACAAGTGAAAGATGTTAAGTGAAATCTGTAATATGTGTGAGTCTTGGTAAACTTTTACTGCTTATTACAACTCCATGTGAGTAAAAAATAATTATATCAAGCCTTAAGCTGTGATTAATGAAACTTGCCATTTTGAATAAAAGCTCCTGGTACTGTAACTTTGTTTTGGTGTTTTGAGTTTTGAATTCAGGTATAGTTGTCTGATAGATCAAGTCAGTAATCCACCATTCGAGAGAAAGGCCACAACCTATTCAGAGCAAATGTGATCTCAAACTGTCACAGGTAGAGGTTTGCATCAGGGAAAAAGCCAAGAGGACAATGTTGGCATTAGCCTAACGTGGGATCCTCCTGACTCAGGCTCCCCATTGTTTTTCTTTTGAATAGGGATGTTTTCCACTTGGCTATTCCTGAGTCCAGCTATGAGGTGGAATTGTTACTGCACAGCTGGTTGTTAAAACTGTGACTCTTACCTGAAATCAAATAGTGCTGAGACTGCTTTTATCCTGTCATATATGTGCCCTTAGGCTTACGCCTGAAGGACCAGTTTGATTTTGGCACAACCATTTCCCTACTTCTTCCTTTTATAGCAAATTTCTATAATCAAAGCAAGAGGTCAGTAGATGATATGAGCACAGTGCAAGTATGTGAGATCTTGCTATGTTCAATCTGAAGGTGTAATAATTCTATATGCCAAATAATTAAGTAAATTAGTACTCAGGCTTATCATTAGTTGCTAATGTTTACATAATTATGGGAAAGATTAAGTCCTGGAAATAGCTCATTCTTTCAGAATGCTATGGGAATAATTGGACGAAGGTAAAATGTGAAACCAAGATATAAATCTAGTCATTTGTGGTGTGGAAATCAGAAACATCTTCAGTTTGATTTGGGGAAGAGAATTTCAATACAATCAGTTTTCTTAAAGGGATGTAGCTTATGGAATATTATGTGTTACATTAATGGAAAAATCAATGTCATTCAAGTTTATTACTAATGTGAAAATGATACCCGTTTGTACTGTGTGTCCTGGGGTACAAACATATTTCATGAGAAACAACCTCTTGATGTGCACTGTTTTAGAATAAATTACTTAAATATCTTCCCATGTCTTTTTTTAATAATTGGAATAACATCAGTAAATTTATTTGTGTAACTATTGAATCCAGAAGTGGAAACTTTTACCTACAAGAGTGTTGGTACTTATGTTTTCATACACAGGATTGGATCCTCAATAGCATCTGGTCCTCCTAAAGGAACTGGAATCAGAGTGGAAAATTTTGAGAAAGCAACAAGATCAGACAATCCTGGGTGTCAAATGTAAATGATTCTAATGGGTCATGTAGAAACCTAAATTTTGTGAAGCTTCAAGCAAACTTTGGATTCTTACTTTGATGTTCCCCTTTACAGCCTCATTGTTAAGATCAGAACTCTAAGGCTTGTGCTGGTTTTTATAATATGAACTAGTCACTGAAGAAGGAAAACTTGAAAGGCTGTACTAACATATTTAGATCTGTTTCGTAGAAGATTTTAGGAGGAACATCTGAGGAGTCTCTACAAGTAACCCAGAATCAGAAAAAAAACAATTGTACTAAAGACTTGCCCCTGAGGACAACACATTTTCAAGATCTGCACAAAAAAGATGTTCTGGAGACCAGACAACTACATGGGGAATCTGAATTCTACGGAGAGGAGTCACTGAGATTGTACCTTCAGACAGAATTTAGAAAATAACAGTAAAGAGGATCTGAGGCCAGGGCAACATTGCCCTAGACTCAGCACAAAAACTTGATAATGATAATGAGTTTTTAAAGTAAAATAAAACAAATTAAAAATAAAAATGATTGAGCAAAGGAAAAAGAACCCAACCATAGATATCTATAAAGTTCTGGGTTCGCATACCGAGGAAGATAGCAAAGTAAAAAAAAAAAAAAGCCACTCCTTCCCCAAAGAGTAACATCAAATGGTCACAAACCTGAAAAAAACCCTTAGAAGAACTTAAAAAGAAATTTAAAAATAAAATAAAGGTGATCAAGGAAAACTTAAGGTAAAAGCAATCAAAGAAACTTATGAAAAAAACTAATCACATAGAAAAAGATATGCAAAATCTTTTTTTTTTCCTTTTTGGAGGGGGAAAGGCTGGGCAATTTAAGTGACTTGCCCAAGGTCACATGGCCAGTAAGTATTAAGTGTCTGACACTGGCTTTGAACTCAGGTTCTCCTGACTTCAGGGCCAGTGCTTTATTCATTGCACCACCTAACCACCCCAGAGATGCAAAATCTTGAGGAAGAAAATAACTCCTTGAAAACTAGAATTGGGCAAGAAGAACTGAATGATGTTATAAGGCACCAAGAAATAATAAAAATAGAAGAGAAACTGACACATCTTATTAGAAAAACAACTGATCTGGAGAACAGCTTGAAGAAAGACAATATAAGAATTTTCAGACCAGATGAAAATCATGATCAAAAAGAAAATCTGGATACAATATTACAAGAAATTATCGGGGAAAATTGCCCTGAAGTTCTAGAACAAGAAGGTAAAGTAGAAATAGAAAAACATCTACCATTCACCACCTAAAAGAGATCCCAGGAAGAAAACTTACAGGCATGTCATAGCTAAGTTTCAAAATTCCCAGTTTAAGGAGAAAATATTCAAGCAATAAGAAAAAAAATTTCATACTGCAAAAAGAGAGGCAGGTTTTCACAAAACCTAGCAACTTCTATACTAAAAGACCATAGGTCTTGGGACATTGCATCCAAGAGTAGCTTACCCAGCAAAACTGAGTGTAATCCTGAATGAAAAAAAAAGGTTACTTGATGAACTGAAAGACTTTCAAGTATTTATGACAAAAAGAACATAACTCAATGGAAAATTCAGTATAAAATATCCAGAAGAAATCCAAGGTAAACATTAAAGACTAATTATAAAGCACTGATGAAAATCAAATTGTTTATTTCTTATATATAAAAATGTTATGGGGGCAGAGTCAAGATGGCAGCATAGAAGCAGGAGAACCCCATGAGCTCCCCCCATGACCACCTCAAATACCTAAACAAATGACTCTAAACAAATTTTAGATTTCCAAAACCCACAAAAGTACAGAGAAACAAAGTTTGCACTGAAGGCAGCCTGGCAGGTGGATGGGAAGGGCTCATCACATTGCACTGGGAGCAGAGACCACACAGCCCCAGGGCAGCCAGGACAAGTTGCAGCTGGAGCATTTGGGAGAGTGGATCACCAGCAGCTATGGCAGTTTCCAGAATTATCAACCCATAAGAACCAAGGACAAAGTGAAAGGTCAGTGGAACTTGGCTAAATTTGGGGGAGAAAAGTGGGTCCAGCCATCTGCCCCCAGGGCAGGAAAGTAGCAGAAGCAGAAGCCCTGCAGCCACCTCCACATGGCTACTTCAGAGCTCTCCCAGCCTGCAGATTGCAGGGGGGCCAAGCTAT
>CM053581.1:327412607-327430220 GCA_028627135.1 Pseudochirops cupreus
GATACTGCAAATAATCTGGGGAAGCAAGGAATAGTTTACTTGTCAGATTTATGGAGTAGGGAAGACTTTATGACCAAAGAAGAGTTGGAGAGCATTATAAAATGCAAAATGGATAATCTTGATGACATTAAATTGAAAAGTTTCTGTACAAACAAAGCCAATGTAACCAAGATTAAGAAGGAAGTGGGAAATTGGGAAAGAATATTTACAACCAGTGTCTCGAATAAAGGCCTCATTTCTAAAATATACAGGGAATTAAGCAAAATTTATAAGAATACAAGTCATTTCCCAATTGATAAATAGTCAAAGGATATGAACAGGCAATTTTCAGAGGTAGGAATTAAAGATATCTTTAAGCATATGGAAAAAAGCTCCAAATCACTATTGATTTGAGAAATGCAAATCAAAACAACTTTGAGGTACCACATCGCCCCCGTCAGATTGGCTAAGATGACAAAACAGGAAAATGACAATTGCTGGAGAGAATGTGGACAAATTGGAACACTAATACATTGTTGGTGGAGCTGTGAACTGATACAACCATTCTGGAGAGCAATCTGGAACTATGTACAAAGGGCTATAAATAATTGCATACCCTTTGACCCAGTAATACCACTTCTGGGGTTGTATCCCAAAGAGATCATAGAAGTGGGAGGAAGACCCATATGCACAAAAATATTTATTGCAGCTCTCTTTGTGGTGGCAAAAAACTGGAAATTGAGGGGATGCCTATCAATTGGGGAATGGCTAAACAAGTTGTGGTATATGAATGTAATGGAATACTATTGTGCTATAAGAAATGGGAAGGAGATGGACTTCATATATACCTGGAGAGGCTTATACAAATTGATGCTAAGTGAGAACAGCAGAACCAGGAAAAATTTGTACACAATCACAGACACATCATATGTGTGATGAGCAATGTTGATAAACTGGACTCTTCTCAGCAATGCACAGCTATAAGACAACTTTACAAGTCTCAGGATAGAAGGAGATATCTACATTCAGGGAAAGATCTAGAAAGACCAGAGTTTAAATGGAGACTGAAGCAATCTACATGCTATCGTTCTTTTTCATGTTCAGTTTTCTTTCTTTTTTTCCCATTGTTTACTCCTTTGGTTACAACCCTTCTATACAACCAGACTATTGTACAATGTAAAAGTATTTGCAGATTCTATACATGATTGCACACTGCCATGGGGTGGGGGGGAAAGGGAGAGGAGAAAATTTGAAACTCAAGCAATTGTGGAACTGAATCTTGTAAACTAAAAGCAAATAAACAAGTCAATGAAAAAAAAAGAGAAGGAAATAAAATCTGAAGAGTACATATGGAAGGGTTTAGAAACCTTCTTACCTTCTAGAGAGATGAGAAAACCAAGGGTCTGGGTAAGGGATGACCTTTATAAGGCTGTATAAATTAAGATTGGGAAGGTGGGGGAGAAGATAAAGGAGGAATTTTTATAGGAATAGATAAAATAAGGAATAAAAGGGTAATAGGAGAAGATAAGGTAACAGATAGGGTAAACAGAGAGGCTGATTAGGACAATAGTAATTAAATATAAAATGGAGAGAAATTCACAAATCAGAAGTATAACTTTGAATGTGAATGGGATGAATTCACCTATAAAATGGAAACAGCAGAATGGATTAAAAATCAGAATCCAACACATTTAAGAATGAGAGATACATGGAGTTATAATGGAAGGTTGGAGTAGAATTTATTATGCTTCAGCTGATGCGAAAAAGGCTGGGGTAACAATTTAGATCTCAAAGTAAAAGCTAAAATATATTTAATTAAAAGATAGACAGGGTAACCACATTTTGATAAAAGGTACCATAGACAATGAAGCAATATCAATACTGAACCTATATGCACCAAATGCTATAGCATCTAACATTTTAAAATAAAAGGTAGATGAATTACAGGTGAAGATAGATAGTAGTACAGTAATGGTAAGCAATTTTAGACTTCTCCTCTAAGAATTAGATAAATCTAGCCAAAACTTAAATAAGAAAGAAGTTAAGGGAGTGAATAGAATTTTAAATAAATTTGATATGATAGATGTCTGGAAAGAATTCAGTGGAAATAGAAAGGAATACACCCTTTTTTCAGCGGTTCACAGTACTTTTACAAAGACTAAACATAAAAATTTTATAGTTAAAATCAGAAAAACAGAAATACTAAAAGTATCCTTTTAAGATCATAATGCAATAAAATTGTATTTAATAAAGGACCAAGGAAAATAGATTAAGAACTAATTGGGGATTAAACAACCTAATCTTAAAGAAAGAATGGTTAAAGAAAAAAAACACAAAGAAACAACCTATAATTTCATGAAAGAGAATGACAAAAATGAGACAACATATCAAAACCTATATGATATAGCAAAAGCAGTGATCAGAGGAAAGTTTATATCTCTAAATACTTACATCAATAAAATAAAGAAATAACAGAAGGGGGCTCACTTTGGAAAGAGTTGTGTGATTTGGCCAGATCGGAATCTGGGAAGCTGTTCAGCACCCCGGCTTTGAAAAACCCAGATGTTGGTGCTTCCCTCTCTGGTAACTGACTAGGAAAAATAGAATCTGTTCAGGGCACTGCATTTAACCTGAGGAAGCTGGTGGAACTTGGAAAGCACATAGAGAAGTTCCAGATTAATGGTTTTGACCACAACTTCTGTCTGAAGGATACACATGAAAAGCATTTTCGTGCAAGGGTCTATCATCCACCCACTGGATGGAAGCTAGAAATATATACAACCCAGCCTGGAGTTCAGTTTTACATGGCCAATTTCCTAGATGGTACGCTGAAGGGAAAAGGGGGTGCTGTGTACCCAAACACTCAGGTTTTTACCTTGAGACCCAGAACTGCTCAGATGCAGTCAACAAGCCACATTTTCCTCTTGTCCTGCTCCATCCAGGTGAAGAGTATAACCACACTACTTGGTTCAATTTTTCTGTGGCTTAAGGAGGTCCACATTGGCCCTACCAGATGAAGAGCACAAACAATAGAAATGCATCTAAAGCCTCTTTGGTGACGAAGGCCCTAGATTTCTCCTTCATAAAAGGGAAGGTGTGTATTTCAAGGAGCTAAAAGTAATCAACTGGGTTGAAGTAATCACAGTGATAGATCCTAGATTAATTAGTCAGATTCTTAAGTACTGGTGATCTTCTAAAATGACTAACTCCAGGCTATGCTTAAAGGTCAGCTCTTTTCCCTGTGTTAGTGCAGGTAGCAAGAAATAATGAGGAACACCTTTCACTGCAATCCACAATCTTTCCCTGTAGACTATGTGGAAGTACCTGGGGGCACTCTGAGGGCCAGGGACAGTCAAAGCAATTGTTGGTGGCCCATCACCATTTACATTTTTTTCTTTCCCTTTCCCTCTCCTCTTCCTATGCCTGAGGGCATTACTTGTAGAACTCTAGGTAAAGAGTTTCTGACTCTTTTTCTGGCTATTTCATTCATTTCCCCCCACTTGCCCTTCATGAAAATTGCTCCCAAGTAGCAAGAGAT
This sequence comes from Pseudochirops cupreus, assembly GCA_028627135.1. Lineage (NCBI taxonomy): Eukaryota > Metazoa > Chordata > Mammalia > Diprotodontia > Pseudocheiridae > Pseudochirops > Pseudochirops cupreus. Next base: position 327,416,125 of record CM053581.1, read on the forward strand.
CTGAGCACGGGACTTGAGATATTATTTTGCCTTTAATATGGTGGTGGTGATTGGTTCCCCACCTCTGGTCTGACCCAACCCCCTAAGGTGATCAAAACCTGAAACTGTAGCATCTTTCTCTGTAGTCCACCTTAGTATGAGTGAATTAGACAAAACTCACAACTTAATGGAGATAACCTGTTGGGAGTAGACTAGGATATTCTATACTATCTGTAAGTCTGGCTGCCAGAAACCTTATTTTCTAGAACAACACAGCTGCCATTATTTGTGTTGTGTTAACGATCTTTAGAATATCAGAAATACCAGATGACTTTGTTATGCACTCATGTACATTCTGGATCAAATAAAATTCTGCACGTTGAAAACAAAACAAAACAAAACAAAAAAAGAAATAACAGAATACTGAATTGGGTACGCAATTTAAAAAATAGAAAAAGAACAAATTAAAAATCCCCAATTAAACATTAAATTGGAAATTCTAAAAATGAAAGGTAAGATCAATAAAACTGAGAGTAAAAAAAACCCCCACTAAATTAATAAATAAAACTAGGAGTTGGTTTTATGAAAAAACAAATAATAGTTATTGATAAAGAACTGGTTAATTTAATTTTTAAACGGAGAGAAGAAAACCAAATCACTGGTATCAAAAATGAAGAGAGTGAATGAAGAAGAAACTAAAGCAACTATAAGGAGTTATTTTGCACAATTATATGGCAATAAATTTAATAATTTAAGTAAAATGGAAAAATACTTGCAAAAACATACATTACCTAGAATAGTGGAAAAGGGAATGGAATATCTAAATAGAACTATTTTAGAAAAAGAAATTGAAAAGACCATAAATGAGCTTCCTAAAAGAAAAGCACCAGGACCATATGTATTTACAAGTGAATTCTATTGAAGATTTAAAGATTAACTAATTTCAAAATTAAATAAATTATTTTGCAGAATAGGTAAGCCAATAATACCTAAACCAAGAAAAGTAAAAACAAAAAAGGAAAATTATATACCAACTTCATTAGTGAATATGGATACAAAAATCTTAGAATCTTAAACAAAAGATTACAACAATATGTTACAAAGGTTATATATTATGATGAAGTGGGATGTATGCCAGGAAGGCAAGGATGGTTTAATGCATGGAAAATTAATAACATAATTGACTACATCAATAATAAAAGTTTAAAACTATAGTTATATAAATAGATGTCGAAAAAACTTTTGATGAATTTCAACATTAATTTCTATTTTTTAAAAACTTGAAATTATTGGTATAAATGTATTTTTCCTTAAATTGATAAAAAAAAACATTTGTCAAAAGCCATCAGCAAACCATTATTTGTAATGTGGATAAACTGGAGGCCTTCCCAGTAAGATTTGATATGAAACAAGGGTGCCTACTATCACCAATATTATTGAATATTGAATTGGAAATCCTAGCAATAGCTATAAGAAGAAAAAGAAATAGAAGGAATCAGAATAAGGAAGGAGGTGATAAAACTATATCTTTCTAAAGATGACATGATAATATTCTTGGAAAATCTCAAATTTAGCTGAAATAATAATTTTAGCAAAGTAGCAGGATATAAAGTAAATCCACATAAATTATCAACATCCCTATATATTCCAAATAAAACTCTGCAAGAAGAGATACTAAAAGATACTACATTTAAAATAACTGTAGACGGTATAAAATACCTGGGAGTATACCCACCAAAATAAACCCAGGAACTGTATAAACAAAATCATAAAAACTTTTTATACAAACAAAATCAGATTTAAAAAATTGGAAAGATATTAATTTTTTGTGGATAGACAGGGCTAACATAAGAAAAATTATAATTTTACACAAATTTATATATTCAATGCCATCCCAACTAAATTACCAAAAATTTATTTTACTGAAACAGAAAAAAATAACAAAATTCTTGACAAAAAAAATCAAGAAAATAATGAAAAAAATATAAAAGAAGGAGATTAATCAATACCATACCTTAAACTATATCATAAGGCAGGAATTATCAAAATTATCTGGCAATGGCTAAGAAATAGAAATGTAGAGCAATGGAATAGATTAGAATACAATTTACAGCAGCAAGTATACATCTGTATTTCGCAAATGTAAAGACTTAAGGTGTTAGGATAAGTATTCATTATTTGGTAAAAAATTGTTGGGAAAACTGGAAAGCAATATGGCAGAAAACAGGCATAGACTAATATCTTATGCCATTTACCAAGGTAAGGTCAAGATAGATACAAGACGTAAAGAGTTTTTACAAAAAAATTAGAAGAACATGGAATATCTTACTTGCCAGTTAGGTGAACAATTTACAAACAAACAAGAGATAGGAAACGATATTGGTATAAAATGGAAAATTTTTATTATATGAAATTTTAAAGTTTTTGTGCAAGTAAAACATATAGCCAAGAACAGAAGAAAAGCTGAACATTGAGGGGGGGGGTGAATTTTTATAGATAGTTTCTCAGATCAAGGTCTCATATCTCAAATATATAAAGAGCTTTGTCAAACCTATAAGAATATGTGTCGTTCTCCATTTATAAATGGTCAAAGAAGATAAATAAATAGGCAGTTTTCCAGTGAAGAAATCAAAACAATTTACAGTCATATGAAAAATGCTCTAATCATTATCTGTTAGAGAAATATAAATTAAAACAACCTTAAGATGTCATTTTAAATCTAACAGATTGGCTAAAATGACTGAAGTGGAAAGCAAAAAATGTTGGAAAGGATGTGGAAAAATTGGGACACTAATTCATTGTTGGTGATATTGTGAACTGATCCAACTATTTTGGGGAACAATTTGGAATTATGCCCAAGGAATTATTAAACTACCTATATCCAGCAACACCACTTTTAAGTCTATTTCCAAAGATGATTAGGGAAAAAAGGAAAAGAACCTATATGTTCTAAAATGTTAATCACAGCTCTCTTTGTGTGACAAAGAATTGGAAATTGAAGGGATGCCCATAAATTGGGAAATGGCTGCACAAGTTGTGGTATATGATTGTGATATAATATTACTAATATAATAATAAAAAATTATGAGCTCAATGACCTTACAAAAATATGAAAAGACTTGTGTAAAATAATGAAGAGCAAAGTGATCAGAATCAAGAGAACATTGCATACAGTAACAGCAATATTGTTTTAAGAACAACCTTGAACAAATAAGCTATTTTGACTACTGTAAATACCCAAATTAACTATTGACCTATGAAAAAGGAATTATTTGCATCCAGAGAAAGAACTGATAAATAGAAGTATGTATAGCATAATTTTACATATATATACATATATACATATACACATATACACACATATAGATATCTAGATATACCTATTTGTGTCTAATAGTTGTCATCCCTGGTGGAGGGGGAAGGAAGAAAAAAAGGAATCCAAATCATGACTTTGCTGTATGTTTAAAAGGAATAGCAAGTGGTACATAATAGATTTGAAGTTTCATGTGCACTTATGTTTTTGATTGTACTATGTTATTAAAGTGCTTGTTTTATTCCATAAATTAAAAATTTATATATTATGTGTGTGTATGTATTTTTTTAACATTATTTCCCCAAGGTAGAGAATTTGTTTACTCAGGCATCCTTAAGAAGTTTTTGTTCAGTCATTTTTCAGTCACACCCAACTTTTTGTGATCCCATTTGGGGTTTTCTTGACAGATACTGGAATGGTTTTCCATTTCCTTCTCCAGCTTCTTTTACAGATGAGAAAACTGAGGCAAACAAGATTAAGTGACTTTCTCAGGGTCATCTAGCTAGTAAGCGTCTGAGGTCAGATTTGAACTGAAGAAGTTGAGTCTTCATGATTTCAGGTCCAGTTCTCTATCCATTACACAACTTAGCTGCCCCTAAGAAGCCTTTAGAAAGGTGTCTTTGCTAAGCTAGTGCAATAATAGTAATTGGTAGAAACTATCCCTCCAGAAGGAGAATTCAGAGGGAAAGCTGAGTGAGCACAGATGGCAAAGAGGTAAATTCTAGCTCCCGATTGTTGAAAGTCCTTTTCTCCCATTCATAGAATATTTGTTCACTTCCCCTAAGTGTAGTAGATCTGCACTTATCTGCCCTTAGCTACCAGTATCAGAGGATACACTGTTGAGAAGATGGCAAGTTCAAAAATCCTATGGCCAAAGGAGGGCGGGGGAGGATATCTGTAAAGGATTAAAGCTAAAACCTCACCACCCTTTTCTCTACAGAGATGTGTTAGAAAGTCACACTTCCTGGAAATCGTTTCCTTCCCAACCAACTTCAAGATTTTTACAAGAGCCTTAGGGCTCAAGCAAATTTTTCAGCTTGTCTAAACACAATTCTTATGCAATGTCCTTCCTGTTCAAAGGCCTTTCAACAGTTAGTGTAATTTAGAAAGAAATAAAAGACTAAGGGGAAAGGAAGAGGGGAGAGGATAAGAGAAGAACTTTTAGAGGTGAGGGTGAGGGAGAGGGAGTACATTAAGGGGGGGGCATAGAAGGGTGTTTAGATGAACAGGGATGGGAAGACAAGGGAGGGATCCTTGGAGGGGGGATAGATTATGTAATAGGAGGGCAAGGAAGCTGGTAGAAGTAAAGTAGAGAAGTCACGTGGGATAGGAAAAAAGCGATACACAAAGCATAAAATAAAGATCAGGAGTAGAATTTATTAGGGCATAAAAGCAGGGGTAGTAATCATGATCTCAGACAAAGTTAATGCTAAAACAGATTTAATCAAAAGAAAATAATAGGGAAACTACACTATATTAATTACAACCATATTAATTAAAATTATTTTAGACTATTTAAAAATAACTACAGAGTATAAGTTCAGAATATTGCTGTGGCATAGGAAGTGATGAGTTGATGAACTTAGAAAAATATGGAAAGACTCGACTTACGAAGGAAGAGGTTATCCAACCTCAGAGAAACAGAGGACAAACAAACATAATACAGTCTTACGTAGATGCATGTGAATATATGTCTATATATGAATATGATTATAGATATCTAAGTATGTCTGTGTAAGTGTAACTATTTATATCTTTGTGTGTATATGTGTATGCTTATATGTATATGCATATATGTATATACATACACATACATATACACACTTATACGTGCATACATACATACACACATATATACATGCTTCACTTAATTGTAGCCTTCTTGGGGGGAAGGGGAAGAAAGAACAAAGTAAAAAGGGAACAGCAGAGAACAAAAGAAAGCTTACAAGGAAGCAAAGAAAAGATGGATGACTCTGAACATAATGCATAGTATTTATATAGACTTTCTTGAAATGGAAATGTATTGCTATATATTTTGAATCCTCTCATGTTCTGCTGTGTACTTGGCAATGCTTTTTTTCTTTTCTTATTTTGTATTTAAGTTTAAAATAAATTAAATTTTTTAAAAAACAGTTAGTGTAAGGCCTATGAGTGATTGATTAGTCAATTGAGGCATATTCTCAATTAATTAAGATGTTATAGCTAAAATGGGATGGTGGAACAAGGATGCAAAGAATAAAGTTAAGAGGAAGAAAAAGCACCAATAAAATTCTTATGTTGATTAACTGGGCCTAAATTCCAAAATAGACATGCTTATAAGACATCTTAAAAAAAAAACAACTGTCACTATTTTTGTTTAACTGTCTTTGTTTTGATTGTTATAATGGGGGATGATGAATATGGAGAAATGGATGTTATAAAGTGTTATTACTGCAAAAATGTATTAATAAAACAGAAAGAAACAGAACATTGCCACCCTAGGGCAAGGTTTCATAACCCTTTTCATGTCAAAGACCACTATAGCAGTCTGGGGAAGCCTAGGGTTCTGTGAACCCTTCCCAGGATAATGTCTTTAAAGGCATAAAAGAAAATACGTAAGATTAAAAAGTAAAGCAACAATATTGAAAAACTGATAATATTTTTTCAAGTAAACATAAGAATAGAGGGAGATTCTGAAACAGCAATTAGAACTTTGTCAAATCTATAAGATTACAAGTCATTACCCAATTGGTAAATAGTCAAAGGATATGAACGGGCAGTTTTCCAATGAAGAAACCAAAACAATTTGTAGTCATATGAAAAAATGTTCTAAATCATTATTTATTAGAGAAATGCTAATTAAAATAACCATGAGGTATCATTTTATACTTACCAAATTAGCCAAAATAATGGAAAGGGAAAGTGACAAATGTTGAGGGTATGTGAAAAAATTGGGACACTAACTCATTGTTGGTGGAATTGAGAAATGATCTAACCATTTTTGGAGAGAAATCTAGAATTATGTTCAAGGAGTTATTAAACTACCTATACCTTTTGGACCAGCAATACAACTACTAGGTCTATTTCTAAAGATGATTAGGCAAAAAGAAAAATAACCTATATGTTCTAAAATGATCATTTGTAGTGACAAATAACTAGAAACTGTAAGGATGCCCACCAGTTGGGGAAAGCTGTGGTATATGATTGGATGGAATATTACTGTGCTATAAGAATGATCAGCTCAATGAGTTTATTAAACATGGAAAGACTTCCACAAAAAAATGAAGAGCAAAATGAGAAGAGAAAAGAGAATATTGTATACAATTACAGCAATATTCTTTTAAGAACAACTTTGAGTAAATAACTTATTTTGTCTATTATAATACCTAAACTATGAGGAAAGATGCTACCTGCATCCAGAGAAAGAACTGATAAATAGAAATGTGTATGGAATAATTTTACACACACATACACACATACATATACACACATTCATATGTGTGTGGGTACGTACACCTATTTGTTTTTAATGGTAGTCTTCTCTAGGTCAGGGAGGAGGAGGGAATTAAAAAAAGAAAGACAATTTATATGAAAATTTTGTTGGATATTTGAAATAGCAAGTTGTGCATAGTAGTTTTGCATTTTCTTGTACAATTGACTTTCTTATCATACTATGCTATGGAAAAGCTTGTTTTATTCCATAACTTAAAATTAAAATAAAAAAAGATAAATAATAACAGTCACTGGCATTTTTATCCAACATAGAAAGGAAGAAAATAATTTATTTGAGTAAATTTGTACTTTCTCATTTGAGTAATTAAGTTAGTTGGTAGATTGTTAACTCTAAAAGCATTTATAACTGAAAGGGATCTTAGGGCTATATAGACAAACTAATGGTAAAACTTAGGTCCTGGACCTGGCTTACTTGAATGACCCAAATCACCCAGCTAGCTGAGACCTGAGACTATAATGAATCTGTAGTCAAATCATTGTCAATGGTTGTTACCGATCTCCTAGAGAATATACAATACCTTTCTCATTGAATGCAGCTAAAGCCTTACAGTCTTGGAGTGGTCAGGAGGAAAAGCTTCAGAAAGGGAGCACTGAAAAGGTGAGATGTAAGAAAGAGAAATAAGGATACAGGAGTTGCAAGAAAATTTGAAAGTCTTTTCTGCAAGCTTAAAAAAAAAAACTAGGTGCATGGGGGAAGTGTTATAAGGTTGTGGAAAGGTAGAGAGCAGTATTTAAGTGGATGACATACCGTAAACGGTAACGAGCAGATCACAAACGTGATGGTCATAACAGCCAGAAGTATGAGATGGTCTATCTCCTCCGACACGGACATTCTTTCCCTTTTCTTGAGGCACCCATTATTACGCTGGCCTCTGTCCGGGGAGGGCAGCCTACCGCTGCACTTTCTTCGCTGGTGCATGCGGGCTAGATTAAAGATGACACTGACGTTACAGAGTAACACTGCGACAATGAGAAGCAGTAACAGCGTGACATATATCTGCAAATAAGAAGATTTCTCCTTCTTGATGAAACACCAAGTTCCAGGACAGTACTGCACATACTGCCTGTTGTCCAGCAATGGGAAGGAGCAAAAGAGCAGAGAAAAGACATAGATGCCTGGCAGGACCACCAGCCCAAGACGCCAGGTGATGAAACGCTCGTAGAAGTAGGGATGACCGATGGAGAGGCAGCGCTCTAGAGCCATAGCAAAGAGCATCAGCATCGTGGCCAGGCTGAAGAAGGTCATGGTGAAGGCAAAGTAGGTGCACATCCGGCCACCAGACGCCAGTGCTACCAGAGTCTGATTCCGTGAGTATGATGCCAGCACCACTGGACTGATGAGGCAGGTCCCGAGGAGATCCGTGAACACCAACTCGGTCACTAGCAAGTGGAACAGGGAGATGGGGGTCCTACAGAAGCAGTTGGGGGAGCCCTGGTCACTCCGAGAGCCACCCCACCAGCGGCATATCAGTAGTGCCAGGGCTAGGAGGTTGCCCAACACTCCTGCAGAAAACATTATAGCGCTTATGGTTGGACTTTCACCAGGCGGCAGCCATAGTCGCATCTTGCAGTCCCAGGAGTTAGAGATATTGTTCATAATTGGAAACTCCCAGTTTCACTTCAGAGGGAGAAGGGATGGGAGGAATAGGAGGAGAAGGAGGAAGACGAGGATGAGAAGGAAAGAGTCAAAGGAGGCAGGGGGAGGAGGAGTAAGGAGAGCAGAGACCATAGAAGGAATTAGGGCAAGGGACACTTTCTCGTCCTCCAGGGCGCTCAGTTTCCTGGTTTAGAAAGTAAATTGTTTGCATTCCCCAGACTCCCCGGAACTGCAAACTCATTAACTACTCGAGAGTCTGTAGGCAGCTTTGCAGCCTCAGCATCCGGAGGAATGTGAGTACATCTTAACTACTTCCCTTCACTGAGCTAAGAGACTAGAGACCTCCACCAGAAGTGGGCGTGTCGGGAGGGGGAAATACTGGGAGCCAAACCGAAGTGAATGGGAGAGACTATAGCTTTGGCCCTAAGGATCTGTGAAAGTCACACTTTTTAATGAAACAGAAAGACAGAAGGAAAGAGACAGAGACAGAGAGAGACAGAGACAGAGACCAAGAGACAGAGAGAGACAGAGACAGAGAGAGACAGAGACACAGACACAGAGACAGAGATAGAGAAAGAAAAAGAAAGGAAAGAAGGAAGGAAAGAAGGAAGGAAGGAAGGAAGGAAGGAAGAAAGAAAGAAAGAAAGGAAAAAGAAAGAAAGAAAGAAAGAAAGAAAGAAAGAAAGAAAGAAAGAAAGAAAAAGAAAGAAAGAAAGAAAGAAAAAGGAAGAAAGAAAGAAAGAAAGAAAGAAAATTTAGCTATCACTGCCATAAGAAAAGGCTTGGCTTGAGCCACTTACTTCCTAAGACTGAAGAACAGGAGAAGAGTTCCCTGGGGGATTGTATAAACTATACTGGCATCTCCTTGAAAAGCTTCAGACACCTCCCCCCCCACCCCCACCCCATACAGACTTTGGCAAAGAAGAGGTAAAATGATGACCAGACAGGACAAGGAAAAGAAGTCTAGAAACAATCTATCTTCTAGAAAAAAACTTTTTAAAAATAGATTCATTAGACTCTTCTGCCTAGGACCAGCTTCAGACGCAGGTTATTGATAGGAAATAGTTGAAAAAATTATTTAGGAAGAGCCAGGGGTGACTGATTTCCAAGGAAGAGAAAAGCATGAAAGAAAAGTCAGGAAAGGACCAATTTGATTAGATAAACTTTCTCCATACAACCAAGCTAATTCGGAAGTGCTTGTTGAGACTTCAGATTTGCTCACTTTTTTCCATGTCAAGACATCACTCTGTAAACCATATTGAAATAACTTATTTGCTTTTTAAGCCACCTTTTAGAATGAGAAGAACAATACCTGGGAATGGCTGGAAAACTGACCAATTAGTTCCTAACAGTTCCTAGGGCATTTTGCATGTGTCTGAGAAGGAAAGAAGGCACCAAATTGGTGGAGAGATTACTGAACTTGATTGGGTGCTTCCTTCATGTATGCATCTGTGCCAAGAGTCAGTGCAAGAGCTTTTAAGAGAGAGAATGATTTCAGAAACTGCAGACATGTAGGGCAAGCTAGCTCTTCAACATGTCCCTGATATGCTGCATGATTCCCTAGAGACTTGAGAGAAATTTTCCCCTTGGGGGATACTGGGACATATTTTTTAGTTCAAACTGAGCCCTTTTCTCACTCCTAGACAAAGAAATCATTCATCCTAGTATATTCTAATATGTAAAACATCTTCATTTTCTGTGTGCTGTTCTGCTTAAATAAATAGTTTCATTCACTATTTGCTATTTTGATGGTCTTTTGAATAATTACTGTATGGTGAGAAAAGCACTTAGCTATTGAGTATAAGTTAAGTGGTATCCTTTCCCTTAGGAATGATTAGGCAAGAAGTTTTCCTTCTGGACCACTGAATGCTGTATCCTTAGACCAGAGACATTTGAGGAAGCAGTTAAGTAACCTTGACCCGTACTCCTCTAGTCAAAGGAAAGAGTTGCAGCCCTTCTCCTCAAAGCAAAAATCTGTCTCCCTTGGAGAAGTATGGGTTAGATTCCAGAGATATTTATCCATGCCATCCACAAACTGAGATTATAATTTGGATAACTCATAAAGACAAATCAACACGGGCACATATTAAAGATGTTAATCAATCAACAAACTTCAGTAAAAATTTTTATTAGAGGTTCACCATATGCTGGGCACAGTGTTAGACACCAAAGATACTAATACAGAAGTGAGACAGAGGGGGTCCTCAAAGAGATTATATTCTGTTAGGGAGATGCAACATGTAAATAAAAGATATAAACAAAATAAACCACATATGTGACACTTAGAATTAGGGGAATTAAGAAAGACTTCTTGAAGGAGCTAGATTTTGTGCTGATCCTTTACAGCAGTCTGGGGTTAAGAAGCAGAGATGAGGAGACTCTGGGAATGGGGGACAGAATATATAGAGACGTAAAGGAGGGAAATAGAGTATCTTATAAGGACAACAGATGAGTAGACCAGATGAACTAAAGTGCCCTGAGAGGAATTGTAAAATTCAACCAGGAAAGATAGGCTAAAATAAGGTTGTGAAGAGTTATAAATGTCAGAGAAATTTTTATTATAATCTAAAGGAAGTGGAGAGCCACTGAAGTTTCTTGAAAAGAGAATAAGACATATTCTAAAGAAGCTTATATTGTAGTAAGGGGACACACACACACACACACACACACACACACACAACACACTCACATTTAGATAATCATCCCTTCATATCTAGCTTACACCTATGCTTTCAGTCTATGTATACTCCTAACTTCCCTAGTGATGGGAAAGTTTTTCAATTACAAATATCATTTTACCATGTAAGAATGTAAATAGTTTAACTTTATTGAATTCCTAATGATTTATCTTTCCTGTTTACCTTTTTATGCTTCTCTTGAGTTGTATTTTTTTGAAAGTCAATTTTTCTGTTCAGCTCTGTTCTTTTCATCAGGAATGCTTGAAAGTCCCCAATTTTGTTAAATGTCCTTTTCCCCCGAAGGATCTGGCTAGGTGATTCTTGATTGTAATCCTAGCTCTTTTGCCCTCTAGAATATCATATTCCACCCCTCCAATCCTTTAATGTAAAAGCTGTTAAATCTCGTGTCATCCTGACTGTGGCTCCATAATATTTGAACTGTTTCTTTTGCCTACTTGCAATATTTTCTCCTTGACCTGGAAGCTCTGGAATTTGGTTATAAAACTCCTGGAAGTTTTCATTTTGTGACCTCTTTAATGAGGTGATCAGTAGATTCTTTCAATTACTATTTTATCTTTTGGTTCTAGAATATCAGGAAAGTTTATCTTGATAATTTCTTGAAAGATAATATCTAGGGATATTTTTTGTAATCATGGCTTTCAGGTAGTCCAGTAATTCCTAAATTATGTCTCCTGGATCTATTTTCTAGGTCAGTTATTTTTCCAATGAGATAGTTCACATTTTCTTCTATTTTTTTTATCCTTTTCATTTTGTTTTTATTGTTTCTCAATGTCTCATAAAGTCAATAGCTTCCACTTGCCCAATTCTACTTTTTAAGTGATTATTTTCTTCAGTGAACTTTTGGACTTTGTTTTCCATTTGGCCAATTTACTTTTTACATTCTTTTCTTCAGTGACTTTTGTGTATATCTTTTTCCATTTGGCCAGTTCTGCTTTTCAAAGCATTCTTCTCTTCATTGGATTTTTGTCCCTATTCTACATTTGGCTTATTCTGTTTTTTAAGGTGTTGTTTTCTTCAGTATTGTGTGTGTGTGTGTGCCTCTTTTATGAAGCTGTTGATTCTTTTTTCATGATTTCATTGCATCACTCTCATTTCTCTTCCCAATTTTGCTTCTACCTCTCTTACTTGATTTTTAAAATCCTTTTTGAGCTCTTCCATGGCCTGATGCCAATTCATATTTTTCTTTGATGCTTTAGTTGTAGGATTTTTAACTTTGTTGTCTTCTAAGTTTGTGCTTTGATATTCCCTGTCACCATAGGAACTTTCTGTAGTCAGGATCTTTTCCTGCTGTTCGCTCATTTTCTAGAGTATTTCTTGACTTTTAACTCTATGCTAAAATGGGGCTCTGCTTCTGGAGTGCAGGGGGTGCTGTCCCAAGCTTCAGGCTTTTTGTGCCGTTGTTTTGAGAATTAATTCTGGGGACCTATAAGTTTCCACTTCTTCTAAGATGGTATGAAGTGTGTTTACTGCTGTACATTGGTGTTGTGAGCAGGCATGCTACACTGGAACTGTGAGAAGGGTCCTTGCTCCACTGTGGCACACTCTGATATTCTAGTACTCCTCCTTCCCCTGGAACTGCCACCCAGGATTGACATTCAAATCCAAGCATGGGCAATGCAACAGAGACCTGCTCCCAGTGCCAGTTAAGAGACCCCAGTAATCCTTTTCTGACTAGATGTCCAGCCCTTTTCCATCTATGGGCTGAGAGGTTTGGAAAACACCTCTGCCACCACTAATTCAATCATTCCCAAGTCCTGTTTCTGGTTTGTTGGGGCCTGCACTCAAATGTGTGCAACAGAGCTTTCCTGCTGATTCTAAACTGTCTTGGGCTGGAAAATTATTTCATTCTATCCTTTTGTGGGTTCTGCCACTCTAGAATTTGTTTTGAGGGATTTTAATTTATTTATCTGTTTACTTTTGAGCTTTAAATTTAATTTTTTACTTTTTTCCCCAATTACATATGAAAACAATTTTAAGATTCTTTTTTCAAATTCTGAGTTCCAAACTCTCTCCCTTCCCCTATTGAAAATTTGACATAGGTCATACATGTGTAGTCATGCAAAACACATTTCCATTTTTCTAGTTGCTTGTAATATTTTTTTTTCCTTGACTTGGGAGCTTCAAAACTTAGCTATGATGCTCCTGTGAGTTTCCATTTTGAGATCTCTTTCAGTTGGTGAACAGTGGATTTTTTTCAATTTCTATTTTATCCTCTAGTTCTAAAACTTCAGAGCAATATTCCTTAAGTTTCTTAAAGTATAGTGTCTAGACACCTTTTTTCACCATAACTTTCAGGTAACACAACAATTCTTATATTGCCTTTCCTTGATCTGTTTTCCAGTTAAGTTGTTTTTCTAATTAGATGTTTCACATTTCTTTTCTATTTTTTCATTCTTTTGATTTTGGGGTCTTATGAAGTCATTAGCTTCCCCCAAATCTAATTTTGAAGGACTTACTTTCTTCCATAATTTTTTGGATCTCTTCCAACTGGATGGCTTTCTTTTCATGATTTTCTTTTGTCACTTATTTTTTAAATTTTTTTCCAATTTCTCTTATTTGATTTTTAAAGCTCTTCCAAGAACTCTTTTTGTGCTTGTGACAATGTCTCAGGCTTTATATTTTTTGTGCTGTTGTTTTCTGAACTCTATGGTACTCCTCTCTGCCCCTGAGCCATGACCACAGCCCCTAGCAATGTTGTCACCACAAGCGCTCTAACTGTGAGGGGATTTGCCTAAAACATTCATGTATCTTTATAAACATCCCGCTTCAGGATCTCATCAGCTGAACACACAATGTACCTACAATGCATTTCTATGGTAGAAAGTTCCAGTATCTCAAGTTATAAGCACTTAAAGACACATTCAATTCATCCAAATAAGGGATTTATTAAAAATACACAAATATAATGTCATATTGTCTGCAAAAAGAGATAATTTTATCACCCCATTGTTCATTCTGCTCTTTTTCTTCTCATATTGATATTACTAGCATTTTAAATATAATACTGAATAATATT
>CM053581.1:327430720-327454702 GCA_028627135.1 Pseudochirops cupreus
TTTTGCTTTGGGGCTCACTTTGGGAAGGGTTGTGTGATTTGGCCAGACGAGACTCTGGGAAGCTATTGAGCCCCTCAGCTTTGAAAAACCCAGATGTTGGTGCTTCCCTTTCTGGTAACTGAATAGGTATGGTTGTAATGGTCAGATGGTTGGAAGCCCATCTGCTGATCTGTTTCTCTGTCTGCTTGTAACTTCTGCTTGTAACTTGTGCTTATATTCTGTTTGCATCCTCTGAAGTTCAGGGTGCTGACTTTTCCCCCTGAACTAGGTAAATGATTTGTGTTTGATTGATTAAAGTGAGACTGTTAACCCATTTTGAGTTGCTTTCCTTTAGAAAAGCAGATCTAAGAAGCTGTGCTAGCTGCCGTCCTGGGTATGCTAGGGTGCTTGCTGATACAAAAGTCTACATGTGATCTCAATTATCATCAAGATCATGAGTGGAGATAAAATAAATTGAGTAACCAAACTGAAAGGGAAAAAAATATATTAATATGCCAAGAAAGACTGCTTGGGCTGATAATAGCTTTAGTTTCTTAGGTTACAGGTTGGGCTTTTATAACCTTTCAAGCTCACTTATACACAGTCAATCAGTGGCATTTTGAAACAGAAAGGAAATGTGTGGGCAGTGATGTTGAGAATTGTGCAAGTCTTGAGGATAAAGCAATTGCTAAAACAAGCCAGTTTACTTTAAAAATCAGGTTTGTTTCAGAAAATGCCATCTCTGGTTAGCCTTATCAGAAGTCTTTTGTTGATAGAAGATGTCTAAGGTAACAGAGGCTTCTTCAGATAGAACATTTTGCTCATCCTGCTATTGCCAGTAAAGGAGAGTATGGTATACATTGTACATTTTTTACCCAGTTTTTACCCAATGCCAAAGCTGTGTTTCTTCAGTTTTCAAAAGTTTCTTTATCTGGGGGGAAGAGGCTTCCCCAAAATTCATAGTACTGATGTTCATACTCATCTTCCACAATACCATCCTTTCCAATCTTTTCCAATATACTGCTCCTACTACCATTCTCTCTCTCTCTCTCTCTCTCTCTCTCTCTCTCTCTTTCTCTTCGTCTTCCTTCATGCTTAGGCTACCCCTTCCTTAAAAAACTCTCAAGACAGGGGGTGGCTAGATGGCACAGTGAATAGAGCACTGGCCCTGGAGTCAAAACTGACCTGAATTCAAATCTGGCCTCAGACACTTAACACTTAACTAGCCATGTGACCTTGGGCAAGTCCCTTAGCCCCAATTGCCCTGCCTTCCCCCCTCCAAAAAGGAAAAAAAAAACACCTCTCAAGATATCATTCAATATCACTTCCCATTGAAGGCTAAAGTTCTTGAAAGAACTGTCATTAGTTATGGGCTTTACTTCTCTTTTCATTCTCTTCTAAATCTTCTACAATCTGGCTTCTTACCTCATCACTCAATCAAAATAACCCTTTCCAAAGTTACCAATAATCTCTTAATTGCTTAATCTGATTGCTTCCCCCCCTCCCAGTTCTTGCCATTCTTGAACTCTTGATTGTGCTCCTCCTACCTGTCTGACCATTGTTTTCCAATCTCCTTTATCATAGCATCATACATAATAGGCCCCCTAACTGTGGCTGTAATCCAGTGATCTGTCCTAGCCATCTTCATTTATCTCGCTATACTGTTATGGAGATTTCATCAGCTCATGTAGTTTTTGTTATCATCTTCATGACTACAAAGTCATGAAGATGATAATAGGTTTTTAGTCATACTCAATTCCTCACTTATTCATACCAAATATATACTCATTTGCTAATTTCTGCTTCCCCATCCCTTCCACCTTCACGACTATACACTACTCTCTCACACATTTGTCTTCTTCTCTCCCACAGCTGCCTCTGTTGTTCAGGCCCTAACCACCTCTCATCTGGATCATTGCAATAATTTTCTAATTGGTCCTGTTTCTCTTTAATCTGTTCTCCAAATAGCTGTTGATCTTACTATGTCACTCCACTATTCAATAACTTAAGAATAAAATGTAAACTCTCTGTTTAGCATATATGTGTATATGTACACTTATGTATATATTTATGTATGTAAATATGAAAGCATGAAGGTATTATGGGAAGTAAGCTAGTTGTACTGAGTCAGTCTAAGTGACCGAATTTTTGAAACCTTGTTAAAAACTTTGAATACATGGCAGCATAAGATGGTGGTGCTCATGCTCATTAATTCTAACTCCCCATGATACTGCAATACATATAATTATAAATACATGTAATTTTACCTTGAAAAAAAAATCTCAATTTTCTTTGCTTATAGATTAAGAAAATGCATTGTTTATGCAGCTTGGTCCTTAGTATTCTTACATTTTGATCTTCTTAGTACTATATAATTTGCCTACAATCATGTAGTAATTGTCAGAAACGGACTTGGGTCTTCCTGACTTCAAGTCAAACATTCTATCTCCTCCCTCTTCCTTACTATGCTGAAGGATATGGGTTACAAAAGAACTATAAGATAAAGACCGAGAAGCATGTACTATTGGTGTTCTTTAAAGGATAATGTGGTATGGAAAATGGGCATATGTCCTAATTTTCAATAAAGCAATTTTTTTTCAAACTATAAGGCCAGTGAGTTTGACCTCAAAATCATGGCCAAATTCTAGAACATTTTATTAATGGGATGCCTTATGAGAATTCAGAAGGGAAAGCAATGGTCACTAGAATAAAAACATGTCCTGCTGGACAAACTTTATGTAGTGGCCAGGCATAGAAAAAGCCCTGAAAGGTCATTCACTCAGGCAATCAATCAACATTTATTAAGTGCCTACCATATGTCGGTCACTGTCTTATATGCTAGAGATACAAAGACACTGAAAACAGTGCAGAGCTTAAGGAGTTTGCAGTCTATTTGGGGAGACAACATATACATTCGGTGAAAGAAATCTAGGTTAGGACCTCATTGATCAATTAAGGAAACCAGGAAGTAAGACAAAGGAATTTATTAACACCAAGACAGTACACATTGTTGGACCAGCCCCCATTTAATCTATATGCTGTTTTTATAGACAGGAGTAAATAATTTCCACGGACGGCAAGGGGGAGTGAAATGGATAAAGCACCAGGCCTGGAGTCCTGAAGACCTGAGTTCAAATCCTGTCTCAGATGCTTATAAGCTGTGTGACCCTGGGCAAGCCATATAACCCTGTTTGCCTCAGTTTCTTCATCTGTAAAATTATCTGGAGAGTATCTTTGCTAAGAAAACCCTAAACAGGGTCACAGAGAATTGGACATGATTGAAAATGACTCAACAACAACCAGCAATTTCTATGTAACAAAAAGACAACCTAGATTGGTCCATGTGTCAAATGAGGAGATGGGTGTCGTGGTGTGTCAGTTCTTCACTCACCTTTTGGCATATTCTCAACATCTAATGTTTAAATTACAAACTTTTTTATATGCTATCCAACTATTGATGAGTGCCGTATCTAGAACATTGTAGAAAATATTCACCATATTTTTAACATGACAAAATGTCAGAACTGGACCATAGATGTCAGCTTTATTTGCAAAGAAACAAACAAAAAACCAGCCTCTTTGTGAAAATGCCATAGGTTACATTGAATAGTGGTTTAATGAGCTGCAATACTATATCTGCAAGCTGATGGATTTTATTGATTGATCTTTTTCCAAGTAAAGGAATCCAATGACCTAATATTTGTTTTTAATATCTACTGCTAATCAATTTTTTTAGTCCAAATTTGCTAGGCATATTTGACTTATATTGAGAAACTTTACAGTGTTCTAGAAATTGTTCCTCATCAACTTTGATCTCTATCTCCCTCTCTCTCCCCCCATCTGTTTCTCATTATCTTTTATACTGCTAGAGAACGAACTTATTGATTCATTGTCATGAGAATCAGATGAGGAATACCTTTTCTCTACCTCATGCATTACAATTGTACCATTTATATTGCTGAATTCACTCTAAAAGTTCATCATACAATGAGTCAGATGGGAAATTTCTTATTAGTTTTAAATTTGGTTCTTGGAGTCTCTTAGACATTTTATCAGTAAGGATGAAAACAAAGCTATATGATTGTGATGACCAAATTACAAATTCTGAAAATCTGAAAAACCAGGAAAAACAAATTAGTAAAATAGTGGAAACAATTTGCAAAGATAAAATTACATTTCACTCTATAAATACATAATTCATATTGTTTTACAAACATTGGATGAATTTTACTCTTGCTCTAAGGGGAAATGATGTAACCTAAAAGACGTGATAGACAAAAAAATGATCTAACAGAAATAAATGTAGGAATATTTCCTCTTATCTACAATAAAAGTATAAGCATTTGATTTTTTTATATATCTGGTCCTTATAGGTAGAACCATATATTTTATTTCTTTTGTTATTTGAAAAGTCTTTAGAACTACAATAAGCTAAACTGGGTTTAAAACAAAGAGGAACAAAGATACAGAAAAAGTCATGAAGTAACAAGTAGAAATACCTAAGCCTTTTGAGTTTCAAGTGTCTAAAACAACAACAAAAACAAAAATTCAGGTTAACTTTTTTGTTAAGGTTTCTCACCCAATCATTTATTTTTAAATATAGCTCTTTCCACACATGCATACATACATACACACACACTATTTTAATCTCAAAATGCCATTCTTATAGTTAGGAAAAGAAATAAAATGTGGGGGAAAAACCCAAGTAGCTGGATGTACACACTTTAAAATCCCACCTAAAATTAATTACCTTTTAGTTCAGCAGTGAGTAGATGCTACACTGCCATTTCAACATAGGTCACTGCAATAAATGCACGTTTGAACCTATTTCATCGAAGGAGAAGTCATGCTCTTCATCCATATAAGCAAAAATATACAAATCAAAAGGTAAAAAGAAGCCTGTAAAACATCTCGCAATTTCATTTTATATGCCCATAAATAAAGCTGGACCACAAAAAACAAAATATTTGGATAGTAAATTACAATAGAAGACTTAAAATAGAATAAATAATTTTATAAAGCTAAGTTTTCTTATTTTTTAAACCCCCAAAACTTAAATTCAATATTATATATTCTATCTGAATTTTCTATTTTCAATGAAAACTCTATCTAGTGAGACTAGTGTCTAGGGAACCTCTCTCACTGCTGATGAAGATTAATTTATAACAAAATCTCGTGGAAATGAATGATGTAAACTAAAATAAATAAAATAAAATATAAAAAAAGTTTAAAAAAAAAGATTAATTCAAAAAGATAATTGAGCTGCAACTGTTTGACCAGCTAAATAGTGATGAAAACTACTTCACACTAACTCCATCTGCATAAAAGTATTGAACAAATCTGAATGACTTTCCAAACACAAAGTGAGTCTGACTTTCATTCTGGGGGAAAGAATGTACATTTTAACCAATTTCATATGGAATGAAATGTTTTTTAAGCTCCACAGAAGGGAAGGAAGCAGAATCTGACTTTGAGGCTTCCCTCTACTAGTGACACTTACTTACGTGCAGCTCCTTTTAACCAGAGAAAACTACAATAAGCTAAGCCAAAGGGAACAGAAATCTCTCCAAGGAAAATAATTCTATTGTAAAGAGATTTTGACATGATGCAACTTTAGAAAAATAAGTACTTTTGCCACTGAGGTTTTACTGGGTTAACACACTTAAAAAAAGCAGAGTTAAACATAATAATTATAACCAGCTAGAGATGTTAATACTGGTTTCCATACACATATCTATACATAGATTACCTGTATTTAAACATATTGACATAGCACCATAGCAAATTCAAGTGATTTTAAAGATAGCAACAAACTTGTAAATATGGATAATGCAGATTGTTATGAGGTCAAATTACAACTATGAATTACTTTTAATCTGAATTTGCATGTTGATACTGTTTAATCCTTTCTCAGTCTCATCACACAAGAAATTATCCAAGTTTTAAATATTTTGTTTAAAATGGCTTTGCGGTATTTCTGGTCTTGCAGAATGCTTCAGCAGATTATGTATTTTGAGGTAGGCAAGTAACATTTATTATATATACACATATATCTATCATTAAACCCTCACATGGTAAATCTGATTTGGATGGGGTATCAGGCTATAAGCTTGGATAAGTCAACATTTTAGAAGTGAACTTACTAGTTTATATAAAGATATTGATTTTAAATAATCTAAATTAATAGTTTTGTGTTTAGTTTTTAATTGCCTAATTTATGGTTGAATAGATTGAATTAATTTTTTTAGCTATTTTTGTAGCTGAGAATGAAGTTGCAATAACGATTAATTCCTTCTATTTCATGCATATAAAATGGGAAATGGGAAGAAAAACCAAAGGAGGTATATAAAGGAGTCCAATTATACCTTCAAAAACGAATTCATGAACTCAGCCACCAAAGAAATACATGCTGAGAAAGATAGGCCAGCATTGCCAATGACACTATGGTAGACCAAACATCCTAGAACCACAGGCTCCTCCTTGACCCCACCTAAGTCTCTTATCACTGAAGGAGAAAGGTGAATTGCTCAAGCTCTCCAGGTTCTCTGAGGATGATGGCATTAATGGTACATTTTAAACTTGAATTTCTCCAGTTCACAACACAACAAAAATGAGGAGCAAGGAGGGAGGGATGTGTTGGTGCATTTGGCTCACTTGGTAACTATGGCTTAGATTACTTCAGTAAATGGCTCCATTCTTACTCTTACTTAGACTCTAAATCAATATTGTAATAAATGTTTGTGTGTTGGCAAATGGGGATACTGTTCCATAAAAAGCCCGATAACCCACAATTTGGAGAAGAATGGGTTTAACAAAACCATATCCTGACTGGTGGATTCAGCTTATCAAGTGAAAAGCAACTTCTATTGGTCAAGAATGACTAGAATTCATTCTGAGTCCTTTTTAACCTCTGTCTACAGCAGTCAGTAGCCATTACGTGTAGCTTGCAGAAAGCATTCTAGATTAACATTTATCATAGAGAATGCAGGCTGGGTATACGTGCATACAAGGCAAAGAATCAAGGCAGTTGTATGGGCAAATTAGGCAAAAATGTTGGCCTTGTTTGGCCTAAAATGTACAGAAATTGCTTAATTTCTCTACTTTTATGTAGCTAGGTACCGCCTTTGGGAATTTTTAGCTAACAATGAAACTTTTAACTACTCAATTTGGTAGTGACTACTCAAAACATTATCAATTAAGAAACTAAACGTCATCATATCTCCAGATTGCTAAAACATATTGTGAAATGAGAGGGAGAAAGGACAAATGGACAAATTATGGTATCAACATATTATATAAGATTTTCATAGGGGCCACTAAGTGGCGCAGTGAATAGAGCACCGGCCCTGGAATCAGGAGGACCTGAGTTCAAATTGACCTCAGACACTTGACACACTTACTAGCCCTGTGACCTTGGGCAAGTCACTTAACCCCAATTGCCCCCCCCCAAAAAAAAGCCAAAAAAAAGTTTTTCACAGAAATGATTAAGAGAAAACTAGAATCATTCTGTGAGCAAGCCACTGTTACAATGACTAAAAACAATATATAACACTCAGCTCTAAGAATGAAAAAAATTTCTTTTTTGCTGTCCTCATGCCTTAGGGATATATTTTTAAAGCAAAAGTTACCTCCCAAATAAAAGCAGATTTCTGCAAGCTCTAACTCTGTATGACATACCTTAAAGTAAGTTCAAGTAACATATAAGCACTTGTGAGTTTTCCTCTTTAGTGATATTTTATGCTCTATAGTAAATATAGAGGCAAACTGGGGGAACTATTATCTTCCTTTTATTTAATATGGAAACTTTAATACCATGATTAAATTATAAAATTAATAGAATTCCCTGTGGATGTCATTAAATAAAATTTTAATAAAAATCTTTTAAATCTTCAGGAAGTTAAACACAACATAAATCCACTCAATCACCACCAAAAAGGATCTGCAGTGGCTTTGGAAGGACTGAATGAAAGCCAAAATATTGAGGCAAACAATGAAAGCAAATCCATAAAATATTTTGAAACTAATTCTGCTTTTCAAGACATGGAAAGCAAGCAAAAGTAATTTGGTGTCAGGAAAGTGACATACCACTATTACATTTATTAATCTGTCTTGTGAAATGGCAGCAAAGAGAAATGCTATTCAGCTACATAAAACTGTGAAGTGTTTTCATATTCTGTAAACTTAGTGCTGGTAGCGTCTTGTTGAGTTGAAAATGGCCAATGTATTGCAGCAAATGACTGATGAATAACAATTCTACACGTGTTATTTTGTTGCAAATACTGAATCAGACAGCTTCTACAGAAGGTATGCAAACACTCGGTTACAGCTGGTATCCATTGCACAGGCAGCACGTGCTACGGGCATTTCCGTCCCAAAGCTTAATCTTTCCGGTCAATATCTTCGGTGTCCCTTTCCAGGTGTTTTGTCTTAAGTTTGTCTTCTCAATGGGTTTGTATACTACTGGCTTTACTGTTATGCCGGGTATTCTGTCTTAGTCTGCATTTTGGGTCTTCACCCTTGCTCTTTTCCTCTGCAGCCTTGTTTATTTTCCATTGTCCAGCAGACAGACTGGCATCTCATGCTACATTTAGGAAACTCTAAAAACTAATCTTCATTTTACTTGTAAAAATGCTGATGACAGTGTAAGTTCGCTGCAGCTTCACAAGCTGCGAGTCGCCCATCCGCGGCGGGGCGGGGGGGGCGGGGCCCGCCGGGGAGGCAAGAGGGGGAAGGGGACCCGCTCCCTCCCGGGCCCGCGAAAAGGAGGGGAAAAAAATCGGTCCGGGTTTAAAACAAAGAGGCGGAAACGCCCGACCAAGCCCAGCCCTGTGAGGAGTCGGGGGCGCCACGTTCCGAGCTTGCACGCCCAGCCGGCTGGCATCCGGGGCTCTCCCCGCCCTCGGCACGCAGGCGCGACGACCGAGCGGAGCCAACCGAGGTGGAGAGACTGCGAGGGAGGGGGCGGGGCGTCCGCGAGGGAGGGGGCGGAGGCGGCCGCGAGGGAGGGAGCGGAGGCGGGGCGGCAACAATTCAGGTTAATTGACCCATGTGGTTCTTTTAATATTTAAATTTTCTCAACAGTAAAATGGGTTTAACAGTATTTGTGCTATTTCCTTAACAAGGTTGTTTTGAAGATAAAATGTAAAATATTTTTTCAAATTTAAAAAAGCAAAATACATAAGCATTAATATTACTCCTCTTCAAATCCTCTTTGCACAATGCATATTTAACACTTGCTAGTTAATTGTACTTAATAATCAGTAAAAGAAAAACAGCCAAGATTTCTTCATTACTTGTGTGGCATCTCAAGTTTTAATTTTCTATTGACATATTACATAGCATTGAGATACAATATTTAAGTTGTATTTCAAACTCCTATTTACTAAATATAGCTTGAAGTAATTTTATTTTTTAAAATGAATGTTAGCTTAAAATTATGTTGTGTTTTGGGTTTTTTTTAAAACGTTAGTCTTCATTCTGACTGAGCTTCAGTGTCATGCAGCTTCATGTTCTCCGGGTTTCTTATGGAGCTAACTCTTATAATATAATTGATTGCCGTCTTACAATATAAAGCAGAAATCACTGGGACACCAGACAAAGGAGCTGAGTCAGACTAAAACGAAAATCTGATGCATATTATTACATGCTATTGAAAGTTAGTATGTCTTGACAGTAATATGACAAATATTTCCAGATGTTCAACTTTTTGACAAACCAAAGTAAATTGAACAAAGTTCAGTCCTATCTGCATTCACTTGAGTTTAGGTAAGGCCATACATCATCTGTCGTATTGATGGAATCCTAATAAAGCTGCCCCCAGCCCCAACATTCTAACTCACTTATGGACCCCACTGAACAGCAGGCATGTCCTGATTGAACCACACAATCTGGCTTTAACCACACCACTGCCCCCAGACTCAGTATAGTCACTACTTGTAGCTAGCCAATGCCCCAAGGTCCAGTTCACCTATTTGAACAGGTGTGTTTTTATACTTAACCACAATCACATCATCCATTTAGCCCAAGACAGGACCACAATGCCTAACTATCCATCTTGATCAGAAAGGACCACAACAGCTAGCTAATCAGAAAGTAGCACAGCCAGGATGTTTGACCATCAAACCACAGAAAGGACCCCTCCTCTATTACCTAATCCTTTAACAAACCCCTCCTGCCTTTTTAATATTCATCAATACGCTATAAATTTGCCAGTGTTGTCTTACTAAGTTGCTGGTTCTTCTTGGAACCTAGTCCACTTCTGAGGGGTGTCAGTCCTCAGTAAATGCCTGTACTTGGATTAGAGGTGGTTTGACTGAATTCTTTGAGACGGTGCCACTGCAACACACCATGAAACTAACATTACTGAACTTCAGATAAAACAATGGCAAACAAATAAATTTGTACTACCAAATGTACTAAAATTTATTGCCCTACAGAATGAAAAAAAATTTCAGAGCAGCACCATCTATAGTGTATATATAGCAATTTTTTTTCAGAGCATTCTGATTGTGGCAAAACTGTGTCTGTTATACGACGCTCAGTTCTGGGTACTGCACTGATAAAATGGGGAATGTCCAGAGGAGGACAATCAGAATGGCAAACGGCCACAAAAAATAAGTTGAAGAAAAATAAGTTATTCCCCAATAGACAGATGAATAAAAGGTGTGTGTATGTGTGAGTGTGTGTATGTGTGTGTGTGTGTGTGTGTGTGTGTGTGTGTGTGTGTGTAGCTCTGCTGGCAAAAAAAAAAAAAGCAAATCAAAGCAGCCATAAGAAAAATGCTCTAAATCAATGAAAATAAGAGACAGGTAGTGACCAGAAAAGATGGCAGTGTAGGAAGAAGCAGTAGAAACGAGCTTTCTTCCGCAACTACTCTTACAACAAAGGCTGAAGAATAGTAAAGACCAAGTAGAGATTAACAAAACTAAGAAAACATCATCATGTGTCATTTTTCCAGCCCAGGTCAGGATAGGAGCCAATGCGATGTGAACAGTGAGACCATCCAGAAAGGCTGGCTCGAAGTCTTGTAGCATGGGAACAGAACATGGCCGTGTTTCATAGCAAGGAGCAGCATAACAAAGCCAACACAGCCAGAGTGTGAAGCTGTATACTAGGCATGGAGCAAGAATAGAAGCAATCTTATAACTCTCTTATTCTGGCCCAAGAGCAGGATCTTGAATTCAGCCCATTGTCCCAGGCTGGGACTAGCAGTTCAGCTCAAAATTGAATCTACAATTCTGTGATTCTGAACCTAGAGAACTTTTCAGCAAGTTAATGGAGTAAGCAGCCACCTACTAGGGCTCCACTGGGTGCAAAATTGCAGTTGTGTCACCCAGACAGAAACAAAGAAGGCAACAATTTCACCCTAGATCACTTTTTTTCTTCCTTCTTTCCTTCCTCCCTCCCTCTCATCTTTTCTACTTCTTTCTTCCTTCCTTTCTTCCTTCCTTTCTTCCTTCTTTCCTTCTTTCCTTCCTTCCTTCCTTCCTTTTTTCTTTCTTCTTTCCTTCCTTCCTTCCTTCATCCCTTCCTTTCTTTTTCCCTTCCTTCCTGGAGAAGGATTAAATGATTGGTACAACAAGGGAATGTTATAAATAGAGTTTATCTGGATTTCAGCAAGGCATCTGACAGTATCTTTCATGGTATCCCTGAAGACATGATGGAGATATGTGGGTTGGATAAAAGTATACATGATTACATGTTTAATGCATGTTTGAAGAATGTGAAATTCAATTTAGTGTGAATTACAAAGTTATACCAAGTCACATTTAATATGAGCCAAAATTCAATTAATGCAATATATATGAACTAGTTGAGAGTTTTAATATGCTGCTATATTGTCAGTTTGTACTTGTTCATGATTGAGCAATGACATCATCATGTGTGGATGTAATGTGCTTTTGCATACCATATTACCAACAGTTGTATTAATTTTTTTATTTATTTTTTTAAATTTTATTTTAGTTTGCATCATTCATTTCCACAAGATTTTGAGTTACATATTTTCTCCCCATCTTTCCCCTACCCACCGCCCCAAAACAGCCATCCCAGTGTATCCCCCCTGCCCCAGTCTATTCTCTCCTATGTCTTCCCCCCTCACCCCTCTGACTTTTCGGTAGGGCAGGATGGATCTCCCAACCACAGTGCCTGTGTATTTCAAGTTCCAGTTGGGTGAAGTTAATAATAAGTTGTATTAATTTTTTTAAAAGAGCCCTTAACAGGGGCAATATACTTCAGATGGAAATATTGCCAGGGAAAACAAGAGGTTTGTTACTACATTAGAACCAAAATTTGATGTGAATGAATGGCACAGGTGTGGTCAGTGTAACTCTAAATTAGACAAAATGTCATAATGCCCAAGCCAACAGTAAAAAATACAATCAAACACGCAGGCAAAAGACACAAAAAAGGAAAAGGTTTTTTTGGGTTGTTTGTAGACAATCACATGGAATAGAAATGTTACCAAGTACTTTTTAGCTGTATGGATTGAAGGCTGCAATAAAAGATGAATTCCTTTTAGCCGCCATTCAGGCAAAAGCTTCAAGTTTATTTAAGGTAGTGAAAGAAAATGGAAATGAAATGGATAATGAAGAAACTTACTATAATCATTGGTTGGTACCACAGCTTTAAAAATTGAATTCGGTTGTAGAATGTTAAAAATTATCAGGGGGAGAGTAGCTATGTGGCTCAGTGAATAGAGCACCGGGCCCTGGAGTCAGGATGACCTGAGTTCAAATTTGACCTCAGACACTTAACATTTACTAGCCCTGTGACCTTGGGCAAGTCACTTAACCCCAATTGTTCTGCCCTCCTCCCTCCAAAAAGCGGAAAAAAAAAAAAATCAGAGAGGTCGTCAGTGTAGAGGAGGATATTATAACTATAAATCTTCATGTTTTGAAGAAAATACTTAAAGAAGGAGAATATGACAATCGACCCATTTTTAATGTGGATGAAGCAGGCTTAATCTGGAAAAGGAAGCCTTTCCGAATTTATATTTTGAAAAAATAAAAGACTCAAATTGGATTTAAAGTGTCTAAGGATCATATTATACTTTTATTGGGAGGTAATTCAAAAGGAGATTTTAAATGGAAACACTTATTTATCAGTCTTGAAATGCTCTTGCTCTGAGAAGCTAAAACTATCTAATATTTTTAGTTCTTTGGTAGTTAAATAAGAAAGTGTGAGTGACTAGAACGGTTTTTAAAGACTGATTTTCAAGTTATTTTAGCACAACTGTTGAAAAATATTTCAAGGGCAATAACACAGCATTTAAAGCATTAATTATTTTAGATAATACCTGAATCTTACCTCCCACTGTGTCAGATGGCAGTAAGAGGGCAGTGTACTGTATACCGTATACCTTCTTTGTGCAGATGAAGTGATTTGATGGTTTGGTAACACCAAACTCACAGCCTATAGTGGCTACAGACATTCTAAGACAAAGTATATCTAATACCTACATCACTGACTTTGCACACTTGGGCTTAGAGCTGAAAGGACTAACACTACACTTTGGGGCCATAACTGCCAACATAAAATTTGAGTTTTAAAGGCAGTGACTACACAGGGAGTTCTTTGTTCTATAATGATATGAAGAAAAGACCAGTGAAGCATCTAGTAGGATACCAGCCACTCCACAAACTTGCATTAATCTTGCCTCTCATTTTTTTTCTCTGTTGTACATAGTGAATGTATGTAGTTGCCAATTGAAAGTGAAGATATGGTTACTAATAAAATCAAGAGAGTGCTTGAAGTCCCAAATGTTAAAGACAGGAATGTTGAGATTGTAATTATAACTTCGAATAATGCAAATTTGAACTTGACCACTTAATGGTCAAGGGAATCTAGCAGGTTTTGAGTACGAGTAGCTAGATGGTGCAGTGGATAATGTTGGGCCTAGAGTCAGGAAGACTCATCTTCTTGGAGTTCAGATCTGACCTCAAGACACTCACTAACTGTGTGACCCTGGACAAGTCACTTAACCTTGCTTGTCTCAGTTCCTCATCTATAAAATGAGCTGGAGAAGGAAATGACAAACCACTCTATTATCTTTGCCAAGAAAACCCTAAATGGGGCATTGCACATGGCTTTCGTTTTAATGAAAAAATGGAAGAGTCTTTCAATTTAAATAATTTGAAATCTATTTGCTGGTAGGAATTTTTATCTCTTATCTGGAAGATTCAAAACATAATTTCTTCAAAATATGCTTCACTGTAAAATTACTTTGGTAAAATGCAACAATAAAAATAACTACCAACAACAGAATTAGGTACTTTTGTAAACAAAATGTTTTAGCATAAATATGTACAGAGTTTTAAATATTAGAACTGTTTTTTATATGCTTTGAATGATAGTATCTTAGTGTTATGCTACTAAGACTAGGTTTTAAGGGTAATATCTTGTTAGTATAATCAATATTATTTATCTTATTTAAAATTCACTAATCTCCATTGTCATACAATTATTAGTTATAGTAATGATACAAAAAATATACATAACATGTAACACTTGATTTTTATAACTCTATGAAGGAGGTAGGCAGGTATCTTATGGATGGAGAAACAGAGGCTCAGAGAGTTTTACTTGGTCCAAGTCCTACAATTGATTAGTAGCAGAGTTATGAAGAATTTATCTATCTTGAGCAGAAATGTGACAGACTACCTCATTTTTTTTACTATCATCTGAAATTTAGCAATGGTAGTAATGAATCTGCTATTCTTATTTTAAATAAATATGCATCTTTGAGTCTTAGGAAGATTCTTGAAACTTTCCCAGGCTTTTAAAAAATCTTGTTTGGAAATACCATAAACATAGCAAGATTAGGCTATGCCTATACAAAGACCTTACATTTTATTTTAACATTTTCCACTTTCTCAAAGTACTTTTTCATTTATTTTCTCATATATAACAATAATAAATCAGAAAAGTAAATTCAACCATCCCAATGTATAACAGATTTGGTGACAAAATAAACAAGTGCTTATAGATCTTACTTGATGGATCCATCACGTAGACTACTGTGATAAACTTGTTGGCAAAAGTTTACATTGGCAGTTTGATATTGAGCATGTATACCAGACACTAACGATATTCAAATACCTATATATAGTCATATGATCAAACCATCTCCATATATGAAGCTTATTCCTTCCTCAACTGTATCTGGTAGGATCCCTATTCTCCCTTCAAAGTACTGTTCACATGCCATTTCTTAAACAGGGACCTTCTGATTCTCTTCCATACCACCTGCTCTAGTTATTAGCACTCTCTTTCTCTTGATATTGCATTTGTACACATTTTAAATTTCCTTACTTATATATAGGGTAAGTTCCTTATATATAACCCCCCAGGAGACTTTAAACACCTTGAGGGAAAGGGCTGTCATTCTTCTCTTTGTACCAGAGCCTAGTACATATCTTGCTCATAGTAGGGGATAAAAGTTTTTTGAATTAAACTAGCTGTATGTAAGAAGCTTTGCAAACAATAAAGTGTCACAGAAATTTTTATTGTTATTACATTCTATTTATTTCTTCCTCTATAATAAAAAGAACCAATACAATAAAATTAAATTGATCATTTAATGATAAATATTTGATCTGTGGTATGATGGGACATTCCAGTGACTAGAACTAAGTTAAATTAATATATAATCTAAGGGATATAAATTTTATCCAGGACTTTAAAATAGTTATAATTTTTAATTAAGGTAATAAATTCAAATGCCAGATTAGTCAGTCAAAAAGCTCTGACATATTTCCCAAAATTCTGCAGTTAACTAAATTTTGAAAATCACAAATCATTATAATTGTTTAAACATCTTTCCTTCCCTTTTAAATGGAGTTCTTTTTCCAGTGTTTCATTTTCATTGTTTAAGCAACTTCCATTCTGATTGCAGATTTATCTTCATTGTCCCTTGTCGTGCTGCTGTAGATCAGTGGTTTTTGTACATCTAAACATATTCTGTGTAGGAAACCGGGCAATTTCTGTGTAGGGAACTGTGGCATCCATTCTGCTAAGAAAATTGTAAGCAGGAAGAGGTGGCTTCCACTCTTCATCAGATAAAGTTGCTAGGAAAAAAATAATGTTAACAGTTAAAAGTACAGTTGTTAGAAGGCTAACTAATGAAAGTACACAAACTTTTTTTTAAATGGTATCATTTTCAGCTATTTTTGCAAAAGAAACATTTTATTTTCACTAATAGCAAGAAACTTGGTAAATGTGTTTTCTTAGGATTAATTTTTTCTTTTTGAAATCTTTAGTTATCAGCCCTTATTTTTTCAACTAACTTTTTATTCAACATCAACAATATATCATACATATGTAAGTATGCAAAAATTGCATGTTGAACAGACTAAACTAGAAAATGGAAAAGTGATTTGATTTTTCAGATAATCTAAGCATTAAATGTAGTCAAAAAGAAATTCAAGATTAAAAAAGCTGATGTTATGTCCATGACTATAGGAAGACATGAAAGAGAAGGAGGGGATGGAAATAAGATTGAGGTTTCATCTCCTTTTGCAACCATATTGGTATCTGGAAGTATGACATAAGTTAACTAATTCTTATTTGTATCTCCAATAATTCTCCATTGAGATGGAGATGTCTCCATTTTAGACATGAATTCTGGAATTTAGCTGAAATTTTCAAAAAATACTATTTGGAAGAACCATAAAGCAATAAAGGAGATTGAGCAAGGATATGATTGGTTATGGTTTCATCCCAAACTTCCGATCATGCATATTTCAGTTTCCTATATATGTTACATGTGTAACCAAAACTTAAAAAAACACAAATCCAAATGAAGGAAAATGAATTCTGCTTTCCAGAAACAATTGCAGCATAATGTTAAGCAAGTCAGAGATGTTTATGAGACAAATCTGAGCATTTCTCATAAGTAAAAAAAAAAATTGAGAAAAGACTTTTTGAAAGTTCAATGAATAAAATTATTTCAATAAATTAATTTATCAGATTGTAATAAAACAAAAAAATTAACAAATATTAATTTATAGCCTTCTTCTTCACCTTTTTTTTTACTGGACCTGTGATTTCATTAATATAGGGAACTCCCATTAGTGTAGATCAGCACCTATTCTTCAATTTATAGTATTAGAGACTAATTTATTTGAGACACTGAGTAGTTAAGTAACTTGACAATAGTCACAAACAAATATGAATCACAGGCAGGACTAGAAACCAGGTATTAACGGGTACCATGACTAGCTGGCCTCTATCTGCTATGCCATATTTCCACTTATTGACATTATTATCCAAACACTAAATTTTGGATTGCTGATTCCTACAGACAAGGTAGTCAATTCAAAGATGATATTAAGATGAATTTAAATATTTCTTGAATATAAGAGGTAGATGACTGGTAAGAAAAGAGTTTGCAGGCCTCTGCACTAAAATACAACAAAACAAAGCAAAACAAAACTTCAGGCAAGGCAAATTATTTAGCAATTCATTCATTTTTATTTATTTATTTAAACTTTTTTTTTTTGCTTTTTTTTCATTCATTAATTTCTAAAGGTAAACACTGCAGCCTAGTGGTCTGACCAGGCTGACAGGATATTAAAATGATTTAAATCTTGTTCCGTTGAGGATGAGCTGAGCTAAACTGAAGACAAAACAGATCCCATCTTTGGCTAAATAATTCAGAATTGGAAGGGCCATTAGCGAGGATCTAGTATATTTCTTCATTATACAGATGAGAGAACTGAGGCCCAGAGAGGTTAAGTGATTTGCCCAAAGTTGCACAGATATAGCCAGAATCTGAATCCAGATCCTCTCACTCCTAACTAACTGGCAAAAAATAAAAGTGTTTGGTAATAAATGCTACAAAGGTGGCTTAGGAAAAGTTTTACAAATGAAACTAGTGTTAACAAAGAAGTGAGAGGCGCTGTGGCATAGTGGATAGAGGAACAGTTTTCGAGTCAGGAAGAGCTGGCTTCAAGTGCTGCCTCTGACACATACTAACTGGTGAACATGGCTCTCAGTGTTCTAGCAACTCTGTCAATACTAAATTGCAGATAAACATCCATGGAAAGAGTTTTTAGGAGTTTCTCACTGTGGATTCACAGGTCTGAACCAAAGAAACAAACAAGGAAGGTAAAAGCAGCACGTTTCATAGCTGTGAGAGATACATACTCTGAGGGATGCTGGATAACAATATGGTACAATAGAGAATGCAGTCAACTGACTAGCACACAGACCTGGACAACAAGAATATATTTCTGGGGAAGTTTTTTTTGGAGGATTTATCTATCTATTTAGTTAAAACAATGAAAACTTCCTACCTTGATTGCAACAAAGCATATGATTTTGGGAATCCAAAATGAGTGGTGATTCAAGAAAGAGAATGGTCTCTAATAATGAAGTGGCACTTCTCTTTGCTAAGGCCAGTCCGACTAAGGTACCTTGACTTCATCCTCTCCCTCTATACAGTTTAGCTTTTCTTTATCTCCTTGTTATTTCCTTACTTCCTTGAAACAGGCCAAAGTCTCTTCATACCTAAGAGATCTTCAAAAGATCCTATCGTTCCCTCAAGCTATTGTTCTATATCTCTCTCCTCCCTTTCAACAAAATTCCTAGAACAAAGTATTAGTCATATTTGTTGCCTCTCTCCCTCTTCAACACTTTCCAATCTGGGTTCCACACTCATCCCTCAATTTAAAGGGATTTTTCTGAATTACCAGTGATCCTTTAATTGCCAGATCTGATGGTCTTTTCTCAAGTCTTCATCCTTCTTTAATACTCTTGATTCAATTGATGCTGTTATCACTTTCTACTCTTGAATTCTCCTTTCTGAGCATTTATAAGCCAGGAATGCCCTTTCCAAGATCTCTCCTCTCTTTTCTGACCAGTCCTCATTCCCCTTTGCTGGCTCATCATGCAAAATCTGGCAAGTGATTTTAGACAAGGAAGGAAGGAGAGTGTAGCCAGTGCAGGGGAAATGGCCTAGGCAAGAACAAGCTCATGGGCTGCTTGGCTGTCCTGGGAATGAGGATAACCTGCCTGATTTCATTCCTCAGCGATTAGTATAATCTTACCTTATGATAGCCTATTTATCTTACTGATTCTGGATCTGGAGTTGTCATCCCACAAATTCTTGTTAGTATTCCTTTCAAGCTGAGAGGTGGTAAGGCCCACCCCCTTGACCTATAACTTTAAGTCTTTAAGACCTGTGAGACGACATGAGTTACAATCATACAGAATCACCAGAAAAGGCTGATGTTAAAGAGATCAGCTTTTGTTTCAGGGAGAATCTCGGTGTCATAAAAAGTACTTTATAATATATCCCAAAAGCAACTGAGTCAATTTTCTTCCTCTTATTCCATTCTGATTCCAGTTCACTGTCCACCTTTAGAGAATACATTCTACTAAATATCACTGTATGAGCAATAGGTATTTTTTTGCCCATTTGATTTTTTCTATATAGACGGACAGCTACACTAAACTTTTAATGGAAATAGCCCATTTCTTTTTTAAAATTTATTTTCAACTTTTCAAATAGCAAATTTTTAAGAAATCAATCTGTCCTTTCCACTTTCAACAACCTTCACCACATACAAATTGAGCAATTTTTTAAAAATCCCTCAATAACTACATCATCCAGCAAAAGAAATTCCTATACTACTAACGTCCAAAATGCATGTCTCTTTTTCCACTTTAAATTCTCACATCTCTGTCAGAAGTAAATGGCAGGTTTCATTAATCATTGTTCTCTTGGATTTATGGTCTATCATTGCATTGATCAAAGTTGTTTTTCTCTATAATGTTCTCATTATATAAATTGTTTTCCTAGTTTTATTCACTTTGCACTTTATCAGCTCACAAGGGTCTCCCCAGTTTCCTTTGAAATTATGTATTTCAAGAAATATTTCATTATTTCTTATGGCACAATAATATTCCATTACATCCATGTGCCATAAGTTGTTCAGCCATTACCCAATAGAAGAATTTTCCATTTTTGGCTATGATGAGAAAAATTGCTATAAAGATTTTTGTATCTATAGATCCTTTTCTTCTTTTACTTCTTTGGGATATAGGCCTACTAGTGGGTATGTAGTATGTTAAAGGGTATGCAAAGTTTAATAACTCTCTGAGCATATTTTCATATTAATTTACAAAGTGGCTGGATCAATTCACAGCTCCACCAACAGGTTACCTGTTTTCTCATAGCCCCCCCAATATTTGTCATATTCCTCTTCTGTCATCTTTGCCAGTGTGATTGGTATGAGGCAGAACTTGAAAGTTGTTTAATTTTGTATTTCTCTAATTGGTGATTTAGAGAATTTTTCATATGATTTCAATAGCTTGAATTTCTTCCTCTGAGAAATGCCTCTTTGTATCTTTTGATCATTTGTATGTTGGAGAATGGCTCTGAATTATATAAATGTTTATATATATATGTCTATAAACATATACATACACAGAGAGAGACCTTTCCTGGAGAAACATTGTAAAGATTTTTCCCCATTTACTTGTTTTGCTTCTAATTTTTACATTAGATTTGTTTGTACCATACCCATATTTTATATAATCAAAAATTTCTATTTTATCTTGTGTGATACTCTCTGTCACTTATTTAGTTACGAATACTCTGCCCCTAGTCACAAAACTGAAAGGTAATTTTTTCCTTGTTCCTCTTATTTTTTTTGACTTAAAATCTAGACCAACACTCATGTACATCAAGATAAGCTCCAACTGGATATATAGGTATAAAAAGTCACATGTCAATCAAACTACCAAAAACTATGTAGCTAGAAAAAATTTTTTTTAATTCATATGGAATAAGAAAAAAATTAAAAAGGCAACAATGAAAACAAAAGTAGGAAGGAAGGAGGTCTATCAATACCAGATCTCAAACTGTATAAAGTGTATAAAGTAATAACCATGAAAATTATCTGGTACAAGTTTAAAAAAAAGTTGATTGGCAGAACAGAATAGGTCCACTACATACAGAATCAAACACAGCAGCCTGATAAGTCCCCAAATCCCAATTACTGGGGGTGTGGGAGTGCGGGGAAGGCCTTATTTGAAAAAAAAAAACTGCTCAGAAAACTGGGTAGCTCTCTGGCAGTTCAATTGGTATGACACTGAATAAGTAAACTGATTTTGGACGGGTATTGTCATTTCTATTATATTATCTTAACCTACTTAGTAGCAATTAATATTTCCCCATTTATTTAGGTCTGTATTTCTGCAAAGAATGTTTTCTATTTTCACCTATTCCTTGGAGTAATCTGGGTAGATAACACTCCCAATATTGTATACTGTCAGCTGTTATCTTGAATTGTATTTCTCTTTCTACTCACTGGTTATGTATAAGAATACTAAGGATTCACATATATTTATCTTATATGCTGAGGTTATAAGTTGTTACGATTAATTTTACTTGATTCTCTAGAGTTATCTAAGAACATTATCATACATCTATAAAAAGCAACGATTGATTATTCTCTAAAGTTCTTTTACTTATTGGTGTAAGTAGCATAATAGTCATCCTTGGTGTTATCACTGCTCTCTCTATAAAGACCTCTCTCTAACTTTTCTCCATTACTGTACTGTAAATTTTTCCATATTGCTATATAATACATTTGTTTTGGAATTTATGATGATATTATTAACTTTATTAAGAAAAGGTTTATTTATTTGGATGATTTGGGGAATTGTTAACAGAAATGAATGCTGGACTTTACAAAAGCCTTTTCCAGCATCTGCTGCTAAAATCATGTGGTTTTTGTTATTTATATTATTAAAATGGTTTAATATATTTATATTCTTCTTTATTTTGAACTAATCTTGTATTCTTGACATAGTCAACCAAGTCATAGTGTATGGCATTTTTTTTTTGCATCCTGCTTGCTAATATAGTTATTTCTTCCTCTTTACAACTTTACCTAACATGGTTTCACCATATCACAGGTCAGCATAAGAAATTAAATGAGGGGTGGCTAGGTGGTGCAGTGAAGAGAGAGCACTGGCCCTGGAGTCAGGAGGACCTGAGTTCAAATTCGGCCTTAGACACCAAAACACAAAAAACTAGCTGTGTGACCTTGGGCAAGTCACTTAATCCCGATTGCCCCTCCAAAAAAAAAGAAACTAAATGAGAATTTTTGGAAGTTTTGTGGAAGCTGCAAATGACATGCAAAGGTCAGCAAATGACACAGAAAAAGTTTAGAAGCTCAGAAAGGCATAAAACATATTGTGATATTAATGGAATCTGAAGATCTTCCATGCCCCCTTGTATTGGCAAGTAAGCAGGCACTTAGCACCTTGTTTCAAATTAACACCTTGTTTAAGCTATTTAACTAACACAGAAGTAGTTAACACCTTGGGAGTAGTTAACACATTAACAAGAAAGGGCAGAATGGGAAGGAGCTGTACTGTGTATAAGGAAGAGAACCATGAGGACAGTCAGATTTTCTGTCAGTGACCACTCGGAGGCTGCAACTTACTGCTGAGACCCTCCTTCTGCATCTTTTGCTGAGAACTTCCAACAACCAGGCTGAGGAGCTACCTGAGTGAGAGAAGGATCCCTGCTTGAGGGAGCCTGTTCTATGGTGAAGGCTTGAGAATGTGGATGTTTACTGAATTAACCATGTGTATCAACTTTGTGACTGCTGTAATGACTTTGGCTTTCTGGTGTTTGAATAAAGGCTTTGGTTCTGCCCTCCACGTAGAGAGTTTGCCACATTTTGTGATTCACAATTATACCAGCATATTCATAACCACCATGGGTGTTGTGAATATTGCATTATTGTTACAAGGACTTGCTTAAGTTGGATTTTGCCCAGGCCCTTTCTGATTTGCTTGGGTACCACTAGTGCCCAAGTGGACTATGCCTGGAGTGTTCCAAATTTACTTTCTCTGACAGAGCAAGGCAGTTTCTGATGCTCTGGGGACCAAGATAGACTCTGAAGGTGTTTCTGGGAGTGCTGGGCTGGACCTACCTAGAATGACCTAAGACTATTCTTTCACTCAGGCAGCCAGTTCTGAGTTTATGAGAGACTCTGGATGCTGCTGGTGCTGCCAGGCTTGGGTAGGGAGTGTCTTGTTGGACCCAACCTGAACTCCGCAAGGTCTCTCCTGCACTCTGACCTTGGAAAAGAATTAGGCTGGGCATGGTTCCAGAGGGGTTCATGAAACAATTGCCTTGAATATTCCAGGGGTGGCTGCCTGTTCTCTGGACTCTGTGTTTTGCTCTTGACTTTCTTTGGCAGATTTCCTAGCCTAGGATCTCCACACAACTCTTGAGATCCCTCTGTGAATTCCTGGTTAGGGTAGGGAAGTCTGGAGATGAATATATCACTTAGTAGAGTGGTACATCTGTAAGCCCTGATAGAGTATTTGTAATCCTCTGAATCCTAGGAATCTTTCCACAATTGCCTCTGTCCCTGCCCTGCCAATGTGAAAAGAATATATGGCTTTCCCTCACATTTCACGTTTAGAGCTATATTTATGAGCAAATTTTTCTTTGAATTGACTCTAAATCTCTCTTTTACAATTTCCATTCAATGTTTCTAATCTGTCTTTCAGGGACCAAGTAAAAGAAGTCTAAATCTTCTCCTATGTGACAGATCTTCAAGTACTTGAAGTAAGATATCATGTCTTTATTCCTAATTGCTTCAAATGATCTTTGTAGAGAATTTTCTCCAGTCCCCTCAGTATCTTGATTGCCTTCCTCTGGATGAACTCTAGTTTGTCGATGATCTTCCTAAAATACAAAGAACTGAACATAACATTCCATATGTAGTCTGAATTGGACAGAGTACAATTAACATTATGTCTCTCGGGGGGCAGAGCCAAGATGGCGGTGTTGCAGCAGCAACATATCACAGCTCTCATATAGCCACCCCAAAATACCCATAAAATAGGACTCTAAACCAATCCTAGAACTCCAAAACGCACACAAAGATACTTCCCACTAAAGTCAGCTTGACTGCGAGGAACCATATCAGCACTGCGAACCAAAACCAGCCTGGCCTGAAGCCACGGCTG
>CM053581.1:327455202-327489286 GCA_028627135.1 Pseudochirops cupreus
AAAAATAAAATCACTGATAAAGAGCTTTACTTAACAGGAAGAATATGAAGCTTCTGATAATGTCTTTCCAGTTTAATATATTGTTATAAGGTTCATCTGGAAGATCTAGGATCAAAAATACCAATTGGCACATAACAAATTAACACATTAAAATGGCAAATTTATCTTAATGTTCAGATGATTAACTTGCCTAATATTAATTTCTCAAGGGAAAATAAATTTGAATGTTAAAATTTTCAAATTTTCTTAAGTCTCTATTTTTAGATAAAGTAAAATATCACTTAGTGCTTGGTAATATCTTATAATGGGCTTTTAAGAGAATCGTAAATAAATGAAGAGATGATTAATGACTCCAATGTCCCTGGACTGAAAATAACTAGAGAAAATATGATCATGTTAAACCATATGAAATTTTTTACTACTAATTAAAAGAGAAAAACTTTTTTGGAGGGGAAATTTGTAGAAAGCAAAACATGTGATACTGGTCAAGGCTACTGAAATAATGTTAATGTATTTCTTAATACCCAAACTGACTTTTTCAGAGCAGACCTATAATTGTATTCATGGTTCACATGGAAACTTATAGTGAGGAACCTTCTCATATATTTGAGCACAATTTTCTTTCTGCAATCTTACATAGCCTTTCCCTTAACAAAACAAAACATGTACTTTTAAAAGTTTTTCCTTTTCCTTCAGTTCAGGTGAATCCTTCTCCTTTCCCTCTTTCTATCTCTCGTATCTCTTCCCCTGACCATTGCTTTCACGCTTTAATGTCTTCTGCTTCCTACACATTGCCTTATGTTGTAGGATTTGTTGTTGGTGGTTTTCTTTTTTTTTTTTTTTTGGTGGTAGCTGCCCTTATCAATTTTTCTCTAACAATGTAGTAATAGCTGTTTTGCAAAGTAAGTATGTTATTCTACCACGAAATCTTATACCACTTACTTCTATTAACTAACAATAATTTTAGCCTTACAAATTATCCAAATGTATATTAAATTTTGATAGTGGATTAGGAAGTTGTATTTATATAAGTTTAATAATAATATATATAGCAGCTAGGTTTCCATTCAGTGGTCAAAGCCAGTAAAAGCTAGAAGAGTATAAACATGTAGAGAGAAATCTTTGTTTTTTAGATTTAGTTTTCCGGATATCAAATACCATTGATGCTATAAAAATATACTCACAAATATTTCCAACAATGCACTTTTAATTATCTGAACTATATCCTTAGCATCAGAATTAGGGAGCAAAACACTCTCTATTCTCCCTTCTTTGTGTCTGGCAAGCAGTAGTGCTGGAAGAGTCACAGCATATTTTTTTGACCTGTGGACAGACATAGTAAGCTTATTTTAATAAACAAGACATTGTAAGTATGTAAAATCAAAATCAGAAGACAATGAGAGGATGAAGCAAATGGGAAGCTCTAATCAGTAGTAAAAATAAATACGATGCTAGACAAACTTCTAATTGCTTGATTTTGGGAGACTGGAAGGCCTGGTAGATTCAGAAGAAGCAACAAATATAATCTCAGCCTGGTTTTCCAAATTCTCTTCTATATTATATACCTGCCATTCCACATACTGGCAAAACACTGAATAGTTATTGTACCTTTCTGACCTAAAGACTCTTTTAGGCTGAGAAGAGAATGTCACTCATTTCTGATTACTACCCTCCACTTAAAATTTTCAATTAAATTTGAAAAATTGCAGTGATCTGAAGGAGACAGTAATGAGGTTTTATATGAACTTTCTTGAGTCATCTGCAAACTACTAATTCATATTTTAAAAAATACAGACATAACAAAAATATGATGTGAGTAAGCCAAATACCATCCCCGAAAACTCCTCAGAAACAAAAAACATATTTAAAATCTTAAGCCCAGGTCACATTCTAAATGAGTACATAATTGCCTAAAATATCAAAGAGATATTATTAAGAGATTTGTCAAAAGAGGGAAGATTAGTATGATATTCTATATAAATCTTCAGTCCAAGATTTAATATTTTCATCAGTGGCATGGGTAAAGGATGATCATTGTTTGCATATGACTAATTATGACTATGCATATGACATATGACTAAAATACTAATTATAGAAAGGGTGGTCAAAATAATAGAAAAAAAAGGATTATAACAGGATTAAGAGAATAGGTAAAGTGTCTAACATCCAGTTCGTCAGTTTACCACTACCTTCCAAATTTTTTTTTTGAGAAATCCAATCTTTGGGATAAATAGAATGCTATACTGTTATTTGTGTTCAACTGTTTGTTGGACAATTGTGTACCCATGGAGATTATGAAAAATGTCTGATTTTCAATTATTTATTAATACTGAAGGAAGCAAAAAACTTACAGTACCAAAGCATCCTCTTCAGAATAGAATCCTGTGATGACATAACCTTTTAGACTCTTTCCTGCTTCAATGAAATTTTCTTTTTCTATAAATATATAAAATATGCAAAATTTTAAAATGTCCCCTTTAAAATTGTTAGGCTATAAATTTGATGGACTGATTTATAAAGATGTGTATTTATCTATACAAAACAAGAGAAGATTAGAGATACATGAATATTGATATCTTAAAGACTTTTTTAACAGAACGTTTTTAATAATATATTAATATACCCAGAGGTTTAACTACTTTTTGTACCAAAAAATATTGACTCTAATATGTATATTACTTTACTCTTTTCTATCTATTTCTTCTAATCAGTTGCCATTCCCCTTCCTGTCTTTCACAATGCTGACCTGTGACAGCACATCCAATGACCCAAATGAAAAAATTCATTAAAAACAAAAATTTTAGAATGAGTCAAATACCAAATATTGTGTAATAAAAATGAAATGTTCTCAATTTTTTAAATTCTTGGTACAATATATTGAAAATTCACAAAAAGGATGGAAAAGTGTTTTTATTTTTCAAGTTAAGGTATGACATTGTATTCCTTGACTTAAAACTACAATGAATTATTAATTCTTCTCTTTAGGGTAACAAAAAGCAATGTTTACTCTTCCAATCTCTCATCATGATGTGTAAGTTATTCCAGTTTCTTAAAGTCTAAGCCAGTAGAATGTAAACTCTGCCAGTTCCCAAACAAAGCTGAAAAATTTTCAAGTACATGCTGAATAATTAAGGCCCCAAATGCCATTAATAGGCATTTGAAGATAGGGTTTGAAAAGGCAAATATTGCAAGTATCTCATACAAATGTATAAGTACAAGTACAAGTCTTAGTAGAAAAATATTTTTATAAATTTACTAGATTGAAGAGAGCAATATTATTGCTATTATTAAAATTATTTTCTTAAAATTATTAAATGTTATTTTATTAAAATTATTACATTATTTTAAATTTATTATTAAAAATATTAAAAACATAGAAAAACTGGAAATATTTTACAGATGCATCTTAAAATATTTCATTGAGAAGTGCTTCAATTTTAGAGTGAAAAGGCATTTTTAAAATAATAGGCAGCATTTAAAGTGCACTCTCAGTTTCACAAAAACCTACAAATATTATCTCATTAATAAATAGTAATAATAAATAGCAAACAATTTTTCAAAAATACATTTAATAACCAATGACTTAAATTTACCTTTTGTCATGCTTGAGCTAAATATTCCCAGAACTGACACCCTGGAATAGGATGTTAATTCTTTAAATAATTCCCCATTTAAATATTCTTCTGCTTCTTCAATAGTCACTATCTTCACTGGACATGAAATTCTGTTTCTGAATGATACATACAACCATATTCTAAATTATTTTAATGTAATATTTCAGCCTATCAAAAATAAATTATACTTTTTTATAGATACAACCAAGCATTACTATTTTGAAACTCAGGCAGCTTTTAATAATATATAAACTCCTTATAATGACCACAAAATGTTGAAATGTGAGAAATATGTCTATGGAATCTCTCCCTTTTCTCTTCAGTTATTCTACCTTCTGGTTTTCTCTATTCACTCAAAACTGTAATTCAAAAATTCATAATCAATTCACTCATAATTAGAAGTTATATCTGCCTAAAATTCTCCCATTTCTTTAGGATATTATGCCATTCTAATAGTACAGTGTAAATACTTACAATCTTATGAATTTTAGGAGATACTCAGTTTCTAGCATACCAGTATAAATTACCGGCTTCTCGCCTTCCTTAAATATCTTTATGACAGGATATTCAGTGACATTTTGCTTTGTACAGACATTAGACCAGTCTCCACAGTTGAGTCTAGTAAATAACATATCGGACGCTCCTAGATTAAAAGAAAAAATCATAATATTTTTCTAGATATCAAACTCCCAAACAGCCATTCAGAATTATTTGGAAAAGAGAGGATGGGCTATACTTACTCTATGAAATATAAGAATATTATTTGGGATGCAATTTGAACACTGATTTAAGAGCATGTTGAGCAGCACGGAAATAAGTAACATAAGGAAATGTTAGGTTCAGTGAATGGAAGGGAGAAATAATTAACATTGTCCTTGATTACTTATTCTTTAAATTGTTAAGCTTGCCAAAGCTCTGAATTGCATTCACCTAAAGACTATTTAGTAATACACCTACTAAAAGTTCCTCAAATTAATGTTAAGTGTAGGATTCAAGAATCTATATCTTAGGACTGAATTTTCTTTCATCAATAAGAATTGGGGTTTTTTGAGACAGGGTCTCCCTATCTCACCTAGGACAGAAATACAGTAGCTACTTTCAGGCTCTATCCCAATACTGATCAGTGTGGAAGTTTTGACTTGCTCCATTTCTGACCTGGGCTGGTTTGCCTCTTTCTAGACATCCTGATGGCTTCTGCTCCCTAAAGCTCATCGTACTGATTCTCAACTTAAGTGCAGACACCTCATTTGTTTAGCTCCCTGCAGTTCAGAATTCTCAAATTCAGGTAATACACCAACTGCTGCCTCCCAGGCAATAAAGATTACAAGAACTCACCACAATGCTCAGGATCAAGAATTATTATTTTTTGTCAAATGCCAAGGACAGTGACATCTAATAGCAAAATTAATGAAAGAACTTCCAAGTCACATGACAAACAATATAATGGACTTAATACTTTCCTCAGTCCTCACCAATTCTAAAAAAAAGAAAAAGAACAACATAAAAAAAACCCCAAAGAGGAATTCTGA
The DNA here is from genome assembly GCA_028627135.1 of Pseudochirops cupreus. NCBI lineage: Eukaryota > Metazoa > Chordata > Mammalia > Diprotodontia > Pseudocheiridae > Pseudochirops > Pseudochirops cupreus. The sequence goes on from CM053581.1 coordinate 327,460,346, forward strand.
ACCACACAGGAGCAGCTGCAGTTGAGTACACAGTACAAAAAGTGAAGCACGACCAGGTAAAATCCTTAAGAATTAACACTGGAAAATGCTAAGCCTTAAAATGCTTACTCATTGCCCTCTCCATCAGGGATCACAAATAAACTTGCAGTCTTGTGTCTGGAGCCCCAGTATTGGGATCTCCTCTTGTTACAGAGATTTCATGGGCAAGTAAAATTCACTCCCTGCCAATCCCTAATCATGCAACCTGATTCTGCCCAAGCACCTGAGGAGGAGAGAAGAGGGTAGGTGTTGCATTCTTCTTATGAAGTCTAACTTAGCCCACCCTCTCCCCCCATCTCAATTTTGAAGAAGTCCTATATATAACATGTTCCTCACCCATATCCAAGTCTTAAAATAGCAAGAGATATTAATTCAGTTTAGGAAAAAAGCCAAAGGAGGAATTAGGGCAGAGGACCAGTATGAATGGAAGCCTGAGGCCTAAAGCAGTGGTTCTCAACCTTCCTAATGCCGAGACCCTTTAATACTCGTATGTGGGCGTATCTGCATGTGAGTGGACCCACCTAGAGATGGATAGAGGAGTGGTGTATCAGTTCCTAAGACCATGGGAAATATGTGTTTTCTGATGGTCTTAGGCAACCCCTGTGAAAGGGTTGTTCGACCTCCAGAGGGGGCGCAACCCACAGGTTGAGAACCTGGCCTAAAGGAAAGGCATTTGAAACCCATATGGGGCCAGTTCCACTATCACAGAGGCTAAAGGCAGGGACAAAGACTAGTGAAGCCAAAATTCACCTAAAAGAGAAGAGGCTAAAGCAGCTTTGCAGTATGGCTCTAGTGGGATACCTATTAGAAAAGGAAGAAAGAATCAGAAAGTGAGTAATGGAGAAATATAAGGGGAAAAAAATTGGAAATTCCAAAGACAAGAGGAAAAACTTATAATAAAAATCCAGAGAGCAAGCAAATAAATCAACAGAGAGAATCCTAAAATCAGAAAGAAAGGAAATTATATAGCACTCAACAAAGAGTGTAAGACAAAGAAAAGTAAACCAATTAAACAGAAAACTGGGCAATCTCAACCAAGCATGAAACAACAAGAATTTCCAGAATGAATCAAAAGAGAAATAAAATCCATAAAAAGAAATTACTAGTTAATATTGGTCAGAATTTAGAGCTCTTAGGGCAAAATTTTAAAAAATGAAGTAGCATACTGAAAAAAAAAAAAGCAATCAGATTTTGTCCAAAGAAATGAAGATAAATTAACAGACTTGGAACACACAAATCCTGAAGTGAAGGAAAAGCTATCAGATGAAAAATGAGCCATGATCACAAAAAGAGCCTGGACAGCATCTTTCAGTAAATCATCATGGAAAACTGCCCTGAGGTGCTAGAACCAGGGGTAAAATGTCATTGAAAGAATCTACCAATCACCTCCTGAAAGAGATCCCAAACTGAAAATAACAAGGAATATTGTAGCCAAATTCAAAAATTATCAGGTCAAAGACAAAATGCTGTAAGCAGCCTGAAAGAAACAATTTAAATATTATGGAACCACAGTCAGGATTATGTAGGACCTGGCAGCTTCTTTCTTTTTTTTTTTTAAGATTTTTTATTTTCATTTTTTTTCTTTTTGGGGGGGCAGGGCAATTGGAGTTAAATGACTTGCCCAAGGTCACACAGCTAGTAAATGTTAAGCATCTGAGGTCAAATTTGAACACAGGTCCTCCTGACTCCAGAGTTGGTACTCTATTCACTGTGCCACCTAGCTGCCCCTAAATTTTCTTCACTTTCTTTTTTTTTGGAGGGGGGAAGGCAAGTCAATTATGGGTAAGTGACTTGGCCAAGGTCACACAGCTAGTAAATGTGAAGTCTGAGGTAGGATTTGAACTCAGGTCCTCCTGACTCCAGGGTCAGTGCTCTATTCACTGTCCCACCTAGCTGTCCCCTGACAGATTCTACATTAAAAGATTGGAGAGTGTGGAATACAATATTCTGTAAGGCAGAGGAGCTTGGATCACAATCAAGGATCAACTACCCAGCAAAACTGAGTATAATCTTTCAGAAGAGAAGACATGCATTCAATGAAATAGTGGACTTCCAACCTTTCCTGATGAAAAGACCAGAGCTCAACAGAAAATTTGATCTTCAAATACAAGACTCAAGAGAGGGATAAAAAGGTAAACACGAAAGAAAAAAAACATGTTATTAATAATGGCAAACTCTCTACATCCCCACAAGGGAAGGGGACACTTGTAACTCTTGAGAACTTTATCATTATTACAACATTTAAAAGTGGTATACATAGACAGAGGGCATGAGTATAAGTTGACTTTGATGTGATGATAAAAACTCTAATCATATAGTGAAAAGGGATTATATTGTGGGAAGAGAAAAGGAAGAGGCAGAAAAGGGTAAATTACATCACATGAAAAGGCACAAAGACCTATTACAGTAGAGAGAAAGAAGGGAGGGAGATAAGCATTGTTTGAATCTTATTTTCCTCAGATTTGGCTCAAAGAGGGAATAACAGAATCTGTTAGGTATAGAAATCTAATTTACCCTAAAGTCAGTAGAAGGGACAAGGGAAAAGAAAAGGGAGTGGGGGAGATAGTAGAGAGGACAAATTAAAGGAGGCAGTGGCCAAAAACAAAACTCTAGTGAGGAGGGAAAGGGAGAAAGGACAGAGAGAAAAGAATAAACAGGGGAAAACAGGATGGAGGGATAGTAATAGATAGTAATCATATCTGTGAATGTGAATGGGATGAACTCTCCCATAAAATGGAAGCAGACAGCAGAGTAGATTAAAAACCATAACCCTACAATATGTTGTTTACAAGAAACACATGTGAAGCAGAGAGATACACAGAGTACAGGTAAAAGGTTGGAGCAGAATATATTATGCTTCAGCTGAAGTAAAAAAAAGCAGGGGCAGCAATCCTGATCTCAGATAAAGCAAAAGCAGAAAAATCTCAGACAAAGCTAATTAAAAGAGAAAAGGAACAGCATTACATCCTGCTAAAAGGTAATACAGACAATGAAGTAATATCATTACTAAACATATATGCACCTAGGGTTAATGCATCCAAATTCTTAGAGAAGTTAAACGAGTTACAGGCAGAAATAGACAGAAAAGCTATACTAGCTAGGGACCTCAACTTCCCCCTCTCAGAACTAGAAAATATAAACACAAAATAAATAAGAAAGAAGTAAAGGAGATGAATAGAATATTAGAAAAGTTAGATATAGTTGACCTCTCAAAAAAACTGAATGGAGATAGAAAGGAATATACCTCTTTATTTTCTTTTTTACTTTTTGGAGGGGGGAAGGCAGGGCAATTGAGGTTAAATGACTTGCCCAAGGTCACACAGCTAATAAGTGTTAAATGTCTGAGGCCAGATTTGAACTTAGGTCCTCCTGACTCCAGGGCTGGTGCTCTATTCACTGTGCCACCTAGTCGCTTGTAATGTGAATGAGAATTTGAAGATCTTCCCTGCCCCTTAATAGACCTAGGGGGGAGTTTGAAGACCTCCCCTGCTTTGAAAGTAAACTTGGGCCCCCTAATAGGCTAAATATATTCACATGGAGCCTGTGGTAGGAGGAGTTTTTCTGAAGAGAAGCACAGCCTACAGGAAGCTGGTTCAAAATTGCCCAGACAGTGGGAGATGGGAGCTCAGGTAAGGAGATAGAGAGTTTTGTGAGTAAATATTGATCTTGCATTGGTTTGTGGGAAGGCTGAAGGATACTGTGGCTCTCAGCATTATTATGGCTCCTGAATATCTTTGGTACTATGATGGAATTGGCTTACTGGTTTGGGATTTGGTTTTCTAGTGTCTAAATAAATGTTTCAGTTCTATTCTCTATCTGGAGAGGTTGGCATATTTTGTGATTGAACATCATGTGATACAGTCACAGTCTTTATCATGATTGAAGGTGCTGTAAATATTGCATTGCTGCTACACTGCCCCAGGAATATACCTTTTTCTCTGTAGTACATGGCATCTACACAAAAACTGACCATGTATTAGGGCATAGGAACCTCACAATCCAATGCAGAAAGGCAGAAATATTAAATGGATCCTTTTCAGATCATTATGTAATAAAAATGACATGTAATAAAGAGCCATGGAAAGACAGACTAAAAATTAATTCAAAACTAAATAATCCTAAAGAATGAGTGGGTCAAACAACAAATTACAGAAACAATCAATAACTTCATCCAAGAGAATGACAATAATGAGAGAACATATAAAAAATTGTGGGATGCAGCCAAAGTGATTAAATTTTATATCTCTCAGTGCTTACATGAATAAAATAGAGAAAGAGGAGATCAATGAATTACACATGCTACTAAAACAGCTAGAAAAAGAACAAACTAAAAATCCCCAATTAAATACCGAATTAGAAATTGTAAAAACCAAAAGAGAGATTAATAAAACTGAAATTAAGAAAACTATTGAACTAATAATTAAAACTAAGAGTTGGATTTATTTTTTAAAAAAACCAATAAAATAGATAAACCTTTTGTTAATTTGATTTAAAAAAAAAAGAAAACCAAATTACCAGTATCAAAAATAAAAAGGGTGAATTCACCACCAATGAAGAGGAAATAAAAACAGTAATTAGAAGCTATTTTGCCCAACTGTATATCAATAAAATATAGTCATTCAAGTGAAATGGATGGATATTTACAAAAATATAAATTGCCTAGATTAACAGAAGAGGAAAATAAAATACTTAACTCCATTTCAGAAAAAAGAAATTGAACAAGGAAAAAACTAGGAAAAAGTCTCCAGGGTTAGATGAATTTAAAGTGAATTCTATCAAACATTTAAAGAACAATTAATTCCAATATGATTAAAAACCACTAGAGAGCATAAGAATAAATGGAGTCTTTCTTAAAATGAGAGGCAGCATCTATCCGAAATCATCAGCAAACTATTTGGGTAAATAGGAAAAGGAATTCTACCGAATTCTTTCTTTGATACAAATATGGTGGTGATACTAAACTTGAAAGAGCCGAAACAGAGAAAGATTATAGACCAATTTCCCTAATGAACATAGATGCAAAATTTTTAATAAAATATAAGCCAAGAGATTACAGCAATTTATCTCAAGGATAATACATTGTGGCCAGGTAGGAATTATACCAGGAATGCAGGGCTGGTTCAATATTAGGAAAACTATGAGCGTAATTCACCATATCTACAACAGGACTAACAGAAATCACATAATCATATCAATAGGTGCAGAAAAGCTATATGACAAAATACAACACCCATTTCTATTAAACTCCCTAGAGAGCATAGGAATAAATGGAGTCTCCCTAACAATGATAGGTAGCATCTATGTAAAACCATCAGCAAGCATTATAGGTAAGGGGATAAGCTAAAAAATTTCCAATAAGATGAAGGGTGAAATAAGGATGTCCATTATTACCACTGTTATTCCATATTATACTAGAAATACTAGATTTAGTAATAAGACAAGAAAAACAAATGGAAAGAATTAGAATAAGCAAAGAAGAAACAAAGCTATCACACTTTGTAGATGATATGATGATAGAAAATCTTTGAGAATCAAGTAAAAAATTACTTGAAATAATAAACAACTTTAGCAAAGTTGCAGAATATAATATAAACCTATATAAATCATTGGCATTTCTATATATTATTACCAAAGCCCAACAGCAAAAGATAGAAAGAGAAATTCAATTTAAAGTTTCTGTAGACATAAAATGTTTGGGAGTCTACATGCCAAAACAAATCTAGGAACTATATGAACACAATTACAAAACACTTGTTACATAAATAAAGTCAGATCTAAATAATTGGAAAAAATATTAGTCATTCATGGGTAGGCCAAACTAATATAATAAACATGACAATTCTACCTAAAGTAATTTACTTATTCAGTGCCATACTAATCAAACTACCAAAAAGTTATTTTATAGAACTAGAAAAAATAATACCAAAATTGATCTGGAAGAACAAAAGGTCCAGAATATCAAGGGAATTAATGACAAGAAAAGGGAAGATGGCCTAACCACACCAGATCTTCATTTGTATTATAAAATAGCAATCATCAAAACCACATGGTACTGGCTAAGAAGAGTGGTACAGGTTAGGTACACAAGACACAGTAGTCAATTACTATAGTAATCTACTCTTTGATAAATCCAAAGACTCCAGCTTCTGGGATAAGAATTCACTATTTGACAAAAAACTGCTGACAAAACTGGTAGAAACTAGGCATAGACCAACATTTTTCACCCTATACTAAGATAAAGTCAAAATGGGTACAAGATTTAGATATAAAAGTTGATACTATACGCAAACTAGGAGAGCAAGGAATAGTTTACCTGTCAGATCTATGGAGAAGGGAAGAATTTATGATCAAACAAGATAGAGAACATTATGAAATGCAAAACAAAGATCCTGATTACATTAAATTGAAAAGTTTTTGCACAAAGCCAATGTGATGAAGATTAGAAGTAAAGCAGAAAGCTAGCACACAATTTTTACAGCCAATGTTTCTGATAAAGGCCTCATTTCTAAAATACATAGAGAATTGAGTCAAATTTACAAGAATACAAATCGTCCCCCAATTGATAAATGGTCGAAGAATTTGAACAGGCTGTTTTCTTTTTTTTTGGGTTTTTTTTTTGTATTTTGTTTTTGTTTTTTCGGAGGGCAGGGCAATTGGGGTTAAGTGACTTGCCCAAGGTCACATGGCTAGTAAGTGTTAAGTGTCTGAGGCCAGATTTGAACTCCCGCCCTCCTGACTCCAGGGCCAGTGCTCTATTCACTGCACCATCTAGCTGCCCCTGAACAGGCAGTTTTCACATGAAGAAATTAAAGCTATCTATAGTCATATGAAAAAAATGCTCTAAATCAGTATTGATTAGGGACATGCAAATCAAAACAACTCTGAGGTACCAGACATCAAACCTATCAGATTGGCTAACATGACAAAATAGGAATAATAATAAATGATTAATGTTGGAGAATATGTGGGAAAATTGGAACACTAATGCACTGTTGGTGGAGTTGTGAACTGATCCAACTATTCTAGAGAGTGATTTGAAACTATGCTCAAAAGGCTATAAAATTGTGCATACCCTTTGATCCAGCAATACCACTTCTAGGGCTGTAGCCCAAAGGTATCATAAAAATGGGAAAAGGACCCACATGTATAAAAATATTTATAGCAGCTCTTTTTGTTGTGGCAAAGAATTGGAAATTGAGGAGATGTCCATCAACTGGGAAATGGCTGAACAAGTTGTGATATATAAATGTAATGGAATACTACTGTGCTATAAGAATGATGAGCAAGTACACTTTAGAAAAACCTGGAAAGACTTGTATGAACTGATTGCACCCAGTAACAGCCATGTTGTATGGTGACTAACTTTGAGAGACTTAGTTCTTCTCAGCAATACAAGGATCTAAGACAACTCCAAAAGACTCACAATGGAAAATGCTACCCACATCCAGAGGAAGAACTTTGGAGTCTGAAGGCAGATGGAAACATACTATTTGCTCTTTTTTCCTTTTGTTGTTTTATTTTTTTTCTTGCAGTTCCTCATATTGGTTCTAATTCTTCTTTACATCATGACTAATGTGAAAATATATTTAATATGAATGAATATGTAGAGCCTATATCAGATTGCATGCTGTCTTATGGAGGGGAAAGGAGAGAGAAGGGAAATTAGTTAGGAACTATCACCAATTGTCTTGGTCTTTCTCTTGCCACTGGATTCCAATGACTCTAGAGGAGAGAGTAAGGCTGATAACTTTGCATAGCTCCGCCTCACTAAAATCCAATTTTTGCACAAATCAAGATGTCACACTAAAGATGTCATTGGCTCTCTGAGAACAAAGGATGAACAACAACGGAAGCTGGTTAGAAAAGGGAACGAATCTGGTACTTCAAAAGCTTCAACTCCACATAATATCAAAGAAGGAATAAATAAGGATATAGATTATGAATGAGAGAACAAAATTTCAGAATAGAAAGGGAATTAATGACAATAACAAAGCACAGAAATTCTTTTTTTACAGATTAAATTTTTTATTTTTAATATTTTATCTTTTCCTAGTTACAAGAAAAAACAATTTTAAACATTTGTTTTTAAAACTTTGAATTCCAAATTTTCCCCCTTCCTTCCTGCCCACTCCCCCTCATTGAGAAGGCAAGCAATATGATAGAGGTTACACATGTGGAGTCATGCAAAACATGGCCATGTGAAAGTCATGTTGTGAAAGAAAACATAGACCACCCTCCCCCCCCTCCAAAAAAAACCTCAAGAAAAACAAAGAAAATTAAAAAATAAAAGTATGCTTCAATCTGTGTCCAGACACCATCAACTCCTTCTCTGGGGATAGACAGCATTTTCCATTAGAAGTCCTTCAGAGGTGTCTTAGATCCTTGTATTTCTGAGAATACCCAAGTCATTCACAGCTGATTATCTTACAATATTGTTCTTACTTTGTACACAATACATATCACTTTGCATCAGTTCATGTAAGTTTTTCCAGGTTTTTCTGAGAGCATCCTGCTCATCATGATGGAAATCCCCTCAATTTCCAATTCTTTGCCACCAGAAAGAGTTACTATAAACATTTTTGTACATATTGGTCTTGTTCCCTTTTATAAAATCTTTTTTTAGAATACAGACCTAGTATTGGTATTTCTTGGTCAAAGGGCAAGCATGGTTTTATAATCCCTTGGGCACAGTTCCAAATTACTCTATAGAATGGTTGAATCAGTTCACAACTTACCAATAGTACATCAATATCTCATTTTTCCCACATCCCCTCCAATGTTTGCCATTTTCTTTTTCTGTCCTAATAGCCAATCTAATAGGTATGAGGTACTTCAGAATTACTTTAATTTTCATTTCTCCAATTTCTCCAATCAATAGTGAGTTAGAGGATTTTTTCAATATGGCTATAGATATCTTTTATTGCTTCATCTGAAGATTGTTCATATCTTTTGATCATTTACCAATTGGGGAATGGCTATTATTTTTTATAAATTTGACTCAGTTCTCTCTATGTTTGAGAAATGAAACCTTTATTAGAGAAACTGGCTTCAATTTTTTTCACACTTATTATTGTTAACTGTATTTCCCTACATCCTATTTCTTCCCCTACCCCATTTATTCTATTTGTTCTCTCCTTTCACCCTATCCCTCCTCAAAAGTGTTTTACTTCTGCTTTTCCTCTCCCCCAATCTGCCCTCCCTTCTATTGCCTCCCCCCTTCTCTCATCCCCTTTCCCTCCTACTTTCTTGTAGAATAAGACAGAATTCTATACCCAATTGAGTGTGTATGTTATTCCCTCTTTGAGCCAATTCTGATGAGAGTAAGGTTCACTTACTCCACTTCACTTCCCCCCTCTTCCCCTCCACTGTAAAAGTTTTTTTTCTAGACTCTTTTATGTGAGATAATTTACTCCATCTCCCTTTCCCTTTCTCCCAGTACATTCCCTTCTCACTGCCAACTTGATTTTTTTAGATATCATTCCTTTGTATTCAAGTTACACCCGTGCCCTGTATACATATATATATATATATATATATATATATATATACACACACACACACACACACACACACACACATATATACTATATATGTCCCTACCTGCTTAATGAGAAAGTATCATCTTCCCATGTAGGACTGTAAACAGCTTAACCTTATTAACTCCCTTATGATTTCCCTTTTCCCTTTACCTTTTTATGCTTCTCTTGTTTGGCTACAATATTCCAGGGAGTTTTCATTTTGGGATCTCTTTCAGGAAGTGATCATTGGATTCTTCCAATTTCTATTTTACCCTTTGGTTCTAGAATATCAGGGCAGTTTTCCTTGATAATTTTTTGAAAGATGATGTCTAAGCAAAAGATGATGTCTAGGCTCGATTTTTAATCATAGCTTTCAAGTGGTCCAATAATTATCTCTTCTAGATCTACTTTCCAGGTCACTTGTTTTTCCAATGAGATATTTCACATTTTCCTCTATTTTTTTTCATTCTTTCTGTTCTGTTTTATTGCTTCTTGATTTCTCATAAATTCATTAGCTTCTATTTGGTCAATTCTAATTTTTAAGGAATTATTTTTTGACTGAGCTTTTGCAACTCCTTTTCCATTTGGCTAATTTTTCTTTTTAAGGAGTTTTTTCCTTCAATTGAAATTTTGTGCCTCTTTTTCCATTTGGCCATTGGACCTCTTTTTACCATTTGGCCTAGTCTGTTTTTTAAAGGTTATTTTTTTCAGTGTCTCCTTTACTAAGCTCCTGACTTTTTCTCATAATTTTCTTGCATCACTCTCATTTCTCTTCCCACTTTTCCCTCTACTTCTCTTACTTGATTTTCAAAATACTTTTTGGGCTCTTCCACAGCCTAAGAACAATTCATATTTTTCTCGGTGGCTTTGGATGTGGGAGCTTTGACTTTATTTATCTTCTGAGTGTGTATTTTGACTTTCCTTGTCACCACCTTGTCACTTTCTATGGTCAGAAATTTTTTTTTTGTAGTTTGCTCATTTTCCCAGCCTATTACTTGACTTTTAACTCTGTTAAAATAGGGCTCTGCTTCCAGGATGGAAGGTGTGCTGTCCCAAGTTTCAGGGGTTTTGTGTAGCTGTTTTCAGGGATCTTTCTAGAGAATTATAAGTTTTCAGTTCTTCCAGGTTGGTATGATCTAAGGAGAGGTGTTTACTAATCTCTTGGCCTATGATCTGTTCTGTGAGCAACCACAAGCATTCATTTCTGCCCTGAAACTGTGAGGAGGGGTCTCTATTCCACTATAGTCACAAGCTCTGTTATGCCAGTGCTCCTTCTCACCCTAGACCTGCCACTCAGCACTGCAACCTGGATCTGAGTATGGGCAAAGCAACAGAGTCCTGCCTCAGTGCTAGCAAAGAGACCTCTGTAATCTCCTTCTGACCAGTTGTTTGACCCTTTACCATCTGTGGGCTGAGAGCTCCAAAAGCAGCTGCTGCCACTGCTGATTCAGTGGCTTTCAAGGACTACTCCTGGCTTTCTGGGGCTGAGGCTGTGCTGGCGAGGTCTGTGCTGGACTATGCTTCACTCTGACCCAGGTGCAAAAGACCTTTCCTGCTGACCTTCTGATTTGTCTTTGGTGTCTATAGACTGAAAAGTCTGGAAATTGTCACTGCTGCCACTGATTCAGTTGCTCCTGGTTTGCTGGGGCCTGTTATGTGCTGTGAAGGCCTGCACTGGACTGTGCTTCTCTCTCATCCTGGTACAACAGACCTTTCCTGTTGACCTTCTAAGTGGTTTAGAGCTGAAAGATTGTTTCACTCTGTCTTTTTATGGGTTCTGCCACTTTAGGATTTGTTTAGGGTCATTATTTAAAGGTATTTGGATAGATCTGGGGTAGAGCTCAGGTGAATCCCTGTCTTTCCTCCATCATCTTGGCTCTGCCTCCCCCAAAGCACAGAAATTCTTATAAAAATGCAAAAAAAAATCCTCTAATGAACAAAAGAAGTTGGAAAGAGAAGAAGAAAAAGAACTAAGAACTATTTAAATGAGAAGGGAAAAAGAAGATTTAATAGCGGGGAATAAATGTAGTGGAAGGGGGATGGAGGGAGGAAAAGAACGGAAGACAAGGAAGGAAGGAAAGAAAGAATGAAGAAAGGAAGGAAGGAAGGAAGGAAAAATATAAATAAAATCCTCAAACTTAGGGAAAAAGATGAAGGAAAATATAAACCTAACTTTCATAACTGTCAACCATGAAAACAAATGTCCAAAGAGTCACAGAGATCATGCAACTGCTATGAACTCTAAAAACAAACAAACAAATAAACTTCAGAGAGTTCAGAGAAGTAGCACTCCAGTTGCTAGTTCTGATAAACAATTCATCAGAATCACAGCAGCTCTGCAACTGCTGGTAACTGGAAAAAAAAACAAAAACCAGAGAGCTCACAAATTATCAAAACCACAGTTAACTCAAAAAATAAAATAAAACATATAATAAAATAAATCAAAACAAAATAAAACCAAATAGCTATCAGAGGTCATAAGCATAAAGCTTTCTTCCACGTGCCAGGGCCTCCTCTTATAGGAGACCACGTTAGAGTAGACAAATCTCAGTATGTATAATAAGTAGCCACACAGTGAGCTGTAGCCCTGACAATGAAGGGTAACAGCAACAATGAGACAAGTCTGTTAATAGCAGGGCATTATAACCAGAACTTGAGTACTGCAGATGCTTGTCTGAGCTCAGAGACCACCTGGTGCTGGTTTGAAACAATTCTGGGATTTTGCTATCATTGCTTTCATCCAGAGCAGTGGTTCTCAACCTGTGGGTCGCAACCCCTTTGGGGGTTGAACGACCCTTTCACAGGGGTCGCCTAAGACCATCAGAAATTACATATTTCTGATGGTCTTAGAAACCGATATGCCGCTCCTCTATCTGTCTCCAGGCGGGTCCGCCCACATGCAGATATGCCCAGATTCACCCACATACGAGTATTAAAGGGTCACGGCATTAGAAAGGTTGAGAACCACTGATCCAGAGGGTGAAGACACAGGATTGTTGTTATGCCAAGCTCAGGGGATAGCTTGCTTTCTGGGCCTTAACTCTGGAAAACAAGATGTCTCCTAATAGTTTAAAAAAAAAAGGAGTAAAAACAGAGGGGTGGTCTTAACACGAAGAGTCTGACAAAACTTTACAAGGAAATGAAATTAGTGATCCAATAAAATAAACAGCACAACAGAATAGATAAGAAAACACAACACCACAATCTGTTGTGTCTGACTCTTCATGACCCCATTTTGGGTTTTCTTGGAAAAAATAGTGGTTTTCTATTTCTTTCTCCAGATCATTTTACTGATGAGAAAACTGAGGCATACGGGGTTATGTGACTTGCCTAGGGTCACACACAAAGATACATATGATAAAAAAAGGGGCTGCAACAAAATTTACTATGTACCAAGTGAATTTTTTAAAAGGCAGAATTTACCATCACACTATCTTTTGTTGTTTTTTAATCATTTTGGTCATGTCTGACTCTCCATGACTCCATTTGGAACTTTCTTGGCAAAGATACAGGAGTGGTTTGCCATTTCCTTCTCCAGCACATTTTACAGATGAGGGAACGGAGGCAAACAGGGTTAAGAGACTTGTCCAGGGTCACACAGCTAGTAAGCATCTGAGGCCAGATTTGAACTCAAGAAGATGAGTCTTCCTGACTCCAGGTTCATCACTCTATCCACTGCATTACCTAGCTGTCTCATCATACTATCAGACAAAGCAAAAATAAAAATGTACAACATCAAGAGATAAAAAATGAAATTACATTGTTTAAAGGAATCATAGACAATAGTCCATGCGCTCCTCTAACAGTGATTCTTTGGGCCCACTGTCTGAAGGCCAGATAGATTACATTTCATTCCTCCCTCCCAGGGTTCTATAGTACCCTTAGGGGGTGTGGTCTATCATCTCTGCTACTGGCTCAAGTCCCAAACAATTACGTTCCCCTGAGTGGGGTCTGAGTACCCCAGTTGTATTTAACCAGTTAATAATCAAATTAATTTTTAAGAAGATTTGATTTACTTCAAAGATACAGCAAAAACAAACATATAAATGTGTCCCCCTTGCATCTCAGGGGAATAATGGCCCTTCCTCCCCTACAACATCTCAGTTTCTCCAGAGGGGAAGGAGAAGATGTTCACATCTTGATTCATTTCCTGCATAGCATTAGGGTCACCAAGTTCTAAGTTTAATCTCCACTCCTCCCCCCGGACTTGCATCCCAGGATTCTAGCTTCTTAAAGGTTCTGTTCTGGGCTGCCTAGAACATCTGGGCTCCAAGGTCCTTATAGCTAGAGCTTCCATGGTGGAGATTCCACTCCTTCCATATAAAACTGAAAATGACAAAGAAAACAAAATCCCAGGCCATTTCTCAGGACCACGAGGTCTAAGGGGAGAGGAAGGTAAACCTCAGGCTCTTTGTTTCCTAGATTTTACAGCACTGTGTCCCTAGTGTGCGTGAATAAATCCTTCATCCTTGGATGACACAGCCCCAGTCAGGTAGATTTGAAGATGCAGACAGTCCCAGCTATGCAGCCAATAGAAAGAGGTTGCTCCCAGTCTTTTGGGAGGCCAATGCAGAATGTCCATACATGGAACAGATCTCCTATGTTATACAAGCAGGTCCCTAATATATCCCACACAGGTTCCTCTATATCAACCAAAATTTGGCACATCGATGATGAGAGTCTCCAGTTATGTTATCAGTTGCCTTTGACAGGTATGAAAATGGTATCAAGAGCAGATCCTACACAGATGGCAAACTATTTAACTTGAAAAGGCTATAAGCCAAGATTAAAGTGAAAGGAGAGCTGATGTGTGACTTCTGTTCACAGATGATTGTGCACTCAATGCAGCCTCTGAGGTTGAGATGCAACAAAGTATGGCTTGATTCTCTGCTGCTTGTACTAATTTTGGTCTGACAATTAACACCAGAGTCCACCAGCCAGCACCACACCATCAATATGTGAAACCATCAGTCACTCAAATGGTGAAATTTTGATTGCTGTGGGTAAGTTCACTTACCTTGATTGTATACTTTCCAGGGAAGTACACACAGATGATGAGGTTCATGCATGTATTGCCAGAGTTTGGTTCTGCTCATTTTGATCTTCATTATTTCCATGTTGTCTAAAATCATTAAGCTCATCATTTCTTAGAGCACAGTAGTATACCATCACAATCATATACCACAACTTGCTCAGTGATTCCCCAATTGATAAGCATCCCTGCAATGCTTTGCCATCACAATGAGAGCCACCATAAACATTTTAAAACACATACGTTCTTTTCCTTTTTCCTTAATTGTCTTTGGAAATAGATCAAGTAATGGTATTTCTGGGTAAGCAATTTAATAACTCCTTGGGCATAATTACAGATTGCTCTCCAAAATGGTTGTATCGATTGTATATACATTATTAAGTTCAACAAGATAGTACCTGTTGTAGAAGCAATACTGTGCACCAAAGTATCTCACTGTGGAGATAGCTTACTTTTTAAAATTTCTTGCACATTCAGTTTTGACTAGTTTCTCCTTTAAAATACCCTCAAATTTAATTCATGTAGGAAACTAAGACTTGGATGCTGACATAACTTCCTGTTCATGTAAAAGAAGCATAGCCATAAGAATTTGGGGCCTTTCAGATTTTGCAGATATCTCAAGACCACAGAAATTACTACTCTGTGTCTCATTCAGTAACCATAATAAACATTTACAGATAGCAGCCAGGGGTGAGGAATGGTGCGGAGGTGGTATATATATATCCCTGAGCTAAATGCTACATCCTTGTTGAGTATCCTTTCTATGTGATGACTAAAACAACCTTTTTTTCTTAACTGGTGAAAGACAGAAGTATCACACTTTATTCCAATAATGGGCCTAAACAAACAAGGTACTCTGAGTCAGGCCAAGCCCAAAAAAACTTAAAACAGGCCAAACAGAAAACAAGGACTTACAGGAGACAACAAGAAATATTAAACCAAAATCTAAAAAGCTGAAGAAAATGTAAGACATATATTATATAAACAGCTAACCTAGAAAACAAGTCAAAAAAAGATAATCTTAGGGTATTGAGCTACCTGAAAATTAAGAACAAAGAATATTTTAAAAAATGATTGGATGCCATATTTCAAGGAATCATCAATGAAAACTGCCCATATCTGTTCAAACTAAAGGGCAAAGGGAAAATGGGGGCAGCTAGGTGGCGCTGTAGAGTGCCAGGTCTGGAAACAGGAAGACGTCTCTTTTTGAGTTCATATCTGGCCTCAGACACTTACTAGCTGTGTGACCCTGGACAAGTCTCTTAACCGAGTTTGCCTCAATTCCCTCATCTATAAAATGAGTGAGAAAAGGAAATGGCAAACCATTCCAAGAAAATCCCAAATAGGCTTACAAAGACTCGGACGCAATGAAAATAACTGAACAACAAAACTGAAAATGGAAAGAATCCACCATTCACCCCCTAAGAGAAACTCTGATATGAAAAGGACCAGGAATTTCCAGTTCCAAGGAAAGGAACACTACTTTCAAAGAAAAAATACTACTAGCAGTCAGAAAGGAAGAATTCAAATACCAAGTAGTCACAGCCAAGATCACATAAGATTTGGTATCTATAAAGGGGCATGACGCCTTAAATACAAAAATGTGTGAGCCATCCTGCAAGGCAGTGGGCCTTTAATGAAAAAGAGAATTTTCAAGCATTCAAAATGAAAAGTCTAGAACTGAGCAGAATCTTTTAAATAAGAAAACAGGAGTAAAAGGAATAAAGGAAGATGAATACATTGGATCAATTGGAAGAAATTATATAATAATGATTTTTAATATTTTTAATAGGGATTAAAAAATGTGGAGTTTTTGCACTTTTTTTTTTGCTTTTTTGCAGGGCAGTTGGGGTTAAGTGACTTGTCCAAGGTCACACAGCTAGGTTTTTGTGTTAAGTGTCTGAGGCCAGATTTGAACTCAGGTCTTCCTGACTCCAGGGCCGGTGCTCTATTCACTGCACCACCTACCCACTCCTAAAAAAATGTATTCTTTCAGAACTCTAATGTCTAAGGGTCATAAAGTTAACATAAGCCAGCAGAGGGAATGGAGGTGGTTCTGTTCTGTTTCATGGTCTAAGAAGAAAAAAATTAGAATAGGGAAATATGCTGAGGAGGAAAGCAAGAAGGAAAGCAGAGGTACTCAGGAAAGAATGGTATTCAGTATTTTACATAAAAGGTATAAATGACATGAAGACTATTCCAATATGGAGGAAAGGATGGGGAAGGGGTAAATGGACATCACAGAAATCTCACTTTCATCTGAACTGGACAAAGGAAGGTTGAACACCTCACCCCCACCTCCACACTTACAGCTACACACACAAATGATATGATGTAGAAATATATTAATCTTAATAGAGAAAAAGGAAAAAAGAACTTGGGGAAAGTCTCAATGGAACAGAAAGAACAGAGATAAGCCTCCCACTGATGCAGCTCAATTATCTCACTGGGTGCTGAAGAAAGGTAAATAAAACGTCAGATTCAGCATTTGCTGGTTATTGTGTGTTGTGTATATGTGGTTGTGTTCTGTCCTGCAGAAGCTAAACTGACACCAAAGGGAAGTTTGAAAGTAAAGCTCCCAAGGAGCGGCTAGGTGGAGCAAAGAGTGGCTAGGTGGTGCAGTGAATAGAGCACCAGCCCTGGAGTCAGGAGGACCTGAGTTCAAATCCGGCCTCAGACACTTGATACACTTACTAGCTATATGACTTTGGGCAAGTGACTTAACCCCAATTGCCCTCCAAAACGCATCAACAACAAAAAAAGAAAGTAAAGCCCCCAGTTCACTCAGCAACTAGAAACAGAGGTCTTGGTTTTTTAAACACTATGCAATGAAAACTGAGGGGCAGCTGATGAAGCTAGTAACAGCACAAAGAAAAGAGGCTATGTGGATTCAGGTAAGGGTAGGGACAGGATTGAAGTAGGAACGAACAGGCTGGGGTTAAAAGTTTCACTGAAAAAAACGGAGGGAAGGGGGATCAAACTCCTTAAGGAGATGGGTTTCATAGACTAAATCTAGCAGCCTTCCTACAACTGGCCACACCCTATGACCAGTCTATCTCTGAGGCAAATCAGAGCCCCTTTTCTGAGCAAAGCAAAGCAAAGCAAACAGTGTTAGGAATTAGCTATGTGCCCACCCCCACCCCCCACACACACACCGGGCAACTCAATCAGTGAAACTGGTATGGAAGATAGGGACAACAGTGGACATTTGAGCAAATTCAGCTGTCAGTTGTCAGGACACTGGGCCTGGAGAAAGGAATACTTGAGTACAAATTTGGTCCCAGGCACTTACTATCTGTGTGATCCTAAGTATGTTACTTAACTTCCATTTGTCTCAGTT
The DNA here is from genome assembly GCA_028627135.1 of Pseudochirops cupreus. NCBI lineage: Eukaryota > Metazoa > Chordata > Mammalia > Diprotodontia > Pseudocheiridae > Pseudochirops > Pseudochirops cupreus. The sequence continues at coordinate 327,478,275 of CM053581.1, forward strand.
TCAACTATAAAATGGGGATAATAATAGCACTTCTAAGGCTCTAGCATTTGTCAAAGTGATTAGCACAGTGCCTGACACCTCCTAGGTGCCATATAAATGCTTATTCCCATGCCCTTCCCATGCTGAAGATGATAGGAGGGAACACAGCATATACTTCCCTGCCAGGTAGCCAGAGGACACTGACAAATTCTTAGGTGTGACTCCTGAAACCTAAGCCCAAGGCATTGCCCAAAGTCCCTACCATATCTAGATATTAGGGGCTGCTGAACAGTGGCATTCAGACTACCATGATGCCAGGGGTCTCGCAACAGGTCACTTTCATTTCCGAAGGGGTTTTATAGGAGAGACAACCAAAGGAAAGGGAACTTTCTTATCAGCTGCTCTGCTTGGTTTTGACTCCATGCCATCATGCTTTCACCCAGGATAATTTCATTATCATAAATATTGCTTCAGCTTGGATATTCACCAGATCCTCAGTAGGAATCCTTTGCCTCTCTCCTCTGATTGGAGAACTGGAAGGCAGAGTAAAAAAATTACTCCTAAAGCCTTCCTTCCAACTCTCTGCTTGGTTTTAACTCCATGAACATCATGTCTAACTCTTCTCTCCACAGGAGACCTTGTAAGGTCCTAGAGGCAGCCATTCCTATTCTACTTTCAGAAAAAAAGTAAGTTTCCTACTTGTTTCTGGGCTCTAGTGCTACCAAAAAGATAACCAAGATTTATACCTTTTATGAAATGGGTGATGCAAAATGTTCCTTCTTAGTAAGATGGTTAGAGAACAAAAGATCAAAGATGGTAGAGTGAAAGCAGGAACTCACCTGAACTCCTCTGTGAATTCTGTCAGTAACCTCTAAAAAGTGAATCTGAATGGATTTTAAGAGTGACAGAATCCATTGGGAGATGGAGTTTGGCAGATTCCCAGTCCAGAAAAGTGGGCATGTAGGACTGGGCAGGGGAGCGAAGAGCTCACAGGGGCTGGACAAGCGTGGACCCAAGACCAGACCACAGCAGAGACAGAGCAAACCCCAGCAAGCAACAAGCAGATTCACCCACCACAGGGGCAATTCTCAGACCTTTCACTGGGGGAAGGAGGATCTGTTGGAGCTGGGAAAGAGACAAACACAAGGCCTGCGGTAGTGACTGTACCTTCTCCTGGGGCTATCAACCCACAGCCTGGATGTTTAAAAATCATCTACCTGAACTTCTGGGAGCCAAATTGGTGAAGTAAACCCTAGCTACTCTAATCCCCCCCTTACCCTGAAAACCCAGGAATTATGGCCCCAGAGTAAAATCCTGAAATAAGTAGAAGCAGCAGCAGCAAGCTTGGGAGTCCTAGAGGAAGGGTGTGACTGAAGATGTGCCAAACCTGAAAATAAGCCCCATCTCTGCTGACCAGCGGGAGATCCAAAGCCCAGGGCGGGTAGAGCCAGCAAGCACTAACAGCAGAAGCCCAGGTGTGCCTTCGCACAAACAGGGGAATCTGCAGAGACCAGAGCTGCCAGCCACCCAGATACTGAGGCTGCCTGAGCTCTAGCCCAGGGGCACAGAGGAGGAAAACTGAAGTGGCCAGACCACCCCTCCCCCACACACGTTACTCTGTGAGCCCCAGGGTAACCCAAGGGAAACACTAAGTCTGGGCCTTGGCCTCAGTCGAGACACCCAGAGGCTACAGGACACAAAGTCACCAACTAGGCCCCTAGCTCCCAGCTTGAGAAGCCTGGATCAGAGCCCTCTGTACCCCAGGAGCAGAAATACACTTCAAAAGCCAGGAAATAGGCAATCACAATGGGCAAAAAGCAAATTAGAAAACCAAATATGATTGAATCCTATCATGTCGAATGAGAAGAACCCCTTTCAGAAGACACCATCAACTCTATACTCACACTTGAGACCACAGAAGGAAATATGAACTGGCCTCAAATCCAAAAAGCATTCTTGGAAGAACTCAAGAAGGATTTTAAAAGCCAAATTAGAGAGGTAGAAGATAAACTGACCAATTATTTTAAAGTTGCAATTGCCAAAGTGGAAAAAAATCTCACTGAAGAAAACAACTCCTTAAAAAGTAAAATTTATGAACTGGGAAGGGAGGTTCAAAATCTAACTGGAGAAAATACCTCCCTAAAAGTGAAATCTGAACATATAGAAAAGGAGCTTCAAAAACTGAGGAAAACAATTCACAAAAAAACAGAATCAGTCAAATCAAAGCTAATGACTCTATAATGCACCAAGAAGCAAAAAAGCCCTAAAGATTGAAAAATGAGAAGAAAATATAAAATATCTCATTGGAAAAACAACTGACTTGGAGAACAGATTCAGGTGAGATAATCTAAGAATTATTGGTCTACTGGAAAGCCATATTGAAAAAAGCAGCCTGGACAATATCCTCCAAGAAATTATCAAAGAAAACTGTCCCAAATTCCTAGTATCAGAGGGTAAAATAGTTATTGAAAGAATTCACCAGACACCTCCTGAAAGAGATCCCAAATTGAAAACTCATAGAAATATTGTAGCCAAGTTCCAAAATGATCAGGTCAAGGAGAAAATACTGCAAGCAGCCAAAAAGAAACAATTCAAATATCGTGGAACTACAGTCAGGATCATACAGGACCTAGCAGCTTCTACATTAAAAGATCAGAGGGACTGGAATATGATATTTTGTAAGGCAAAAAGAGTTTGGACTGCAACCAAGGATCAACTATCAAGCAAAACTGAGCATAATCTTTCAGGCAAGGAGATGGTCATAAAATGAAATAAGGGACTTCCAGACCTTCCTCATGTAAAAGTCAGAGCCCAATGGAAAATCTGATCTGCAAATACAAGACTCAGGAGAGACATAAAAAGGTAAACAAGGAAACACATACACACGCACACGCACACACACAACTTATGATTCAATAAGAGCAAACTCTTTACATCCCTATATGGGAACTGATACCTGTCAATACTGAGAATTGTATAATTATCGTGACATTTAAAAGGGATATACATAGATAGAGGGTGTGTGTATAAATTAACTAATTTGATGATAACAAACCTTATTAAAGAGTGCAAAAGGATTGTAACGTGAGAAAAGGACAGGAGGAGGCAGAAAAGGGTAAATTATACCACATGAAGAGGCATAAAAAAATACTATAGTAGAGGGAAAGAAGGGAGGGAGATGAATGGTATATGAACTTTACTTGGCTTTGGTTCAAGGAGGGATTAACATAATCAGTTAAGTATAGGATTCTAACATGAAAAGACACAAAAACTCATTATAGCAGAGGGAAGGGAGGGAGGGAGTGTGAAATTTATTCTCATCAGTTTGGGTTCAAGGAGGGAATAACATACTTTGTTAAGTATAAAAATTTATTGTGCCCTACAGGCAGTAGGAGGGGAAAGGGAGGAAAGAGGGGTGGTGGTTAGGAGAGAGGGAAGAAGTAGTAAGGGGGAAGGGGAGGTAAAGGGAGGGGAATGCATAGGGAGCCAATACTGAGGGAGGTGGTGGTCAAAAGGAAAACTCTTAAGGAGGGGAAGGGATAAGGGAGAAATAAAAGCATAAACAGGGGAGGGAATAGGATGGAGGGAAAGACACAGATAGTAATCATAACTGTGAGTGTGAATGGGATGAACACACCCATAAAATGGAAGTGGATAAGAGAATGTATTAAAAACCCTAATCCTGCAATATGCTGTTTACAAGAAACACATTTGAAACAAAGGTACACACACAGGGTAAAGGTAAAAGGCTGGAGTAGAATATATTATGCTTCAGCTAAAGTAAAAAAAAAAAGCAGGAGTAGCAATCCTTATCTCAGATAAAGCATAAGCAAAAATAGATCTAATTAAAAGAGATAAGGAAGGAAACTATATCCTGCTAAAAGGCACCATTGAGAATTAAGCAATATCCTTACAAAACATATATGCACCAAGCGGTATAGCATCCAAATTCCTAGAGTGGAAGTTAAGGGAATTAGAGGAAGAAATAGATAGCAAAACTATACTAGTGGGGGACCTCAATCTCCCCCTCTCTGAACTTGATAAATCTAACCTCAAAATAAACAAGAAAGAAGTTAAGGAAGCAAATAGAATTTTAGAGAAGGTTGATATGAAAGACCTCTGGAGAAAACTGAATGGGGATAAAAAGGAATATACCTTCTTCTCAGCGGTACATGGCACATACACAAAAACTGACCATATACTAGGGAATAAAAACTTCACAATTCAGTGCAGAAAGGCAGAAGTATTGAATGCATCCTTCTCAGATCATGATGCAATAAAAATTATATGTAATAAAGAGAACAAAAGGTCTTTATTGTTAAATGGAAGTGGTAAATTCAAGATTACATTCTTTTGAATCTCAGGTTTGGTCCTTCATAAACAAATCATGTGTCTTTGCCTGACTGAGGCCTTCATTCTAAGCCCTGACATGTTTCCTAAGGGATACTGTTTTACCTGGTTTACTGATGGCTTTGGCCACTATTAATGAACAAGGCATAAACAACTAGTATTCAATAACCATTAATCTAGTAGTAGGGAACACTATAGAGAATGGAGATCCTGGCAAATTCTCCCAGTGGATTCACATGTGAATCCACTGGGAGGGGCAGAGTAGATGAGATCTTCATCTACACTGACTTCTGGGTAGTAGTCATGGCAGAATAAACATCAAGACTGGACAATCAAAGGTGACTGATGGAGGAATTTTGCTGATATTTCCACATATACCTTTTGCTAAACTGAATGGACGGGATGATGTCCTTACAAGAACAAGTTTGGTGACTGTCAACTGACAACTTTGACATGGGGGACATAATGCCATGTTGTGGTGAATAAAAGACCATATTATTTCCTTCCCTAAAGATGAGGGAACTACTTCTAGCCAATAATGCTTCTTGTGCCAATTGCATGACTGCTTCTGAAAGACCAATATGGCATGATCCCATATGGTATGATCCCATATGGTTCTCAATCAGCTTCTAACTGATTATATTGCCTCTCTCTTTCCTCATCTCAGGGACCTTTTGCCTTTACCTATGAAATAGACTGATAACTATTTAGGATATTGTATAGCTGGTGCCAATAAAGTCTACCACCAAAGTAGCCATCATCAAAGATATTATCCTTCCTCATTAGACCCAATATATCACTGCCACTTCACTGTGAATGAGTTCTGAGTTGGGCTCAACACCAACAAATTTTCTGCATTTTACAAATTCTGTATTTGTAGGCAGTTGTCATTGTTGAATACTGGGGCAGTCTTGAAATAACAGCTTTATCATCATGTCCTAAAATACTGTGGTTGAGTGTCCCAACTCCAAGAAGCTGAGCCTTTAGCACATTTATGCCGTCCTAAGAAGGGGAAATGTTCTTTGTTGCAGTAGTTTTATGAGTTTTGGTCCTAAGGAAAACTTATCTGATAAAATAGCACCTTTGTTGATGCTCTCAAGCCCTTCCTTATTCCACTAGCTTCACAAAGTTACAAAGATCTCAAGATCCTTGTTTCCTGAGCAAGCTCCGTAAATCCTGGGGAAGTAGCTCATAGGTCCCTGAATTGGAAGATGTCTTTTCCGCTAATATGGTTCAAAACACTTCCCCAAAAAGGGCCTGGGGGATGAAGGGACCGGTATTGTTTGAAGGTGAACTGATTTTTAACAAGGTGAAACTCTCTGTATAACTGATCATTTTTAATTTTCCTGGAAAAAAGGGAATCTTTTAGCCAACTTATTGGCAATCCTGAGTCCCTGGATGAAGATGAGGAAGAGTACTTACCCATTTGCTGAAGAATAGAGAAATAAACAGCCCCTCATCAGAGACTACCAAAGGGGCAAAGATTTGTTGTCAATCCTATGATGGGGCTAACAACATGGGAGAGGTTTTGAATGGTGGGCCAAGAACACTGAATGGGTGGTGGCATAAGGAGAACCATGGTATCAGCTCAGATCCTGGAACAATCTGCATGCTATGATCTCCTAGCTACTTTATTATAGAAAAATGGGATCTATGCTATGATAGGTAGCATTTGTAACTATATTGGAAGTATCATCTCCAATATAGCTCTGGTGGTGCACCTGCTCATTATCACCAACTTATATCACAAGATCCACCATGAACTGTAAATATTTGGCACTGTCCAATACACAGATTAGATAATTGAGATTTGGGACTTAATCTTTCTAAGGCCTAGGATTTTTTTGGTCTTTCTCATTCTGTTTTCTTCTTCATTCCTTCAGGGGGTTACTAATTTTTTTGTGTGTTTTTTGTTTTCTTTTTACTATTTTTTCTGGCTTACCTTTTTTCCCCTCTTACTTTTTTTCCCCAAGAAAAAGACTGTCAAACAAAGGCACTGAAGTAGTGGAAAGTTCTCAAGAAGACCACTTTACCACCACTGAGTAGGGCATGGTGAGAACAATATTACTAGAATCTCTGGCCAAAGAAGACTGGATAGCTTTTCTAAGACTCCATTTGGAATAGGCCAGCTTTTCCTTAACAGAAACTCAAATTATCCTCAATATCTGACTGGCTCAGGGGACTACAGACCTAGCACTGACACACTGTTTACTTAACAGCAGAGGACTCAAGATGTTTCAATACAAAGGCAAAGAGGGTGGGAGAAAGATTTCTACATCTTTATTGAATATCCTTTCTATACTAGGGACAAGTAAATTTTTTATTAACTGTTGGCTTGAGTAATGTAAAATGAGGCTAGAAAGGCTAGGTCTGTCTTGTAGGGTTTTAAAAGATGAATAGAGGATTTCATATTTGATCTTAGAGGCAACAAGGAGTCATTGGATTTGATCAAGTAGAAGAGGGACACAGTCAGATCTATACTTAAGCAAAATCACTTTAGCAGTAGTGTGAAATGGACTAGATTTACAGGTGTGATGGGATGCTTCAGGTAGAAAGCCTAGTTAGGAATATGTTACAATAATCTCGGTGATCACTGAAGAAAGCCTAAACTAAAAAGATATAAAGCAATAAACAATTCTTTTCTTGTCAGTCTATATGGACTTTGAATCTGCTGGCTATTTGATCTCTCTTGAGGAAATTTATTTTATCTCTATTCCCCCAAGGCAGTTAACTGTGAAATCTTATCCAGTACCTCCAAAAGAGAATGCCCTATCTCCCCAAGTAGTAGTCAAAATTAGGTGCTAATAAGCAAGAGGAGCTTTCTTCACTATGATACTTCTATGAGAAACTGCTAAGGGGGTATCATGATATGCATTTGTGTCTCCCATCATAATTGCATTCTTTATTACCTCTTCCTTTAACTTTTTCATACAGTCTCTAAATAAGTACCAGAGTCCATCTCCACTAGGCCACATAGAGTCATTAGGATACTGTCTGCTGCACCCTTCTGCAGCTAAAGCCAATAGATTAGTTGCATTATTACCTCCTTGCATGTGGTGTACAAAAGGATTCTGACTAATGCCTATAAATTTCAAGCAATCTATGTTATCTATCAATACTCTTCTGACCCCTTCATCACTGATTCTCACCCTCCAAGACACTAGCAATTCTCCCATCTTTTGGGTGAATAGAGTTAATATATCAGTGACCTCCTGCTAAGTAAAATCTTCAATCACATCCCTAAACACAGTGTGGCCTCTCTGGTTCTCCTGCTTTCTTCTTAGTATGGGGTGAATGTCTGCACTTGTAAAAGCCTCCCCCATCTAACTTTGTTTCATTTTCCTCCCATGCATTCTTCTGGCAATCTTCATGGCCCAGCCCATACAAGGGCTGTATGAATATTCCTTTTGCTAATTTTTTTCTTCTTTTTCTGAACCAAACCCCAAAACAGCCCTCTCTTTTGCTATCTGACTAGCTTGCTCTTTTAAAGGAAAGTTCAAATGCTGCAGCACAGAAAGCCTCTCATGCAAATCAAATAATTCCTTTTTCATCTGAACCTTTTCTCCCAGCAACCTGTCTCTGCTTTTGCACATAAGGTGATAACTAGCAAGACCTAGCCTCTATTATACAGCCCTGCCAATCCTTTCCCCAGTTCTACTGGTACTCCTTACAAATATCTTACCAGATCTCTAGGTTCTCCCTTCCGTAGCCTTCATTCACAGTTTTCACAAAGCCCTGTGCTTTTAGTTCATTGTCTTGCTAGAGAAGAATAAGTAAATCTTCCCATCCTGGGATATCCATTTCTCTCTCTAAAATTCTTCTGCCTCCAAATAGGGGTCTGATATTTCACAATCTCATCCTTGTCACCAAACGTAGCACCAATGTGATATTCACAGCACCCTCAGCGGCTATGAATATGCCAGTGTAATTCTGAATCACAAAATATAACAGACTCTCCACATGGAAGACAGAATCAAAACATTTATTCAAACACCAGAAAGCTGAATCCCAACATCAGAAAGCCAAATCCATCATAGCAACAAAGAAATCTATACACAATTACAGTGCAGGAGGCACCATTCTCCCCAAGCCTTTACCCTTCTAGGGTCTTCCCACAAACACTCACAGCTTGCTGCCTGCTTCCTCTCTCTCCCTCAGCTTTAACTACTCTGACCATCTTCTTCTAGGCTCTACCCTACCCTTCCTGCTCCACCCTTCAGCAAGCTCCTCCCACCACAAGCTTCATGTGACTCAAACTCGTGCAACTTAGGCTTGCATACAATTTAAGCAGGTGGTATGGGCCTATTAATGGATTGGAAAGCTCTTCCCATTTACATTACCCTTATGGGGGCTCTCTAGAGTCCTTGCTCTATCATTACCAAATGTCCCCTTCATCTCAACTCTCTTCCCCTTCATGTTCCAACTTGTCACTGTGCTAAGCACTGGGAGTACAAAGAAATGCAAAAACAGTGTCCTTGTTCTCAAGGAACTTACATTCTAATGGGAGAGGCAACAGACAAATAACTATGTATGTACAAAATGTATATGATGAGTATTTTTTCATATGGAGGTAAGATGGAGTCATCATATTAGAAAGCAAAAGGTTAAAAAAAAAAACCAAAAACTTCAGTACTTCAATCACTTCAATAGCCAGTTGGAAGCTGGCAATACTGGCAACACCAGAGAGGAAATACAAGAATAAATCAAACAGAGACTCAAGAATGCAGAGGTAACTTAAGGAGATCTATGTGCCAAAGGGGTACTTTGTTACCACAACAGTCACAAATGCCTAGTATTTGTACCTAGTACGGTGAGGTCAATCTGAGTTTAAATCACATTACTATCTTACAGTTCATGGCTACTTAATAACAAATATATGCTTATTAATAATATTGTTACTAATAATGAAATATTTGTATCGATGATTCTTAATAAATGGATTTGTCATGTTAGTTATTGTAGTTGTATATAATATTTAACATAATAATAATAATAACAATAACAATATAAAACAGAGCATTCTTTGCTTTTTAGGGGGTTCAACAAAGCACAAAACCCTTTGGACATAGCACAACTTAGATCTGCTTAATTAAGTTCTTTTTCCTGTAGGCTGGGATTTGGTTATGATTTGAGCCACAAACTACAGAAGTACTAAAGCCAAAGAGCCTGACTATTAATATATGTATGTGTGTGTGTGTATACACATAGATACATACAGATACACACACATAAATTTATATAATACATATGCATATATACACATACATACACACACATATACACGCTTATGAAGAGATGCCCACACAACATATAATAACAACAGGGCTCTCTGGTCATTCAAACAGAATAATTCCCAGTTACACTGACATACCTCCTTTCTAGCAAGCCATGCTTACGTAACTGAAATGATTTTGACTGGCATCTTTGTAAAAGATTTTTACTACCATCAGTTTGGTTATGAGGATACAATCATAGCATACTTGGGTTTGTCTTGGGCTTTCTGTTAGCATGTATAGATGTATTAGAAATTATTACACCATAGTACTATACCTTTCAATTTAGTTGCTACATCAATATAGCATTGCAAAAAGGCCAAGGACACTGCTTCCCCTGCACATGGAAAAAAAAGTATGTGCATCAATATGTATATAGACATACATATGATAACAATATAGGTATGGTATCTGAACAGTTACTGCATTGTTTATAATGACATTCTTAAAGGTGTATTACATTTTTTATAAGAGTTATCTTGTTATCACCAATGCATTTATTATACACATTTGTTTTTAAAACTTTGAGTTCCAGATTTTTTCCCTTCTTCCCTCCTCACCCACCCCCACTGGGAAGATAAGCAATCCAATATAGGTTGTACATGTGTAGTTACACAAAACGTTTCCATAGTAGGTATATTGTGAAAGACTATTTTCCTCCAACCTATCCTGCCCCCCACTTATTCTATCTTTTCCTTTGACACTGTGCCTTTTCAAAAGTGTTTGCTTCTAACTACCCTCTCTCCCAATCTGCCATCCCTTCTATCATCCCCCCTCTTATCCCTTTGCCCCCTATTTTCCTGTAAGGTAAGATACCCAATTGAATGTGTATGCTATTCCCTCCTTAAGCCAAATTCAATAAGAAAAAGGTTGTCCCACTCCTTCCTGCTCTTCCCCTCCATTGTAACAGTTTTCTCATATTGTTTCTTCCTGTCTGCTTGCAGTATTTTCTCTCTGACCTGGGAACTCTGGAATTTGGCTATAGTATTCCTAGGAGTTTTCTTTTTGGGATCTTTTTCAAAAGCTGATCAGTGAATTTTTTCAATTTCTATTTTGCCCTCTGGTTCTAGAATATCAGGGCAATTTTGCTTGATAATTTCTTGAAAGATGGTGTCTAGGCTCCTTTTTTGATCATGGCTTTCAGGTAGTCCAGTAATTTTAAAGTTATCTCTCCTAGATCTATTTTCCAGGTCAGTGGTTTTTCTAATGCGATCTTTCACATTGCCTTCTATTCTTTCATTTGTTTGGATCTATATCTTGATTTCTCATAAAGTCATTAGCTTCCATTTGCTCCAATCTAATTTTGAAGGAATTATTCTCTTTAGTGAGTTTTTGAAATTCCTTTCCCATGAGACAAATTCAGCTTTTTAAGGCATTCTTCTCCTCATTCACTTTTTGTGCCTCTTTTGC
>CM053581.1:327489786-327580262 GCA_028627135.1 Pseudochirops cupreus
AGACTAGATGATTGTTAAGGTCCGTTCTTGCTCTAGATCTATAATCTTCTCTATTAAGAATTCAAATGTCTTTAATGAGAAGACTGTTTTATGAGCTCTGGGATTGTCTTTTCTTTCTGTATCTTCTACTGTTTAGCTAAGAACAGGGCTGGTATTTGGGAAATAATTTGGTTGTTTGTAGTTTGCCCAAAGTTTAATTTTCTGACACACCCCTCACATGCAGTTTCTCAAGATTCTACAATTTGTGCATCATCAAATCTCTTGGATTTTTATTCTCTCATGGACCAATATGGATATACGACATATAAGCATTTATATGTGTAAACAAAAATATATAAAACACACTCATATATATACATGTGCATATATATGTATGTATATAACGTACATATACATGTGTATATACATGTGTGTATGTGTGTATATGCATTTCTATCATCCATGCTCTCAATAAGTTCCATCTGGGAATAGAATTACATGTGGGGCTTTTCAGGGAGGACTAACACCTCTGGTGTGAGGGTTTGCCGAGCCCTTTTCAGGGTTGCTCCTACATCTTTGGTGTCCACCTGATCCACCCAACTTTCACTTGTGGCTCCAAGAAGCTGTAGCATGAACAGTGAAGTGTGGCATGAACACTCTGGCAAAACTATCTTGGCAGATGGGCTAAATCAGGTTAAGGAAAACCAACAGGCTTCAGACATGTTGGTGAGTTAGGGGATGTGAAAACTTCCTCCCGTGGAATGGACAGATAGAACACTAGGGATCCTACAGCACTGGGGGTAGGAGTAGCCCCTTCACAAGTATCATCCACATGTGAGACCCTCATGTGTGATTATTCTCTTGGGATTCACTCTCATTACTGATGATATATCTCTCTATGGGAGAGTGCAGTGTAGGGTTAGGGCAAGACTTGCCATTGAAAAATCTCCCTTTTATAATTTCTTTAAATGCCTTGGTTTTTTAATTAATTGTATACTCTGAGCAGAGAAAAAATGCATTGCTGGTACCTTGAGCTATTGTTTTGAATGGATTTGGACCCACAGAGTATATTGAACTTGCTTGGGGAGGGGGTGCAATTCTAGGAATCCTGCATGAAAAAGTGGGGTGCCAAAAGTGTTACACTGTTTTTTCTTTGGTTTCTAACTCTGACCTACTTTTCCAGTTTTAACTAACACTAATTCTCTTTATGCCTAGAATATCCTCCCACTCCTCCAACTACCGTTTTCAAAAATAATCTGTCTTGAAGAATGCTCCAGTGTGAGTTCCTTGATCCCCAAAGTGAAACATAACTTTTCTTTCCTCAGACCTCACATAACCCTATTTTGCACCTCTCCCATGCACTTAATTTTAAAATGCTTACATTACTACATTTCTCAATAGCACCTCTCCCTCAAAGAAACCTCTATTATAACCAAGAAGTATGTTTAAACAAAATTAACTGATACAATGACCATGTCTGACTTCGTTGTACATTTGTAGTCTACCACCTCTGTACTGTTTTATCAGTATTCCTTCATGAACTTTATATACATACATACATATATGTGTGTATGTATATATATATATATATATATATATATATATATATATGTATGCATATGCATTTCTATTACTCATGCTCTCAATAAGTTCTATCTGGGAATAGAATTACATATGGGGCTTTTCAGGGAGGACTAACATCTCTGGTGTGAGGGTTTGCCAAGCCCTTTTGGTGTCCACCTGATCCACCCAACTCTCACCTGTGGCTCCAAGAAGCTATAGCATGAACAGTGGCCACACTGTGGTAAAGCTATCTTGGCAGATAGTGTCACTGAGTATTATAATCACCTGTGAATATATATATATATATATATATATATATATTACTTCCCATTTAGATTATCAACTCCAGGAGAGCAAGTAACTTTAGCATATTGAAACTTTGTACCTCTCCAACAGTAGCACCATGGACAGGGCTTCTGATCTAATAGGTGCTTAACAAATATTTAAGTTTATACACATGCACACAAATATGTAAATGTGTATAAATACATACATACATACACATGTACATATATACATACACACATCTCTTGAGCTCTATAAGGGTAGGGACTAAGTCTTATTCATTTTTGTACTCCTGATGCCTTGTATATACTAGGCATATTCATACATGTTTAATGATTTGAAGCTTATTTGATTTTAGCCTTCTTGCTCCTTACATTAAAATTATATCTCATTCTGGTCCCCCTGACACTCCCCCCTTCCCTCCCACACTGCTTCTAGTCAGTAGTATAATATAGCAATAACAGGAAGGAGATTACAAAGAGGAGCCTAGTAGTCATGTTTGTCCCAAAGATCAAAGGAGCATCATTTGCAAACTATCATATATTAACCAAAAGTCACATTTATAGAATATGTGCTAAATCAGGGGAAGCCATCTAGGTCTTGCTGTCAGTCTTTTGGTCATGTGATATGTAAAGCTCAGGTAAGTTCCAGACATTCACATTAAGACCAACAGGGATGTATGGGGTATTAAGGAAGACTAGCACCTCTGGTCTGAGATGACTTGCTGAGCCCTTTCAGGGCTGTTCATTGACCTTTGGTGTCCACCTGATTCACCCAGCTCTCACCTGTGACTCTAAGAAGCTACAGCATGCACATGACCAAACCTTCATAACATCTTGGCAGACAGGCTAAACCAGGTTGAGGGTAATCAACAAGTCTCCAGAACTGTTAGTGAGTTAGAGGGATGTCTACCCCAAGCATGATGGAATGAGCAGAAGAGAGCGATTTGTTCCAAAAGCCAGAAACTGGGGAGTGCTTAGGGCTTGCTCAGACATCAAAAACACCAAAGTCATCCACTGCATCCTGGGCCATCACCAGCTGTCTTGACTTGTGTCCTGCTATTGGACTTTAGTGACTCAGGAGGAGACTGAGGCTGATGACTGTGTGATTCGGCCTACTTAAATCCAATTCACAAGCAAGTCAAGACATCATCCATAATGTCATTGATGGGTCCTTTTTGAACATGAACAAGAAGACCAGCAGAACACCAAATGGTGGTGATAATTTTGCGATGATGTGGATATGTTAATGAACTAACCCCAAGGTGGCACAGGTTAGTCTGTTCCCTCACCAAAAGCCTATAAAAATGGGACCTCAAACTCTTGACTCACCCCTGCATTCTTCCATCTCAATTGAGTCTATGCTGTGTAGTGCTCCCTACTCTACTCTGGTTACACAAGCTACATATTCTGTGACTTTCCCCCTTCCCCATCCTCTCCTTACTATAGCCTGCCTTCCTCTACCACTCTATCACTGTCCCCAAGCTATCTGCTTCTGTATCAACCACTGCCTTTCACTGCTTGTCTCTGTACTTTCTGTGCCATGTGCCCCAAAGCCTCTGTGCCTTATCAAAGTGTGATTGCAGCCTCACCTCCCACTGCCATTGTGGTTTTTCCTGGAGGGTACCTAAAGAACTGGGCATGCCTGCCCTATTTCATGATTCCATAAATTAGCAATTCACTTCTATTCACTATTTCATCTCTTCTTTTTCTGTTCAGGAATGAGGGAGAAAACCCCAGCCATGTAAAAAGAGGTCATGGGATAATAGTAACGTCTCCCCTGAATGACTGGACATTGGTGTCAATAGAGGACAGAATTGTAATAAACTCAGTAAATCAAACTTTTTAAGTGGCCTCAGGCTCCCTTTCTGGTCTCTGGTCAAATCTCCAGGTGGCTAGGTCACCAGTTGTAACCAGTCACTAGTTGATTTCTATGCAAATGAGAGGTTAAATTTCCCTTCATGCTTCATAACACAAGTGATTTAACAGGTAGAATGGGACCCAAGCTAGCTTTTGTTCTCAGAAATCACATTTTCCCATGGGAAGTAGAGGTGAGGGGTCTTCTTCTCTAAGGTCTTTATCAAATGAGGTAGAAAAACTCAGATAAATAGAGGGATTTGGATTGAGGGTGAGAAGTAGGGCCTGAACTAGGCCTTTCCCAGAGCACTTACCATGTTTTTTTTTTCCTTTCATTCCTGACTCTTTGTCTAATACTATAGACAGAGAGGCAGCTAGATGGCATAATGTGTAGGCTTGGAGTTATGAAGACTTGATTTCAAATCTCAATTCAGACATTTTTCCAACCTGGGTGACCTTGGGCAAATCACTTAATTTCCCTGTGCATCAGCTTCTTCATTTGTAAAATGATGGCTGGACTCAATGATTTCAAAGTTCTCTTCCAGCCCTAAATCTATGATCACATGACCATTGTCTATACAAGACAGATTAGCACTCCTTTACATAGCATGGATCCATTTCTTCTGTTTCCAGTACTGTCAGGGCAGGAACTATAGCTTCCTTCTATTAAAGTGTGGCCAAGCACAGTGATAGCCATAAAGTAAGAATCAGTACTTTTAATTATTCATAGAAAACAAAAGAGACCATAGGGGTACCCCACCCTCAAGGAAACCTCAGCATTTTCTGCCCTACAACCTGATCCAAGGCTACTCTGTGAAGACAACGAATGTGAAATGCCAACTCTATACCAGTCCCAGTTCTGCTGCTCATTGGCCTCTTCCTCCTTCTAGAAAATGAAGGGTGGTGGGACAAGAAGATTTCTAATGTTCTTCTCAGTTATAGCATCCTATGACTTTAAATAGATGAAATATGGGAAAGTGGGCCCTAAGCTTTCCTTTTCACATCTATGTGGCCAAAGCTTGAAAAACTGTACTGAACCTATCCAATCATAATAGTATGAAATGCACTCTCCAGAATTCATCTCACCCAGTGGCATTTTCCTTTGCTCTACCTTTAACCTCGGGATTCTAGGACCCTGTGCTGACATGTACACTAACTGGTACTCTACTTCACATTTTCATCTTATGGAATTCACTACCCCCCTCCCCCCTCCCATTACAAGTTTTGCCTGTTTCCTCTGCTGCCCCTTTCCCAAGATCTATGCTATCTCATTGCTACCTGATTAGATCTGAGGACAAAAGTTAGCTTATATCTCATCTCACCTGCTCACCTGAGGGAATTCTCTGCCTGTACCTTTCCTAGGCTTCTAGCAGTTGTACCTTCCTAAGTCATAAGGGCACAGGAGAGTTGGGCTATTTGCCAAAGATGTTCAGCAGCAGCACTTCCCCTAGTTCCACAAAATCCGTCCCAAGTGGGTGTGTTTGGAAGGGAGGACCTCAGATCTTTACTAAAGGTTTATCAGAGGACACTTGAAGGATTCACAAGCAGTCCTGGTCATTCCCCATCAATAGGTTTCTGCAGTCCTTGAGCCTCAGACCTTAGATTTTGGCCCAATCAGCTATTCTTCTTTCAACAATAGCTTGCTAGTTCATTTATTCCGGGTCTTTCTAATCTATGTAAAAAAGACAGCAGCAACAATTGCATCAGATGACAAGGGCACTGATGACTACCCTTTTAAGTAAACTAGTTTATGTGCCAGGTGATAGGTTCTTGTGATGGTTATGGGATTTGAAGATCTTCCATGCCCCTTAAACTTGCTGACATAGCAGGAAGGGGTGGGACGAGAGGAAGCCAGAGCCAAGCTAGTCAGTGCGGTGACTAGAAGCAGCTGCTGTGGGTGCGGGTGTGGCGCAAACTCCTTTTTCTGAGCCAGTCAGAATTTCTGCTAAGGACTGCCAGGGACAGGAATTGCAGGGGGCCGGAACTGCTGGGAGCAAGCTGCATGGACGCTGAGCAGTTGCCGTGAGGACAGGAGGATCTTTGCCTGAGGTAGCCTGTCCCGTTTTGAAAGCTTGAGAATGTGGGTGTTTACTACATTAACTACATGTGCTGACTTCATAACTACTGTGATGGCTTTGACTTTCTGGTTTGGGGACTCAAGTTTTCTGGTATTTGGATAAATGTTCTAGCTATATCACCCACGTAGAGAGCCTTCTACATTGTGATTAATAATTGTATCAGCATATTTATAGTTACTGTAGGCATTATGAATACTGCATTGTTGATACAGTTCTCTATGGCAGGTAGCATGGCACAGTAGAAAAAGTCCCAGATCTAGGCAGGGGACCTCAGATCAGATACTGGCTGTCTCCCTGTGACCTTTGTGACCTCAAGCAAGTTACAACCCTTAGTATGATTACACAATTGTAAAATGAAGAATTTGTAGGACCATAGCTTTAGAAGAGACCCAATGGGCCACTGAATTG
Organism: Pseudochirops cupreus; assembly: GCA_028627135.1. NCBI lineage: Eukaryota > Metazoa > Chordata > Mammalia > Diprotodontia > Pseudocheiridae > Pseudochirops > Pseudochirops cupreus. The sequence continues at coordinate 327,495,956 of CM053581.1, forward strand.
AACCCTCATCTTTTTTACTAGTGAGGAAACTGAGGCACAAGGTGGTTGTGACATGTTCAAGGTCACAGTGTTGGAGACAAGATTTGAACCACATCTTCTTGACTCCAAATTCTGTGCTCCATAGCTTCCAAGGGCCCTTTGAACTCTTAGATGACCCTATTCTAATCACCACCTCCTCTGTGAAAGGTCCTGCCTCAGAATGAGTTAATCTCCTCTCTAGTATGGAGGTGCATCACCTCCCTTTAAAGCTTACTGACCACACACTACCCAGATGCTGATGTACACAGAAAACATTGCTTTATTGACTGCATTTGCCAACACAATGAGGAATGCGAAGGTTTTCCATAAGCTATGAGCCGTGGTCCCCATGTGTATTTAAAGCATACACAGAATTTGAACATGATGGCAACGCTGGCAGACAGCGTTATCACAAGGCAACACAAACAGCATGCATTACATGGCCACACAGAACAAGTTGGGTACATTCTATTGCTTTAAGGATTGCCTAACATGGAAAATGTACAAAAAGGAGAAATAGGTCTTTGCATTAATGAAAAATACATTTTTTCTCTACAAAGGAATCTTTCTAATACAAGAAAATAAATATTGCAACATAAGCCAAAAATAATTTAAAATTGCTCTTTTCAATATATTTTCAATATTTCTCTTTTATATTAACAAATGGCACATCACTTTCTTTGAAACAAAGAAAACAGAAGGCTCTCCTCCTGTGACATTCATCTCATTTCCCATCACTGATGTGGAGCGGAATTTCTTTATGTTAAATGGAATAGTTGGTGGGAACCTCCTTAAAGAACAACCAAAGGTGACATTGTCCTGGTGAAAGAATGCTAAACCTCCTGGGGCTTCCTGGCTCAGGCCAAGGCCAATTTGCTGAGCAGGTCCTGAGGACTCTCCCCAGAGCCCTGACTCATCTGTTCTCCAGACCCAACCCTTGGTAGCAGCTCAGTCAGGACCAAATGGCTCATTCTTCTTGTGCTAAAAGGGATGGGGGAATTAAAATCACTGCCAGAATTCCTTCTCATAGGTGCAAACTGCTCTCCTAGACAGACAGATACCCAGCCATTCATTGTGTAGGAACTCCAGTCTAGGCCACAAAAAAAGTTTTAAGGAAACTCTTGATGATAGGAGTGGGGTGGGTAGGGGGGGCTGTAGGACACTGATTTTCACACAAAGTCAAGTGAGTCTTCCACCGGTCCCTCTGACTCACCTGGTATTCACACACATAGAAACCCCCTCCACCATCTCTCCTCACTCTTCCCCCCTTGAATCCTGGTGTGGCTTCTTAAAGGACACAAAATCCTTTATAGTGCAAACATTAACTCTTGCAGTTCATACAGTATCTGAAAGTCAAAGCTCATTTAACAAAATAAACCATTCAAACCTCTTTCTTTTTTAGTTCATCCCAAAATACATTTATAGTACAAAAAATATTTTCAAGTTTTTCTCACCTGGGAGGAATATAGAAGAGAGTGTGGGGGGAGGTACCAGCCTGAAGGTCCCTGGAGTGTTACAATGGAGCAGCTTCCCTGGGGAGGGGGAGAGGGGCAAGCATATGTGTGAGGGGGTGACGAGAGCAGGAGTACCAGCATCCCACCCTGGCCAACGTGAATTACTGAAGGGTAGGGCCTGTAACAACCACTGACTTGAGTTTCTGGCAGGAACTAATCATCATTGGGAACTTCAACTCTGAATAACTAGGGACTGGGGGCCTCTTACTTAAAATTCAGGTAAGAGCTACCTGCTCCTTTTCCCCAACTGTCCCCATTTATTCCTGGATTCAACCTTGCTATGGGAAGACATGTTTTGGTGAGAATCCCCCTACCACAATGAAGGGAAGAGCAAGAGAACACAACACTCAACACAACAGGAGTCTTGAGAGAAGAGAAAGTGCATCCCCATGCTCAGAGTCAAGAAACCAGCTTGGGGCTGAAAACAGAGGCAGAGGGTGATTTCAGAGGAGTTATATCCCCTTCCTTCTTGCTTACATGTTATTGAATTCCCTAAATGTTTTCTCTCATTTGATAACCTTATTGAATTAAGCAAGGCAAAACAGCCAACTGGCTTCTAAGAACAAGGCCATCCTACTTGATCCTCCCTTTCTTCCTATACAAGTTTGTTTGGGCAGAGTAGTTATAAAGAGCCCAGGTCACTTGAAGTGTGAGCAAATCACTGTCTGTGTCCCTAGTATCTTAGGGAAGTGTGCCACCAACCTAAGGCATGGTACGAATCTTATGGTTTGGCCTAGATTCTCTCCCTCCCTCTCTATACTCCTCCATCCATCAAGTTCTTGGGTTTCCAATATCCGAGTCTTCCAGATCCTCCAAGGAGAGAATTGGCACTCAAATGTAACACCCCACTTCCCCTGGCCTCCAAGCAGAGAAGCATCCTCTAGCCCAGAGCACATGTAAGATACCACACAAGATCTAGGATAAACCCGAGTCCCTTGGAAATCCTATCCCCCTCTGAAACCCACCTCCATCCCCTCTCCCACAAATCCCCAAGCTACCTAGCTGCTAATTTTGGTTGTTCTTTAAGTCTGCCCCCTTTTGAGTGTCCGGTATGGATCAGGCAAGAGATGAGGTTGCAGACCAATGAAGCTGTGTACAGGGATGTGTGTGAGACGGTTTGCTAACCATAGCTGAACTGAAGTACATGGAAGCAAGGTCCATTAAAAGGCAGCAGATTGATTATTGTTTTGACTCATTATACTAGGATACGGTACTAATGCCTACCAAGCCTGTTGAAGATAAAACTAAATCCTATTACTGTGTTTAACATTATCAGAACACACTGAACCTTCTGAATCCATTAATTCTCTCTCCTAGATTCCACAGAAGTTGGAGACCAATTTGCACACCAAAATTTGTCATCGTTGACTATTTTTTTGGCTTTAAAGACCCATATGAAATTTACTGAAAGGCCAACAAATGTGTAGTCAATGCACACTTGGTGGCAGGTTTGCTGCGAAGAGTCAGGATTTAACCGTTTTTTCCAATCGATCGTCGCTCCTGGTTTGTGGGTGAACCACACCGTTGGCAACCAGGACTTTTTCTTCGCTGGTTTCATTGTCATTTTCTCCCCATCCTGAGTCGGAGAAAGTTCTGAATGGACTATGTCAAGCATCAGAAATCAAAATACCAGGGTCTGTACCATTCCAGTGGCAAAAAAAAAGGAAAGAAAAAAGCATCCTCTGCAGAAAGCTTGGATTCTGATGCCTTCGTTACATGCTATGAACGTATTTTTAACTCCTTTGTTGCCAAATAGCTGTTTCTAAAAAAAAAAAAAATCCAAGTGACCAATTTCTGGGTCCAGGCTGTGCTGCTGTGTTATTGTCAAAAGATTCTTTGGCATCCACAAAATTATTCAACTGATTCATTTGACATTTGCAAGGTTCTTGTTTGAAAAGTTCTGGTTTTGCCAGTTGAAGAAGTGTCCCAGGTGTAATTCTTAAAAATAAAAAATTAAAATAAAAAGAGTTTCACTGAATTTTGTTGTTGTTTTTGTTCCCTGAGCTGTCAATCACGCTGGGGTCACTCCAACCAAATACATTAGCGCAAATCAACTGTGACCTTGGAAGCCAGAACTGAAAGCATGGGGTGGGTTACGTGCAAACACAGAAACTTGCCTGACTCATAGGTATCATCATGGGTTTTTAAAAAACTTTTAAGGCTTAGAAGGGGCATTTCTACACATGAAAATCTTGTAGGTTTTAGAATACTGACTTCAACAAATCAACCCTCCCCTTTCTATTTCCCCAAGGAGTTCGCAGGCTTGTAGGTAGGAGCACTTTTCCAAAAGAAACTGAAGGAAGAAACTTGAAGTCTTAATAAGACTGGAAACCACTACAAGGCCAACGATCTGATTTGCTTTCCAATGTGCAGGACAGGGACTACAAGGAGGCTTTAGCTGTCACCTGTTCCAGGAAGGAGACTTTGCTTTTACAGTTAATGCATTCAAGTTTTAAATGTTTATTCTTTTCCTATTTTGCAAAGTGAATGCCTTGACCTTTTCCCCCAGCCCCCTCCCTGCTCCCATTTGGCTAATGGATTCACCTGAGTAAATGTCTCTTGAAGCCAAGGGCTGGGAGCCCCGCCTGTGGCATGTTTTTTCCCTCTGGTTAATTCCTATGGCCACTCAGGCACAGTGCTGGGAGGAAAGGGGTAGTTGGCCGAAGGGTTTGGCCCTCAGCCTTGGCATGGAAGCAGACTGAACTGGAAAAGGTGAGAGGAACAAATTGACAAGGCTTCTGTTAAAGGAGTGTTCTCCCCCACCCTTAAGTGCTTTCTTCAAATAAGCTCTTTGTGCTTTAGAAAAGTTAGTTCTGTTTTAGGTTTTGCTTATTCTACTTCCTTGGGTGTTGGGGCTGTTGCTTTGCTGTGGAGAGCGGTTCAGCTATACCCCTGGAACCCGACTCCTGACCCAGCCTTTGGACTGGGTGCTGAACCCTGGGCAAAGCAGGAAATGAGTTTACTTGTCTTTGCCTTGAAATAATGCCCATAAGACTGTCATCCCTGCAGAAACAATGGGGTACTGGCAATATCAGACCTCCTGTTATTGATGCCTTGGGTGATCCCAGATGGGGCCAAAACCCCCAGTCCCTGAATGCCCATGTCTGGCATTTTGCTTCATTGGGTTAAATTATTAAAGTTAAATTATTAAAAGGGACAACTCTTGTCACCCAGGTCAGGGGAGTGGAAGCTTTTATGTCCTATGTCCAGCATACAGAGGAGAAAAAGACAACGGTGCTCAATTTTAAACTATATATATATAAAACAAATGAAAACTCCCACCCCACCAAGAATGGAACCCCTTTGTTATATGATACCAGGCAGAAATTGAAAATGGCAGTTGTAACTGGGTTTAGGCCTCTTAAGAACTGTCACAGTTGGTTATCTGGTTGAGTTAGGATGCCAAAACGCTCATTCTGACTACCTCCTCATTTCCTGAATCCTTCTGGCTTAGCTGAACCCTGCCACTCCCTGGCTCTGAGTCAGAGTCGCTCATTTCTGCATCAGAGAAGTAGCCATCGGTCTCATTGTCAAAGTGCAAGGTGACCTTTGGCCTTTCCCCTACTGGAGGTCTGTTCATTGCCTCGGGCTTTGGATTCGGCAGCTTCCTAGTCTCTTTGCCCTCCTTGGGCAATCTGAACCTCACTACTGTTTTTGGACTCCCCAATGAGCCAGGCACTTGAATCGGGCTGTTAGTCTCAAGCGGAGTTGTGTCTACAGTCTCCTTGTCCTCATGCGGGGAGCTCCTTGAGCTTGCCAGGACACTGGAGTCATGGGCTTTGGGGCTGGGAGAGTGGTGAGAAGATCCCCTTTTTGGAGTCTTCCGAACTTCCCCACTGGCTCCTTTGCGATCTGTAGGTATTCTGGCTGCCCCACGAGTGGCCTTGCTATTCCCCGAGTCATGGTTCAAGGGTTTCATGGTGTGGTCTGGTGGGGTAGTTCGCTGGCCAGAGTCCTCTGGGTGGTCTGAGAGCAGGGAGCCAAGGCTGTCCCGAGGGACCTTCTTCTTATTTGCTGGTCTTGCTTTGCTCTGGGCCTTCTTGGTGGTATCACTGTGCTTGAAGGGAGACTTTAGGGAATGGTCCATCATGATACTCAATAGGGTCTCTTCATCCTGGAGCAGCTCCTCAGAGAGGAGCCCAGATGTGTTGTCCTCATGGTGTCCATTGTTCAGGGACCACTCAGTCATACCCATGTTCTCTGTAGTGATCTGCACCGATTGAGCCAACCAGCTGTTGAAGAAGGTTCCATCGATGGGGAAAGAGGTGGACAAACCTGTGAGGGGAGAAAGAGAAAAGGGAAGTAAGACTTGAGTGCTTAATGTGTTGGGCTCACAAAGCTTGGCCTGTCATGTTCAGTGTGACAGGACCTGGGGGCCCCTTTAAGAAAACTTCTCTTGGGTACTTATCAATTGGGGAAATTGGGTTGAACAAGTTATGCATATGAATTGCTCCACTCAAATCTGCTCCTCTGCCTGGCCTCATACCAGGTACTCCCTATCTTCTACCCCACTGCCCCCGCACCCCTTTCCTGCCTCCTTTTGTGGGTGAAGTTGTCAGCTCCTTGAACATACTGCCTTTTTATTAAGTATAGCCCCAGTGCTTAGCACAAGTGTCTGGGATATGACAGACACTTAATAAAGTTTATTGGATTGGAATTGATTGAATATGAATAAATACTATTGTGCTTTAAGATACGATAGAGATGGCTTCAGAGAAACCCGTAAAGGATGGCATGAACTGATACAGAGTGAAGTCAGGAGAACAGTTTCTACATTAACAACAATATTGTAAAGACAAACAATGTTAAGTGGGAACTTCAATCAATGCAATGACCAGCCAGTTTCTGAAGACTCATGATGAAACATGCTGCCTCTGCCCTGACAGAGACAATGAACTTAAGAGTGTAAGTCTGAGACATATACATATATGTGTGTGCGTGTGTGTTTACATACATACACATACACACAAACATACAAACAAACACATATAAATATTTATATGATCTTATTTTTCTTCCTCAATTGGGGCAGGGGTTGGGTAAGAAGGATTTTCTTTGATTGAAGAAAACATGTAAAGAAAGAAAAAGAAAATCCTTCTTTTCAAGGTTTAGTTTGTGACCCACCTCCTTCTCTCCTATCCCCAGCCATGTTCACATCTCTCTAAAAGCATTTATTATTTGTAGCAATGAGGCAGCGGAGTATGGAAAGACTTGGAATAAGGAAACTTGGTTTGAATCCTTGGCTCCAACATTTACTAAACTACTTAATTTGGGGTTAGTCACTAAATCCAGACTCAGTTTCCTTACCTACAAAATGGCAACAATAATAGGATTTTTTATGTTCAGAATAACAAGAAGCATATCTTCAGGTAAGGATAGATAATGAAGGTGCTCACTCAAATCTGACCTATTGTACCTTGCCATTTTAACTCATCGCTCTTGTCCACTAGGTGCTAATCTGTGTTGTTTCTGTGAACAAAGGTCACTGTAAACATTTAAGTGTTTTAGAAAGGGGACTCACTATTATTTGGTTCATATACTATTTGCTATGCACACCTTTTATTGTATCTTTGTATTATTTCTCTAGCTAGATTATAAATTCCCTGTGGACTGGGACTGTGACTTTTACACACACACACACACACACGCACGCACGCACGCACGCACGCACACACATACCCACACACGCATACACGCACGCACGCACCCCTCTGCCTCATTTGCTAATGTAATGTTTTAAAATGTTAAATTATTTTTAAAAAATTAATTATTTTAAAAAATTCATTTTTAAAGAAAAGCACATTTATTTTGTGGGAAGGTCTGTATATCTTACCTTCTATCCTAAAGCTGCCCAGCACAGGTTTCCTTTTAGCCAAGGGGAAATCTTTTCAGCCTGAGCCTATCTTCTGTTCTGGCTTACAGGGGAACTCTGGTGCTCATTACCTGATAAATTCTTACTGACTTCTTGCATGTACCCCTAGAACAACTACATGCACTAAAAGTCTAAGGGTGCACAGCTCCTCTGTAAGAAATGATTGGAAGTCCTTTCTCCCATAATCGGGATCTGCTTAAGAGACCAGCATTAAAGAGAAGTTCTCTTTGCCTGTTACAACAGGAGTATGGACACAAAGCAATCTAAGGTATGCTTTATCCCATTCAAAGATGCAGCTCAGGTACCAGCTGCCACTGTCACTGCTGAGCTGACCTTGTTCCACTGTCTCTAGATTATTCCAGGAAGAAAAAAAATTGAACAATCTAAGTGCAATTTCTTTTGAGCATCCTCACAAATGCATAGTTTGCTAATGTGATACTCAGAATGACAATATAGACAAGTCTTGTCTCTCCAGATAGTTAGGGGGATGGGGAGTCTGGGCTAGTTGAATCCACTGACACTGCATTTTGAAAATTATATGGAAGGGCTATTATAATTTGCTTTTGTCCTTGTATTCCCAGCATTTAACATAATGCCTTCGTACATACAAGGTGCTAAACAAATGTTTGTGGGTACATATACACACAGGTGGGTACACACACACACAGCCCCTCCTTTTAGAATGTAACCTCTCTGAGGACAGAGGCTGTTTCACTCCTGTCTTTGTATTCTCCATACCGACCATACACAAACAGTAGGTGCTTAATAAACACTGATTGATTATAGTACTAAGCAATAGTGCTTTGTCTGTGTGGTTTCTCTTCCCCTCTGAAGAACATCCTCACTAAGAACACTTAGAGATGATCTAGTCAAACCCACTCATTTTACAGATAGAGAAACTGAGGCCATTGGGGAAAGAGGCTTGTCCAAGGTTACAGAGTCCTAGGGTTTGTAAAGGACTTCTGAGGCCATCTACATTGACCTATACGATACTGAGAACTCCCTGTATAGCTTTCCCTCCAAAAGGTCTTTGCTTAAAGACCTAGAGTGAATGACAGCCCATACTACCACCCCTTTTGGAATCACAATAATTCTTAGGAAATCTCACCTTACCTCAAGCTCCTATCTGTCTTTGCTACCTCTACCCACAGCTGCTAGTTTTGTCCTCTAAGTTCCTCCTAACAGCTCTGTGAAGGCAGGGCAGCTTGGGTTTGGGACCAGGGGTTGCTTTTACACGGCCAAATTTGGAGGAAGAAAGAGAATTAGTGGAGAAATAAATTCACCCTTGAAGTAAGGGACAAGTAGACAGTGTCTGATCCAATCCCTGCTCCACAGGATGGCCCTTCAGATACTTGAAAACAGCAATCATGTCCCTTTTAAGGCTTCTCTTCTCCAGGTTAAACACTGTTAGTTAGTTCTTTGAACTGATCCTCCTATGGCATATTCTTGAGGTCCTTCCTCATCCAGGTCTTCTTCGCTTGGAAGACTGCCAGTTTTTCAACATCCTTAAAAGGGCACCTTCTTAATGTCACACAATATTCAAGGTATGGATGGCCCAGCCAGCACAGAGCGAGACTTATCACCACTCCCATTCTGGACATTATGCCTCTTTTAATGTGGCCTAAGATGCCATCCATTTTTCTGCCTAACATATCAAACTATCTACCTCATCTTTTTCAGAAAATCTGTTATTTAGCCATGCAGCCTCATCTTATTTAGGTGAAACGGGTTTTTTGACCCCTAATGTAAGACATCACACTTAAGTTTATTCAATTTCATCTTAGCAGGACTTGGTCTAACTTTCTAGCTTACTGAAGGAGATCTTTCTGGATCCTAACTCTACTATTCAATAGATCAAAAATTTGACAAGCGTGTTATCTATGTCTTTACCAAAGCCACTTACAGAAATGTTAAGTAGCCTAGGAACAAAGAGAGATGCCCAGAGAGTTGAAATTCAAACCCAAAGCTTCTGACTCCAATCACCCTTACTGTTCTTTTCACTATACCAGAAACAAAACAGAAATCATATAATCTGATGTCACGCCTCCCTTCATTTATAAATAGGGAAATGGAAGACAAGATATGGCTTAGCTGAAAGGGAAAGTTAGTCTTGGAATCCTAGAGAGACGTTGGTTTGAATTCTGCCTTAGCTATTTACTATTCTTTAACAGTGGGCTAATACTAAACCTTAAATTTGCCAGGTCTGTTTTTCTCATTTACAAAATATGTAATATATGAAAACTAACATAATAAGTAATACTCATCCTACCTCCTTCAGAAGATTGTGACTTCATAAAAGTGCCACAGAAAGGGGACCTAGTATCGTAAGTTTGCTTATTTAAAAATGTTTTATATGATCCATGAAACATCTTTGAGTGAATGAACCCAAAGTAATGATTCTGTAATTGTGGATCTTTAGTCACTGATGGGGAAGATACTCTTGGGGTCTATGGGGCAGGATTGGCACCACAGCCCTCAACCATCTTGTCTACTTAGAGAAGATGCTTAGCCCTGCCCACAAAAGAATCAGGGAGAGGGAATTTATCTTGTAATTTTTCTTTGAGTAGAGGATTTTGCTTACTTGAGGCATGGCCCAGCCCATTTGAAAAAGAAATGAAAATTTCTACTGTGTTGGAGGTTTTAAAATGATATTTTAAAATTCTTCTCTCTTCGGATGGTAACGGCTGTTCCAGGTCTACTTCAGGGTAGGAGTAACCTGTCAGAACAGTACAGGGTCTCTGGTTACATCACACTATGTATCCATTATCAGCCCTGAGGCGAAGACTCTGGCCACAAGGTGTAAGCACGAGGTAGACACTGCCCCTTGTTGCATCTGGCCAAATGTGAAATTCTGCATGAGGAGATCTAAAAAAGAAATCTATGGATGACATATAGAACTGGGTGGGAGTACCAGTTAAGTCAGTGGCTTGCTGCGTGACTCTGGGCAAGGACCATCTCCTCTCTGGGCCTCAGTTTTCCCATCTGTAAAAACAAGTGGGCTGGCTGACTGCAAGATCTTTTAAGACTCTATACGTCTTGGACAGCTACAGTTTAGGTTATAAATTCTCTCCCAACTCTGCATTCTCCATTCTCTATCATTAGTTCTCAGTTCTATGTCATACAGTATCTGCTGGCTCTAACAAATCTGTAATTCTAAGATTCTAACATCATTTGGCCTTGATCTCTGACACCAAATTGCCTGTTTTCCTGGGGATCTTGTTGAGGTACTGGCTGTCTCCCTGCTGATGGGTTTGTCCCTTTTCAATCTTACTAGGTGTAGCTCTGTACCTGACTCTAAAGAAGTCAGTGGGACACCTCCACCACCTCCCTTCAGAGTAAACCCACCTGCCCTCCCCAGGCCTCTCTGCTGACCTGACCAAAGTCCCAACAGGATGGAGCTGGGAGTGGAGGATGCTTTCCTGTTGAGCTTGGCTCTTTCCCCAGGATGCTGGGCCTCTGACTGTAGTCTGGGGAGAAGGGACCGTCTTTGCCACATCCCAGTCCTTCAGCTCAGACCTGGTTTTTCCCTCTCGAGCTCCCTGATGCCCTCTCACCAGCTTCATGGTACACACATGTTGTGACCTGAAGGTGCAAACATGGGAGATGGTATGTTGGCATTTGGAGCCAGGAAAAAAATAGGCTTGGTCAAAAGAGATTGCTAATAGGATGAAAGGCCTACAGTTCAGGGAAGAAGGGCTGGTCTGGGACTCTACTTTGGCACTGGTCCCTGGCCTGTGTGGAATGGACTGGTGTCTCTGGCTCCATTCCCAGGAGCTCATTCAGAATGGAGTGACTCAAAAAAACAGAAGATACTGTCTCTCACTGCCCTTTATCTAGGATGGAATCAGAGGATCACAGGAGATCCAACTTGGAAATGAGAAGGACCTTAATTCGAGTTTTGACTTGAATACACACTGGCTCTGTGACCCTAAGGAAGTCACTTTACTTCTCAGGATTCTAGACAATTAAGACTTTAAACTGTAAGGAGTTCCTTATACCAATGAAATTAGAGATCTAGTCCTTCCCCTATCCATCAGATTAGGGATACAGAGCCAGAAGCGACCTCTGAAGTTATCTAATCCAATTCTTATTTTACAGATGAGGAAACTGAGGCCCAGAGAGCGATTTACCCCAAGTCATACCATCAATAACTGGTATGACCCAGGTCCAAGTTCAGGTCCTCTGATTCCAGATTCTGTATTCTTTTAAACTGCACCAAAAAGTGGGGCACCCAACCTGTACCTTATCAAATGCTGTCCTATAAGAAATCTAGAAAAACAAAAAATAAAGGGACAGTCAGAGAAGAGTAACCTAGGCCATTCAGTACAAAGGTAGGTACCCCGATGCACCAAACTTCCCTGGCTGAGCCCTGCCATTGTATTTCTATATCCACCTTAATGCAAAAAGTGAATGTGAATACTGCCCAACTGCTAGGCTAGCTGGACCCTAGCTGACACAAGGCACTCCATGTGTGACCACTGACTGACCTGCCTATGTATGGGGAAGTTCCTATGTCCCCAACATTGGTTTAGACAACTATGTTTAGGCAAGAAATACCAAGCTCACCTTAACATAATCCAATTTAACAAACTATTTCTAATCCAGGTATATAAAGTTAATAAACTTTCCTAATTACAAGGTCCTTGGGGTTGATAGAGAAGAGTGAGCGATAAACACAGTCCAGACCACTTGCAAATGACTACCCCAAAATCTCCCTCTCACTTGGCCCCTCTGAATCTGCTTAGCAACAACAATCAGATCTAACGGCAGAGACCTAGGATATCTGGGTTCCAGTCAAGGTAAGCATCACACAGTATGCTGGAGGGATAGTAGGGCTAGGGAACCACATGCTTGCATGCCCTATAACTACCTAGACTTGTGATCTTTTAGGCATCTCACCACTGATCTCCTCCTGGTGCTGCTGTCTGGCTGCTATCTCTCAGGAACAGGCTAGAGACATTCATTCCTTTCTAACAGGGTGGCCTTTTGGGGCTGCCAGGTCCAAGAAACATGTATGTTTGTATGTGTATATGTATAATGTACGTGTGTATAAGAGAGAGAGAAAGAGAGACAGAGACAGAGAGGTCACAGGTGATGGTTTCATCACTCCAGCATCTTCTGTAGGACTGGTGATGTCTCCCTTGCCTAAGAGTCTGGTTTCTTCACTGGGTCAAGTCCACTTACCAAGCTGCCCCAGGACCAACTCATTGCCTGGCTTCATCTTCTCTTTCTTTTCAGGGCTGGCCTTCCTGCTATCCCTTCCTTTCCATTTGGAGTCATTCTTCTTCCCCTTGCTTCTCTTCCCAGGTTGTTCTGTGTTGGATGGACATAGAAAGAGAGAGGGAAATAGTTACTCCAGCACAACCTTTCTAGGGGAGGGGTATGTCCATATCAGATATACTTCCTGTGATGTGGGTACAACAGGGGATGAGGGAATCTAAGTTTTTTGGATCCTCTGATTCCAAAAAGCTCTGCCCTAATCCACTCAACCAACATGTGTTATGTGCCCATCGTGTGTAGAGTCCTCTGCTCCAGCCGAGGGAGATGTTAAGGGTCCCTAATGAGAGCCCAGTCTCTCAGGGCCAATCTGCACAGCCATTCTTCCCTCTTTGTTCCTTCCATGTATCAGAGAGAGCTATAACTTCCACCTTTAGAGAGAGGTCTGGCCATGGGACTTAGGGTCAAGGGCTCAGGTAATACTTGAGAACTTTGTTCTTATCACCAGAGGAATCCCTGCCCTATGGTAATGTGGATAGATAGGAGGGGGTTACTGCTGCAACTTGGTTGCTCATAGGGGCTAAATGGTGAGGAAAGATTTCCTACTGCTTAAAAACATTCCTAAAACATTTTTTAAAATATGAAAAAAAATCATTCCTAAAACAAACTCAAAGCTTCATATTAAACATGCTTACTATAAGAATATAAATCTCCCTCAGCAACACTAAGACATAACTACACAGGACTCTCCCTAAAGTTGAATTCAAGCAAATTTCACCTGAATACAGATACTGGGTCTTCCCTTGGCCCAGAGGGTTCTGTTTTGTACCAGTAGCAATCCAATATGCAGTTTAGAAGTCCCCATGGGCCCAGCTCTGTGCTCCACGGGGCAGCAAGGGGCACGGGGAGGCACGAAAGGGAGATCTCTGTTTCTAAAGTGCTTATATACCATTGTGTGAGAAACAAAGAAAAGAAAAAGGGAACAAAATAAAGTGGCATCAAATTTAGTGTGATATATGTCATACAGGCAGAAAGGCCATGAGAGTTCAGAGGAGCAGGCCACTCTGGCTCATGTTCTAGTTTTACTGGAGAATGAGTGAGAATGAGATTTAGATACAGAGGAAGCTAAGGGGTGGGCATTTGCTGTGTGTGTGTGTGTGTGTGTGTGTGTGTGTGTGTGTGTGTGTGTGTGTGTGTGTGTGTGTGTGTGTGTGTGTGTGTGTATAATAGCATGAATGAATGAATGAATGAATGTGCAGAGACCTGCACAAGTGTGGTATGTTGGGGAAATAAGAAGAGAGAGATAAAGCAGAAGGGGTAGGCTGGAACATGGAGGGCCTGGAATGAGAGACTGAGTTTGCACTTGATAATGACATGACAATACTTGAATAGGGGAATTTTACAATAAAGTATATGCCGTATGGACATGTCATATCAGGAGCTGTGAAGTCTTCTTTTTCCTCCCTTATTTCAATGTAAACCAAGAGAGTGCTCAGCTCCCTTTATCCTGAAAAACAGGAGAAATAGCTAATTATTATGAAAAATGTCATACAGTTCTGCCTATGGGCACTCCCAGGGCTGGTGCAATAATCAGGGAGGAAATTAGCCAAGTTTCTGGACCTGTGGGAAGTGCTGATACAATTTGGAAACACACCTCCTGGGTATAGGAAAAAAGACATATCTGAATCTACAGTCATCCTAACCCACGCCAAAATCAGTGACATCTGAAGGTGAAAGAAGTAGGTCCTTTGTGAGTTTCCCTGACTCCTAAGAGAACTCTAAGCCTGAAGGCTGGAGACAGAAGCTTCTAAGTCAGGGGTTTTTAACCTGGAGTCTATAAATTTGTTTAACAATATCTGATAACTGTATTTTATAACTTCATGTTATTTTATTTTACGCATTGTGTATTACAGAGACTGAGGATATTCATTTAGAAAAATGGCAGGTAAGAGCTGGAGGGAGTTACAGGTAGAGCGAAGGAAGGAGGCCAGAACCTTGCAGCGTACTAACCATGCCTGCTGGGAGTCTCGGAGAGTTTTCAGAGGGTGCCATTGTGGACCCACAGCTAATACCTTGTAGAGCCAAGCACAAGCAGCTTTCCAGAACACTACTATGAACAGCTTTTAAGATTCTGATTACATTGTATAGTGAACACTATTTATTCAATAACAAATCAGAGGAAAACATTCGCAGTAAATCAAGGTACAACATTCACAATGTTACAACTTATCGCAGATAATCAAAATACAGTATTCACAACAACTTATCATAGAAAATGGCCACATAGTTTTCACCACAGTGGTCACATAGTTCTGAACAAAGTATAATCATTTAGTCAATCAATCACTTAGCAACTCAATCATTCAATCATCCTTAAGGAGGCTCCTTAAGGATGCCTCCTTAAGGGTCACAAAATACAACAGTCAAAGTTCCCCACTCGTGGGGCACACTACATTACAATATCAGTCACTACTCAGCACTCTCTTAAGGGGTAGTGCAAAATACACAGGCTATCCACCCCTCAGTCACAAATAAGTTACAATCTTCTCAGTCAGCACACAGTATCCAAGTAAAGTCTTCTTTCAGCTTGACTCAGATTCCCTGGATACCCTTTCATGGTCCCAGCTCCTACCTGGATTCACCAAACTGTGACCTGGCTTCAAAGGCAGACAGATCCCAGTTCCTTGTCCAGCTCTCTGTGCTGTTCCTATTCCACACTGAAGCTCACAGTGTCCAGTCCACCTTAAATCCTTCACAGTCTCTGTTCCAGGAAAGTCAAGGCTTAACAAAGCCACAAACAGGTTCATGCAAAGTACCAGTATCACAGTCATGTTTCCTCAGTCTTCGGCAGCTCCCAGGAGAAGCTCCAGCTTGTTCCCAGAATCAAAATCACTTCACTTAGGTTCCCAAAATCAGAATCATTCTCTCCAGCCTGGGCCTTTCCTCTTCAGTCTCTTTGACAACAGCTGCTTCTGCCTCCACAAAGCTTATCCCAAGGAGTTCTGACTCTCCCTCTCTGGGGCTTTTCCTTATGTACAGTATTGCTCTTCCCTTTTCAGCCCCTTCCTGTTAAGTTAGCAATCAGAGTTCATACCTTCTGTTTCTTTAACAGAGGCTTAATTTGAACTAGGTGCTAAGTACTTGTCAGCTCAGCAATACAAAAGGAACTATAAATTTCATTACTCTTACATACCTCCTGCTGGAACTATGGGAAGTCTGACTCCTGAGTGACTAGGGCTATGCAGGGGGAAGGGATAGCTCACTGGCAGGTGTCAAGGCCTTTCATTAGCTCTACTGTTTTTTTTTCCTTGAGTTTTTTGAACAACATGCTTGCAAGGAGAGCCTGTAGCAACATATAGCAGGGGATGCCAAATGGGGAAACTCCTCTAAATTCCCCAGCATGGACAGTGAGGCAAGCACGGCAGCCTCCCTCCTCTCCCCCACCATAGCCTCATCCATAGATTTTTGTGTCTCTCATCCCTTTTTCTCTCCAAAACTAAGTTTCTTCATCTTTAAAGTGTAAATAATGCTCGAATTACCTACAACAGAGTGGCTGTGAGGAACATATGCAGATGTTAACAATGTTAATGAGCAAAGAAACATGAGTTATTATTGCTGTTGCTATTTCACACGGTGAACTCAGAATGATGTTTCAATCAGGAAAGACTATTATACACACTTTGGTATTTTCACCAAATACTCATGCTTTTAGGAAGTATGAAATAATAAGTCATTAGACAGCAACCCCTCTACCTTCTCAAGCGTCCCTGTCAAGAGATGAACTTCATGGTCCTGAGTCCTCACTGCCTCACTGATGAGGCCTTTGTTCTGGTGCTGACACAAACTGATAGCTAGTTCACACACCTGAGCTATACCTTGGGCTGGGCCTTTAAAGCAAAGATTAGACAAGGGATTTATGGAGAGGAGAATGGATAGAAAAATACGGAGAGGGATTTACAAATCTGTTCCAAGGAGGGATTATGCATTCTATAGGGAACCCCAGAAGGACTTGCTAGTCTAAGGGTCAGAAGAAGAACAATCTTTGGCATGTATTAAGGTGTCAGCTCTTTAAGGGCCAGAACCACACCTTGCCTATATTTATCTTCCCTGGACTGTGTTGTGCACAGGACTCTACAAACAGGCCAACTGGCCCCAACTAAGAGAGAGGAGGGGAAAAGACAGACAGAGATAGAGACAGAGAGAGAGAACGAACCTGCGGTTGGCCATCCTCATTGTTAGTCCAACTGTGCACTTACTAAATCTAAAACATTAAATGCTGCAAGGAGAGCCAAGATTAAATTCTACCTTTTTTTTTTTTTTTTGCTTTTTGGAGGGCAATTGGGGTTAAGTGACTTGCCCAAAGTCACATGGCTAGTTTTTGTGTTAAGTGTCTGAGGTCACATTTGAACTCAGGTCCTCCTGACTCCAGGGTCAGTGCTCTGTTCACTGCGCCACCTAGCAGCCACTAAATTCTACTTTCTTGCAACAGATACTTTTGAGATATCTCTGTTTATAAAGACAAACCCTACTTTCTCCAATACTAAACAGATGCTATCCTGAACTTGCTTTGAACATGACAAAATCTTGGGGTATGACTTTATCTCTCTGGGCCTCCATGTCCTCATCTGTAGAATGCTAAGGTTGGACTATGTGATCTCTAAAGGTCCTTTCAGCTCAAAGTCTACGATCCCCTTGAGAACATCTGGTAGCCTTTTTTTTTGGGGGGGGGACCTTGTTTAGAAAGCAATATGAGATGCAAGCTGGCTCTTAGGCCCACTCTCTGGGGAATCTCTGAGGCCCAAAAGAGGTTCTTCTGCAGAGGATGAACCCTAAGAATAACCTCAGTTTTTGCAGCTGTTGGAAGCAGACTTTCTTTATAAGTCAACTCTACTTAGGTTGGGTTTTTGGTTTGGTTTTGCCAGGCCCATCTAAGAGAAAGCTGACAAACTGTGCTTGTTTTGATTTGCCTTTTCTTTTTAAACAATTTTTCAATGACATTAAATTTTTTTAAAGATGCTCCTAGACCAAAAAACAACAATCTTTGCCCCCAAACTTCCTGTGAATACTAAAGGGGAAAGTCTAAGTAGAGGCCAGATTAGCCCTGGGAGCTTCTCTTTTCAGAGACGTAGGGTTGTATGACAACCTCATGATGACCCTCCTATGAGGAATTAAAATGGGCCAAGGATGGGCTGACAGAGGACTCTTCCCCTTCCTCACTCCCTAACCCCTGGCCCTTGCTCTTCCTTCCCCCCTCTTTATCCAGGCTCATTTCTGGCCTCCTCCGGTGAAGTCCCCTTCGGCAAAGGGCTTCTCTCACTGCCGGCTCATGCCTCTGATCCAGGCTAGGTGAAGTCTGTTTAGACCAGGGTGGGTCAGGGTCCTCTACAACCTCTTCAGGCAATTCTCATAGGTGGAGGGGAGGGGGGACCAATATTCTCATTGAGCATCTATAGGGAACCAAAGAGCACTAAGGACTTCTGGAAGTGAAAACTCCTTCCAGAGACTTCAGTTCAGATATTTACTATGCTGCGGGAAAAGCAAAGACAAATGTTCTCACTGGCTTT
The DNA here is from genome assembly GCA_028627135.1 of Pseudochirops cupreus. Classification (NCBI taxonomy): domain Eukaryota; kingdom Metazoa; phylum Chordata; class Mammalia; order Diprotodontia; family Pseudocheiridae; genus Pseudochirops; species Pseudochirops cupreus. The sequence goes on from CM053581.1 coordinate 327,514,141, forward strand.
TGCTGTCAAATGAATTGGGAGGCAGAGTTATTATGAGAAGCAGGGCCCCTCTGTTTCCCTAGGATGGCCCCACCAGCATTTTTCTTGAACTTTTATCTCTTCCTAAACCATTAAGCTAATTCCTCCATGCTAGAAATTCACCTGGTTCCAACTTCACAGATGAAAACATGACTCTGGACAAATATTCACCTGCTCCAAAGGAAGAGCAGGATACAGGCTAGTGGGACTAAGAATGGACTGCCCAGTCTTATGGAAGCTTGTGGGAGGACAGCTCAGGCAGGCTTCAAGTCTAACTATTGGAGATCTTCCACTTAAAAAGAAAGGGTAACTGGCCTGTTCCAAATAGGGTAACTCTTTGGCAAAAGTGGATTACAAAAGATGAGGAGAGAGTGCATTTCTTACACAGGGACAACCTTTGCAAAGGCTGGGGAGATGGAATACTGTGTGTTGAGGAACAACAAGAGAACCATTTTGGTTTGCCTGTGAACTCTATTGTGTGTAGAGGAGCAGTATTCAATAAGCCTGGCAAGATCATCTGGAGCCAAGTTGTGAGAGACTATCCTGACTGTAGGTCTGTTTGTGGGATGTGAAACCTCCTTATTCTCTACATAGACCCAGAAAGATGAGATCATATGACTACGTGAAAGGGCAACATCTCAATAATTAATTGTTTCTTCAAGTGCTTGGGAGCCATAACACCTTGGCATGATGCAGCTGATCATAATAACATAGCCAAATAGTGCCAATCAGGCTGAATGATATCATCATGGAGCAGCCAGCCACCACCTTACTGAGCTAGGGCCTCCCAACTTGGCCTTCGTCATTAATGAGTGGGCCCAAGTCCCCTAGGGCTGAGCTAGGTTTGGAAGGAGAGAGCTCGAGGTGAGGGAACAGCCCTCATGTTTCCACAGCTCCAGCCTGACAACAGCAAAGAACTTTTCTCTCCTTTGGAAAGGCAGAAGAAAGAGCAGCCTGCCTGCCATGTGAGTCTTTGGGATAGAAAGAGATATTGGGGAAGGGGTGGGGGGAGGACAGAAGGAATTCCCGGTCCAAGAAGCAGAGACTGGAGGGGAAGGTGTTAGGCTGCCCATCCCAAGCAAGATGTGGGGCACCAGATGGGAAATTTTTAAGGAAAAGGTGCTTTTCACTAGTCAGGTTATATTTTCCCACTGCCTCTAGGATAAAGCCCAATTCTTTAAGGCTAGCATTCAAGGCCTCTGTAAGTTGTCCTCGACCTACCTTTCCAACCCTATCTTCACTACTTTCCTATGTGAACTATCTGTCCCAGCCAGTCTGCTTTTCTCCCAGTCACCCCCCTACACCCCATACTCATTGCCACACCTTTGAACCTTTGATGAGAATGTCTGTCTCACCCAGGAGGGAGCCAGTGGTGGAGCTCAGCTGGGCATGGATTTATAGTTACACTACCACGGACAAACCACCAAGTCTCAGTTTCCTTTTCAATAAAATGGAAATGATAGTACCTGCAGAACTTACCTCAGAGGGTCTCCAAGAGAAACAAATGAGGAAATGTTTGTAGATTCATTGCAAGGCCTTTATAAATGTTAGTTGTCATCACTGTTGTTATTACACACTCCTCTTGTACTCTCTAGCTGTTTTTTGCATGTGTCTTGTCTTCCTGACCAGACTGTGAGTTCTGCTATGGCAGAGCACATTTCTCTTCATCCATCATTCTCCTACACCCTGCATCCATCCTCCTCCCCTCCCTCATCACTTACTCTGGCCCCACTGGAATTGCTAAGTAAAGGCCCATTGAGGGGAAAAGAGAAGTTAAAATGAGGGAAGATCAAGGAATTCTGCAGATGTGGTAGGATAGGGGTGGTTCAAAGGAGGCAGAAGAAGAGGGTGGCAGAAAGAGAACTGGGTTTACAGTTAATTCCTTTCTGACACAACTCCTTGTATAACCTTGGGCATGACACAATCTCTCTAGACCTTAGTTTCTTCATCTTGGTTGGATTAGAGGAACTCAAAAGCTCCTTCCAGATTTAAATATATGATCCCACGTTTTACAATTATGTAATGTCAGAGAAGGAAGGACCCTTAAGTCATCATTTATTAGATGGGACTTCCCCCCAAGGTCTCATGGTGACTTAGTGGAAGAGCCTGGGCTCCATTTACTAAGGTCTCCTGGCTACCAGTACTGAGCTGATGTCATGTTGCCTCTCAAGATCTATTTCTTAATCCGCCCATGCTTGCCTCACTTTTCATAGCAGGGTGCTGCTTTGCTCTCTCACATGATCAGCTGCTAAGGAACTCAGGTAGCCCCAACACAACCACCTCCTACTAAGGCTTTCTCCTTCACTGGCAAAGGACAGATCCCAGCTGTCTAATGGGGGATACTCACCTTGACTCTGCTCTACTCACACCAGGTGATTCCCCTTGGGCAGAAGTTTCCTCTATGTTGCAGATGAGGAAACTGAGGCAATGGTGGTAAAAGTTGCAAAGAGGCAAGCTTAGCCTTGATGTGAACTTCCTAACAATTAAAGCTGTCCCAAAGTGCAAGTGCTTGCCTTGGGAAGTAGTGAGTTGTCTCTCACTTCAAGCAGAAGCTGAAAGTCACCCCCTTTCAGGTATGCTGCAGTAGGAAGATTTCTTTTGGGACATGGTTTGGACTAGGTGGCCACTGAAGGCCCTTCTATCTTTGCTGTGATATATTCATCGATGATAAGCACAGATATAGCATGAGGGGCTTCTACCTCTTCCAGAAGCCCCCAAACATCTCTTCTTTTCCCAGCTTTTTGCTGATGACTCAAATTCCTCTATTAAAACTCTATTGCTTTGTGTTAGGGTATTTAACAGAGGGGTACCTTGTAAAATGAAAATCCCCTAGGACGAACAAGCTGGCCTGAATTAACCAGTGTGAATTGGTCTACCCCCCTTTGCCTCAGTTCCTCGGCAAGTAAAACAGTGTGATGACTCTATTCTCCCTCTTCTCTCGGGGCAGTGGGTAGTATTAAAAGGCTGTGCTTTGTAGAAGGTGGAAAGTGCTGAGGTCAGCTGTCCTGTTCTCAGCCTCCCTAACCTAGGCCACAAACAACTTCCCCTGATGGCTCCCTCTTTCCAGCTTCAATGTGGTCCTTGCAAAGTCTGCCCTAATAGAGCAGTCTCCTATGGGACGCTGCCCTTCCCCCAAACTCCCCTCCTCAGCCCCCACCTCCTTCCCCCGCCTGCTTTTCCCAGGGAACTGGGAGGGTGGTCTGCTTTAGCGCCAGTATCATCGAGCTCCCCTTATGTACGTGGCTTTCCGACTCAACAAGTCAGAGGAAAGCTTTGTGAAAGAACACTCCGTCCCCAACAGCTCCGAGACAAGCCTCCCCTCCCCTCCCCCCCACCCATGTGACCCAGCTTGATATAGATCCAGACCACAAACACAACAACTGCTGGAGTTGCTGGCCAAGGGGCCAGATGCTGGAAAAGGGCTCTGCAGCTCTCGGCTTATGGGGCTGAGCTGCAGTGTGGGGAAGGGGGTGGGGGCACCCAGACTTCTGCAGACGCACAGCTCCTTCCCTCCCTCCCTCTCTCGCTGGCTGGCTGATTGTTGCTGCATTTCAGGCTTATTAATAATAAAGACAATGATGGTAATTAGCAAGAGGATGAGCCAAGTCAGACTCCCAGACTCAAAGAATTTTGGAGCAGGATGGGAGGGACTAGGGTCTAAGTCGGGCCAGCAGTATCCGAAGGACAATATAACCAAACCCCAAAGACTGCCTGGGCGGGTTGTTTTCTGTCAGGGGCACTGGGGGGAGGCCCACGGGGCTATAAACAAGTCAAGCTGTCAGAGCCCAAAGAACATGGCAGCCAGAAGCCAAAACATTAATGCTTAACCTTTGATTCTCTCCTAAGCCTGAGGCAAAGTGGTCCCGGTGCCAGGACAACTGTTCCTCCAGTTTGCCAGCCCAGATGTGCCCACTAGCCCTCTCTTCTGAACTGCTCTGAGGATGCCATCCGAATCCGGATGGGAGGAGACAGACAGAGGAAGGGAAAGTGGAGACAGTCATGTACCCCTCCTCCCCAAACCTTCTTGGAATTCGGCTGAGCTCTGCCTCTGGCCAAGCCGAGGACCGCCTGAGACTGGCTTTCTAGCAGTTCCCAGCCAGCAGTCCCACCCTGGACATTCCCTGGGGGCAGTTTTGCAAGTCCAACAGTTATGAGCTTAATCACAAACAATGCTCTTGAGGGAATCTGCAGGGGGTAGAGCAGGGAGCTGGTAGCTTCTCTTGTTTTACAGAAGGCATTGTGAACTCCTACCAGCCCATCCTGCACACCCTTCCATGCTCAGCTTAAGAGATTCTGCCTCCTCTATGAAACCTTCCCTGACAACTCAAGCCAACGCTGACTGCTCCCCTTCCTGTCTGCCCAAAGCTCCTGTCTATCCCAGAGACCTGATCACATGTTTGCATTCAAACGAGCATTAATATAAGACTACGTGGTTATTTTGTGTCTTATCTTCCTAGGAAGACTCTAAGCGCTCCAGGGCAGGGAATGAGTGCTTCTCTTTGGTCTTCCCTAAACTGGGAGCTCCCTGTGATCAAGGACTAACTTTCCTCCTTCCCATTTTCTCCATAGCCGAGTTAAGCATAGGCCTGAGCACAGACAAGTCATTCGAAAAATGTCTTTGCAATAAATAAACTTTCCTTCCAATCTGAGAACCCTGATACCCCACCTCCCCATCCCTTGGTCTATGTGTACATTTATAAGTGACTGAAACTGATCTCTCAGGGGTTACGGGAAATGGGTACAATCCAGCCCAAGTCTCAGACTGGAGATGAGAACGTGGGAGGGAGGAGGTTCTTTCTCTACAGCTGCTTTGTCTACAGGCTGCAAAAGCCTGGGAAAGGGCAACCCAGCTATTTCCAGTCCCAGGAAGGGGCTCCTACCTCGATAAAGATCCTTTTCAATAAGTCTCATCTGAAGGTGGAATATTTGCTCCTGAAGTTTGCAGATGGAGTGTTTCATTTTCTCTCGCCTTGTCACCATGTAGCACAGATTTCTAACCTGGGGAGACACAAGAAAGATTGCCCACCTTACCAAGTGACTATGAGAACTACCCCTTCTCTGTTCCCTGGGAGGATGGATGCGGTCACTGAGAAATGGGAGGGGAGCAAAGGCTGCCTCAGAGGGCCTCCCTGAGCATCCACAGCCCTTCTTCTCTTCCTCCTGGTCTCCAGCTACATCCTATGCTCATGGGCATGATGACAAATGCTGTGTGGAGTTAGACGGCTGGGGTTGTATTTCAGGTATGCCAGTTTTTACCCGTGTGACTCTAGGCATGACAATTAACCTCTCTGGGATCAGTTTCCCCATCTGGAAAATAAAAAGGTAAGACTAAATGACATCTATCCCCTGTTCTACCTCCAAACCTATAATCCTATTCCCCGTCAAGAAGCTGGCTGTTTGGGATTCTGGCTCTGATCGGCTTGAGCTGTGGAATGATGGGTGACCTTCTGAGTCTCAGGCTTTTCATCTGTAAAATGGTAATCTAGGAAGGAGAAATGTGTATTATACTCTATGGGATGTGATAAAAGAATTTTACAGCGACACAGAAATGTGAACTGCAATTGTTGTCATAATAACTGTTATATAATGACCACAGTGTCAGAGAGGCATACTGGACACAGAATCTGATTTAGCCAGTAAGACCCGGGTTCAAGTCCGGCCTCTCACATACAGACACTGTGACCCTGGGTCAATCATTCAATTGCAGTGCCCCAGATTAATAAAGTGTAAGCAATTATAGATCTACTCTGGTAGTGGGGATTTCATCATCAGAAGTTCCCTATACTAAAGTGCCCTCCAATTAAGATAAAAAGTGAAAAAGATAGGGCATCAGTGTTGACTCCTGTTTCTTGGACTCCCTAAGTAGCCTCACCTCTTCTGGCCTTCGTGTCATTCCCTTAACTACGGAATGGGGTTAAGGCATCTGCCTTAGGTAAGAAGCATCTTCCAAGGAGATGATTGACATGCTTCTGCTTTGAGGCCAAACTGCCAAGTTCTGAGAATAAGAACCGTCTCCAGAACATCCCAAATCTCTCCTCTTCTATCCAGTGGGAGACCCAGGAGGAAAGAACACCCCATGTCTCAGCTACTGGCTTTCCTGCAAAACCAACCCCTTCCCCACTGTTAAGAACTAAGATGATGTAGCCTGCCCCCAAATCAGTGTTAAGCTGCTATTCAGCAATTCATCAGCTGCTGGCCTGTCTAGTACATGGCCCCTTCCACAGTGTCCTTATTCTAGATTCTCCTCTGAAGGTAATCTCCTCTACATCTCTGCCTTATTATCAGACAGTAGGAACTTCTTTCCTGTGCTTGCTAGGACCCCCCCAAAGGCCTATCCTTATCCCAGTTCAGAAGTGTCCTCTCTTGTTCTTTCCCATAACCCACCCTCCTCATGCGCTGCAGGAGGCAACTGTCTAGGTTCTCCTTAGGCACTATTGCACCAGACTGGGCTTTAATTCTGTTCCTTCCTTAACTTGAAGGGCAGAGACAAAGGACAAGTTACTGGTCACCCGGGCTTCTGTTTGTGCCCATGCCAGAATGTGTTTATCTCCCCCATAGGTACTTTCTAACATTTCCACCAAGAATTCTCATGATTCCCATTTTGGGTCTGAACTTGAATTAAGAAGCAAATGCCCTATGGCAGGGGTGGGGAACAGTCAAGAGTGTCTAACCTGAGGACCGAGAGGGCCACATGCAGCCTCAAGGCCAGCTGGTGCACCACCCATCTTCTTCCTACCTTCCTACCTCCATCCTTCACACTTGAAAACCTCAACTGGCTCCTAAATTTGGGGTCTGGTTCTGAGATCCAAGTTATTTGTAAAGCCCTGCTCTAAGGTTCCTTCTCTAAGCTGTAACATTCAGAGGGTTTCTATTCCTATTGATGTCTGAAGGTCGGCAGAAAAAGGCAAGGGACACTGGGGAGGTCAAACACAAAATGCTGATATTTGCTATCTGAAGCTTGCTCAGGAGGGCCAGGGTTTAGGGTTATAGCCCACAGGCTTCTAACACGTCCTGCTGTCCCCGCAATCACGTTTGCAAATAGGGACTAGAAAATTCCCTTGACCAGAGGTCCTCCAGAGATGCTTCAAGTGCCAACCACAACTGCTGAGCTGAGTTAAGTCTGCATGAATGGGAGATGTCCCTACCCCAGGGCCTCCATTCACAAAATCCTAGATTCTCAGAGCTGGATAGGGCTACCTCCTTTCAGAAGCCACACAGTCCATCCTCTCACCTAGTATAGGAACTCCCTCTCCAGCAGCCCTGACCAGAGGCATGCAGCCTCACCTTGAACACCTTTAGCAGCTAACAAGGCAGCCCATTCCACTTCTGGGCAGGTCAGACTGTTATGAAGTTCTTCCTTCTACTGAGCTGAAACCAGCTGCTCAGCAACTTTTAATCATTGGCCTCAGCACTGTCTGCTGAAGCCAAGCTGAACTCGCCTCTTCCCTCTTCCACATGATAGCTCTTAAGGGAAATGTGGCAAATTCAGTGGCAGGGGCTGGCCCAGAAGTCTATTCCACAGTGCTCAGCCTGTATCTCCAACCACTGGTCCACCCTGGCACCTGGTTATTGGTGAAGGGAACACACTGAATAAAGAATCGCAAGCTTTGTCATTCTGCCTGGCTCTTGTGGTACTGCTGGCCTTCAGCCTAGGCACTTCCCTCAAGACAAGATTCCTGAATAGCAGCTCCCACTCAGCTACGGGAGAGACTTCTAGACCAAGCAGAATGTCCTCATTAGGATGGTGATGCTGATGGAAGTTGTCTGAGTTCTTCTGAGATTCAAATCATAAGCTTTACTGTATAGGGTAGTGAGGCCAGTCCTAGGAAGTGACCTGCCTTCTCTCTTGTGAAGACAGGTTACCTGAATAACAACTACCTCTGACCACTACATTTTGGGCAGGTCAACCACTGCAAATATCTTGGCTTTCGCAAGCCCAAGATGCAGGAGGGAGAAACCATGACCCAGGGTCCCATCCTTTTCAATCCAATCCAGCGAATCCCATAGCCACCTTATGGTTACAAGTCAAGAGTTCTGACCCTTGTCATCTTTGTCCCACCAGGACAGGGTCAGAATGTCTGTGCAGAACCCCAAGCTTAGATTGATTGATGTCTACCATCAAAAATCTCTGAATGTGCTGAATCTCCTATCCATCCAATCTTGGCTCCCACCCCATCTGCTTTAGCACATACCCTCTGTTCTAGTCAGGCCCGTCTTGTTACTTTCTCCTAGCATTTACCAGGTTTATAGGATCATAAATTCAGAGCTGGAAGGAACCTTAGAGGTTGAGTCTAGCCCCAGATTTTACAGATGAAGAAACTCCGGTCCAGAGAGGTTAACTTGTTGAAGTCATACAACTGTTAAGTATGGCAGGATTGGATTTGCTGAGGGTCACACAGCTGGGAAGCATCTGCGGCAGGCCTGCTACATATATCATGCCACAATATATCTTTACTTGGGCTGGTGCTCCTACCTGGAAGCCTTTCTTTCTCCCGCTGGCCTATCCAAATCTTTGTCCTGATCCTCCAGCAACCAGCTGGATTCCTGTCTCCTCCAGGAAGATTTCTCTGACAGTTCTCTACAATGATCTCTCCTTGTTCTGAACTCCAAGGGCACTTAGCACCATCTATGCCCCTCAGTCTGGTGCCTGACACACAACACCCAGTATCATTCTTGGTGTCTTCTGTGGGATCTTTTCTCTCTAAGCAAACTGTGAGATTCCCAAAAACAAAACCCTGCTCATAGGAGCACAGAAGCTCCTGCTTACCCTTTTTCTGCCAAGATGCATCACAGAGCTGGGGACGTAGTCCCTAGGAAATACTCAGTAAATACACGTCTGACTGACTGGTGATGAAGGGCAACACTTGGCTGAGACCTTTGGTTTGTTTCTTGTCAAGCAATGAGATTTTACTTCTTAGGCTAATACAGCATGAACATGTTAAGTCTGAAAATGGTGAGAGGAAGAAAGGAGGCAGACAGCTGGGTAGACAAGGCCACAGGGGTGGGCTGTTTTCTAAAGTTATGTGTCTACCCCTGCATATCTTTGTACAGTTTGTAAATCCTTTTTTAATGTCTTTCCATGTTACTAAAGCTTTGGCATTTACAGTGTAAAAATAATCACTAATCATTACTATAGTAAATTCCTCTTGTCAAAAGATGACTTTTAATACAACTTTTGTTTTCCATGTAAAACAAAACCAAACCGAACCCTGGGGGGTGAGGAGGGAATTGATAAGTAATAGCCAGAAGAGCTATAAGGAAATTATTTAAAGAGTGTGGATCATCCTGGGAGTGGTCAGGCCCCTGGGTGAGTAAGGAAAAGCAAAGTGGAGGATATGGAGCATAGGAGTAATGGGTACTGAATACTGGGAGGAAGGAAGATACCCAAGTGAAGATCTTGTAAAGCAGATTTTGCATTCGGAGCATGAGGTAGAAGGCGAGCCAAGTGAAGTCCTCAGAGAAGATTCTAGGTGGGATGGGTGGGGAGGGGGACAAAGAGCTTGTAGGCCCAGGGTCTCATGGCCATGAAGAAAGATTAGCTTTCTGGGAGCTGAGATGACCAAGTCCTGGCAGATGAAGACGTCAGACTGGCACAGTTCTTATAGTCCTAGTAGTTTCCACACAGGAAAACAGACAGCTAAAGCAGAAAGAAGCCAATAGACCTGGATACTGGATGTGAGTATGATTAGTGGGAAAAAAGTAAGTGTGTGTGTGTGTGTGTGTGTGTGTGTGTGTGTGTGTGTGCGCGCGCGCACATGTGTGTGTGTGAAGATTACAGTCAAGCAGAACCTCTGGACTCTTCCCAAGCTCCAGGGATGGGATGATGGATGCACTTTCTCCAGTGGGGTTCTGCTCAGTGCAGGTTCTCAGCAAGGGGCTCTTGTCCCAAAGCTACTCGCAGATCTTTCTAGCTCCTCCATAAACCATCTGTTGCTGAGTTCTTGGAATAACACTCCAGCTGCTCCTTGGTCCTAGGAAGTCACTGATTAAACAGAGCTCTGTAGGAGCAGAGCGCGCGCGCACACACACACACACACACACACACACACACACACACACACACACACACGAGAGTCCCTGATAAAAGTCCTTGCCTGGAAAGATGACGCAGCTGCTCAGTTATACCAGAGTATTTCTCATGGGCTGGCTTTAAGGGATGCATTTTTTTTTCAGGCAAGGCCTTGTTTTCAGAGCTGCTCCTCTTTGTGGCCTAGTTCTCTTTCAGTACTTTTTTAGGAGAGTGAATAATCTGACCATAAGATGGGACAGTCCAGTGAGGTTTAACAGAGGCTGACATGGAGTGTTTCCCCAGATCCCTGCCCTTCTGGCAAACTCTATCTGCAAGTAGGCTTGGGCCCAAAATGCTGGCCATGAATGGGAGGAAAGAGGCAAAGAAAAAGGAATAAACATGCTGGGTTCAAAGAGGAGACCTCCCTTCCAGAGCGTGCTGACATCTGACTGAACATGCCCTTCTCTAGCACCCTCCCCCCATACCCACAATCACCTTTCCTGACTAATCCTCTCCAGGCCTGCCTGCCTGCCAATCACAGACACTTCAGCAAGCCCGTTTTTGTTAGCCTTCAAACAGTACTTAGGCTGTAATCTCTCAGGAGCCTTTGTAGCCTTAACAGTGACCTATCATGCGCCACTTCTTTTCCTGCTGCCTCGGTAGCCTAAGTGGCCCTGCCTATCATACTTCTCTCCATTTCCCCAACGCTGGACTGCTCCTGACTGAAGGGCCAGGACACAACAACATGCTCAAACAATTCCAGGTTTTTTCTCCCATCGTCAGGGAATGAATGGGCACGAATGTCTCTACGGATTAGAGTTTCCTAGATGTGTGATGTACATAACCAATAAACATGATCACTGTGGGAATGATTAAGACGCACAGTCAAGAGGGAATGGGAAGGAGCCAGAGAATGTGATGAATGATGCTCTTTCTGAGTTAGAGACTGGAGGCTGGGGATCCAAGTGGCAGCAGGACTAGCCTGTGCCACTCATTGATGAAGTCACTCAAGTGTGCATTTGGTCTGGTCCCACTCCCTCTATTCTCTCCCTTGGGGCTTTGTCTGCCAGTATTGTCAAGGATGGAAAAGGGCCCTGAATGGAGGAATCAGGAAACCTATGTTCTAATAATGACTGCTGTTAAATCATGTTCTCTCATTCATTCCTTTGGGCCTCAGCTGCCCCATCGATAAAATACAGGGTTGGATTAGATGATCACTAAGGTCTCTTCCCACTTGAATGTCTACATTTGAGCCGATATAAGCTTAAGCAATGACCTCTCCCTGGGCAACCTGAATTTTTATAAGCCATGGATAATAGTGGGGGAAGGCTCTTAAAACCTGAAAAGCCTTTAAATCCTGGTCATCACTGGTATCTCCGTCCTAACCCTATTTGGCCCCAAGACTCTGACCTGGATGGACCTTCTCTTCTCTCTACAACATCTCTCTGGGTACTCTCATGAGATGCTATAGGTTCAATTACCATTGTAATGCAAATGATTCCCAAATCCACATATACAGCCCTTACACCCTCTGGGCTCCATTCTGGCACCACCAACTGCCCCATGGCTCTCTCCACTTAAATGTCCTACAGGCATCTCAAACTCAACATGTTCAAAACAGTGCCTATTATCCTCTTTCTCTAAATCTATCCTTCCTCTAAACTCCCCTATTTCTGTTGAATATACTAAAAGCCTTCCAGTTACCAAGGTCTGCAGTCTTAAGAGTTATCCTCAGCCACAATAATTCCACACACAGAACAACTCTAGCATTTTCCCTCTTCTCTCCACTCATATGGCTGACAAACCAGTTCATTTCCTTACCACCTCTTGCCTAGATTACTGCAGAAGCCTCCCAATTTGATTTCCTGCTTCCAGTCTTTCCCTTCTACAATGCATTCAATGCATCCAAGGTACCAAAAGAATTCTCCTAAAGTAAAGTCTTTCAATGTTACTAAGCAAGCATCTTCAATGGCTCCCTACTGCCTCTAGGATAAAAACAAATTCCTTAGCTTGACCTTCAAAGCCTTTCACTATTTGTCTCCAGCCTAACAATTTTCCAGACATTTTACCATTAACTCCTCCTTACACATTCCACATCGAAAATACAATGGACTACATGGTGGCTCCCAAACTTGGTCCTCCATCTCCTATCCTTGTGCTTTTGTACAGGCTGTTCCACATCCTGGGATGTGCTCACTCCCCTCTTCACCTCAACCTCACAATATCCTCAGCTTCTCTCAAGGCTTGATTCAGTTGCTATCTCTTTTGGGAAGCCTTTCCTAATCAGCCTCACTGTTAATGTTATCTTGTTCTTTAAATTATTTCACATTTATATGTTTGCTTAAGTGATCCATCCCCTCTTCCCCCAACAGAATTTTCAGGGGAAAGTCTTTGTACTTTGCACTTAACAGACATTCAATAAAAAATGTAAACTGTATTGTATTGAATAAATTTTTAGTAGTATCATTTTAGGCAATGGAATAGATTTTCATGTTGAGGTGAGGGATAAATGTGAGGGTATTTTTACAAGTGGCCTCAACCTCAGGGCCCTGTGGATACCCTGGACCACCAATGAAGCATGTTGGAGAAAAGAGCATCATTCTCACCAGGGACGCCTGTGCCGTGTACCAAAGGTTATTACTCTAAACATCCAGAATCCTCACAATTATGCTTGAAAGTGTCACTCACTATCAGCTCTCCCCCTTTGCCAAAAATTAGTTTTCTTTTGCATGATGGGAGCAAAGCAAGCTTCCTGTATGAAATGCACAATTCTTTCTTAAATAGCTTTTGTCACCTGTCTCTTCCAGTCTCATATTTGTAACAGATGAACTTCTAAGTTTGTAGAATTATTTTGGAAGCAGAGAAGTCATAGAGTGTCTCATGACAATGTGTGGGGCAAGACAGTGGACATTTTCAGCAGAACGATTTTTTGGGGGCTGGGGTGGGGCATGGTCTGAACCATTTGCATACTCCTTCCACTGGTACAGATCCTTATGCAAAAGCATGAGGGAGGCTTAGAGAGTTGCTTGGGGTACAGAAATGAAGAGATGTGGCCAGGGTCCCACAGCCAGTATGGTTCAAAGGGTGGATATGAACCTAGGCCTTCTTGATTCCAAGGCTGGCCTCCTATCCAATATGTTTCTTAGAGGAAATTTACTGAGACAGAAAGGAGACCCCAAACACTCCCCCTCCAGGTGACTTCTTGGTTCTGTGGCAGAAATAGGAACCCAAAGAGTCTCTCTAGCCAGTGGTGCCCAAAGCCAAAGAAAGGGCACTAAAGGAGGAACCACATTTTGAGAGGTGTGGGCTCTCAGAGGGAAATCTTTCTTCTAAAGTCTTGGATTAAGATGGGATGGGGAGGGGAGCATAGGAAGGAATGATTATCAGGCTGACCCATACCAGCAACCCTTGGCTAGCAGGACTCACCCAGTGTCTGGGTAGCATGAGTCTTTTGGGCGTAAGACAATGATCATTTCCCAGAAATATAGATATGATTAGATGCCCAAAAATGCAGCCAGATGTTTGCTAAATGGACTCTAAGAGAACAATTCCTATGAGGGAAGGTTGTCTAACTCTACCTAAGGTGAGCCTGGGGTTGAGTATACAATGGGGGAAAATTTAACATGTGAGCAGAACATTTCAGGGAGAATAGAAGAAGTGGCTAACAAACTAAGGCATATTTGGTAAGTGGCTGTAGAGGGTGAAATCCTTCAAAAAGTATTCTTGGGGGGCAGCCAAGAGGTATAGTGGACAGAGCACTGGCCCTGAAGTCAGGAGGACCCGAGTTCAAATCTGCTTTCAGACATTTACTAGTTGTGTGACCCTGGGGAAAATCCCTTAAAAAAAAAAAGTCTTCCTGGACAGATTTTTGTTTAGCAAGGGCTTTTTCTAGGTCCTTCATTACTCTTATTTACTTCAACACTTGAAGACCCATGATTTTTGTCTGTGTGGGTACCCCCTTCCCAAAGCAGACGGTCACCTTTCCACTACTGAATGGACTGTCTTGGGAGTAGCTGTGGGACCATCTTGGTAATGAACCTCTCTGGAAGTTCCTTAGACAACAAGCCTACTCAGTCGCTAGGCTGTACTTGAAGTCTCTTCTGTTTGGTAGATCCTTCCAGAGTGCCCTCCACTGGTACAGTCCTCCTCTCCCCTGCCCTCCCTTTCCACGTGCTGAGAAACCAGGGTCCAATGTTAGCTGAAGTCTCCCCAAGTCCATCACTTACTGCCCTAAAAATATACTTTTGCCTGCTACAGGTATAATAAAAATTCCTTGCTTTAAACAAACAGGAATATATAATGATGTTGTTTTACCCAAGATAAACTTAGGTGATGATTATTTTTCCACAAAAACTCACCACAAGATTTCTTCAAATGGGAGTTCCTTTAGTATCTTTAAGAGGGAACCCAATTTATAAAAAAGTACTTTACAAGGAACACATTCACTCTCAGCCTTAGTTCCCATTACATACATTCCCCTATATATATTTAGTACTGAACAACTCTCTGTCCCCCCAAACATACCCTATGGATCCCCACTTTGGCATCTTGGTCTGAACATTCCTTCTATTGGAATGCATCTCCTGCTTTGGCCTGCTCAAATCCTACCGATCCTTCAAGGCCAAGCATGGAGCCTTCTTTGATTCTCCCATCGAACCATCTTCAAACCCTCACAGAATTATTATCTATTCCCTTCCGTGGCCTATCATACCCTGCTCTGAGTCACAGTTACCTGTAAACTGTCTTGGCCCCCATACTGGAATGTGAGCTTCTCACGTGTAAGAACCAGGTTTTTTTAATGCTCATCTTCTCCATAACTAAGCCCAGCATCCAGGTCCTGTCCAGAATAAGTAATATTCTATTTCTCTACTAATTCAATATTCTTCCCAGCCCTTCCTTGGCTTCTTCATGACAGACCACATCAGTGACTGAGTGTCCATGGGCAAGGCTCTAACCAATGCAAAGCCCAGAATGACAACTGGAATGCAGGAGGAATTAGAAAAGAAATGTGGTGCTGGTAAGAGGGTCAGATAAAAGGAAGAAGGGAAGGGGTGGCTAGGTGGCACAGTGAATAGTGCACCGGCCCTGGAGTCAGGAAGAGAAACAGGAGAGAATAGGGACCTAAAGTCCTCGAGAGAAGAGAGTATCAGAATCAGAGAATCGGTCAGTAAACATTGAATAATCACCTACTGTATGCCAGGCACTGTGCTCAGCGCTGGAGTTATGTAGAGACTTAAGACAACAAGAGAGAGTGGCTCTAAGTTCTCAAGTATTCCAGGACCACTAGATTTTGCACCGAATGCTCTGGATTCAAATCCCCAGCTCTGTGAACTACTTAAAGTGCAACCTTGCTCAGTAAAAATAACTCTAACTTCTCTTAACAATTTAAGATATAGACTTTAAGACTCTTCTTCATAATTAGAAACTAAATCATAAGGAGAAAGCATGATTTTCCCAGGACCTTGATCTTCTGACTCCAGGACTCTTCTCACCATACCTCAGAAAGCGCATCTGTAAATTGGGTACATTGACTTAGATGGCTCTGGTTGGCTCCTTCCAGCTCTGACTCTTCTTTCCTTTCTTTTCTTCATCTGCAAAGTAGGGATAATCCTACCTACCTTGCCTTGCTTTGCCTATCCACCCCAGCAGCAGTTTGTGAAAAGGAAATAAAACGCTATCTCTAAAGGCACTTTCAAAAGAAAGTACTAGCAGCAGCAGCATTACTGTTTTAAACAGTGTAGCCAAGAAGCAGAGTGGCCCAGATAAGGCCAGCAGTTTCCTTTATCCTTTTTTTTTTAAAAACATTTTTATTTATTTATTTGTTTGTTTTTGCTTTTTGGAGGGCAACTGGGGTTAAGTGACTTGCCCAAGGTCACACGGCTAGTTTTTGTGTTAAGTGTCTCAGGCTGGATTTGAACTCAGGTCCTCCTGACTCCAGGGCTGGTGCTCTATTCACTGTGTCACTTAGCTGCCCCTTTCTTCCCTCTTCCTGTCAAGGGCAACACCGTCTTCCCAGTCCCTCATGCTCCCAATCTATGTGTCACCCCTGTTTGTCACCTGCCAGATCCAACGTGTTGCCAAGACCTGTAGATTCCACCGTTGCGACATCTCTCCAACATGCTCCCTTCTCTCTTCTGACACTGTGACCAGCCTAGTGCAGGTTTTGTCACCCCATACCTAGACTCTTGATGCTGGGTCTGCCTGCATCAGGTTTTTCCCCATTCTAGTCCACCCACCCTTACGTCTGATCACGTCACTCCCTGCTCCCCCAGACACTCCATAAACTGCAGTGCTCCCCATTGCCTCCCAAATATAAAATTTCTGCTTGGCGCTCAGAACCCTTCTTAATCTGGCCACCTCCTACCTTGTAGTATCTTACAGGTACTCTTAGATCAAGTGACACTCACCTTCTCACTGTTCCTCAACCAAGATGCTTCACCTCCCCGCTCTGGGAGTTTCATCTGGCTGTCTCCCATGCCTGCAATGCTCTCCCTGCATTTCACTCATAATTCAAATGCCTTCCTTCTTTTAAGTATTTCCCATTTTTCCCCATATATAGTTCACACACAAAATTTGTTTGTTTATTGTCTCATCAAAATCCAAATCTCAACCCTCAGTACAAGGTTCATTACATACAACCAAGAAAGGAGGCTCCCATTCAAGCAGGAGGAAGCCTGGGGGAGGGGGGCGGTTGCCTGGGGAGTAACTGTGTGTCTTTGGCATTCTGTGCTCTTGGATGGGGAGATGGCTCTTGGAGCTCTTCCCAGAGGCAATGAATGAAATGGGTGATTTGGGGCTGGTACCTACACATCCCCTGAGCAGAGAGCCACTCTGGGTTACATTAAACAGGCAATCATTTTTCCTCTGACTGAGACCTAACATTAGACAGTTTGAAATGGATATTCAGCTCTGCCATTCCTAGAAAGCAGCATTGTGGAGAGCCCACACTCACAGCATCACAATGTCAGGGGGAAAAGGGCCTTTGGAGAACAGCTTGACCTCCTTCATTCTCCTCCTTTCACAGGAGGTAAATGATGTTCAGCAAGAGGAAGGAACTTTGCTCAAGACTAGCGAGTGACGTAGCTGGGAACAGAACCCTCAAAGTCTAGGGCTTTTCTCACTGTCTCATGCTGTTTTCTTAACTCACAATCTGGAATTTATTCCCTCTAACGTCCCATCCCTACCTGATAGGCCAAGAGGGCCTCAGGGAGGAAGTGGTGGATAAATTTTTTGGCCTGGCAGCTCTTCTGGCAACCACAAGTGTCCGGGCCTGTCCTGGCTTAGGAAGGCCACGGCAGTACCCCCAACTCAGACAAAATCTATCGTAATGAAATTCCTCTTTTTTCAACAGGTCCTCGTTTTTTCCTATTCCTTTTTTCATCCCTCTTGCCCTCTCCTCTCCTTCAATCTCTCCTCGCTTTTTTCCTGCCATTTCCCGTTCCTTTCCTTCTCCTACCCATCCCTCTTCCCTATCTCATCAGCACTCCCCGACTTTCTCCTCCCCATCTACCTTCCCTTCTTTTTCCCCTTCCCAACTTTCTGCCATTTCTTTCCTTCTGGTTTCTTTTCATTGCTTTTCCTATCTATCTCCTCTCCTTCTTCCCTTCCCTTTTCTTCTGCTCCCCCTCCTCTCCTTTCTCCTCATGTCTCTTTCCTGCCCCCATTCCTCCCTCCACATGCTTCTCTTATCTCCTGCTTTTCATTTTCCCACAGTTTCTAACTTCAGAAGACAGGGGGCAGAGGCCTTTTGAAGGGATGTGGGAGGTACTATGTATGCCCCTCTGAGACAGCCAAACTGACTGCTGCCCTGTCGCCTTAGCCTGAGTTTGCACCATGTTCATGTCCACAGTCACAGTAACTAGCTCCAGTCTGGCCATGTAACAGGTGTTTCAATAATTGGGAATGACTTCACAGTTCCTGTTTGTTAGCCCTAGACTCTTGGCATTAGAATTAAACTGCCAAGATTTTTAAACTTAAGTTGTCCCTGTCTCCCTGAACATTCCCTGACTTGGCACACCATGTGGCCACACTGGGATGATGTCCTGGTTTCCAGTGGTAAAATCAGAGGCTGGGATGGGGCTCCTCATGTCACTGTAGCAGAAACAAACTGCTAAAAACCTGGGGAAGCTGAGCCCAATTTCGTTTCTTGGCTAGGACCTGGGCTTGGGAGGCAGAATGAGCTTTCCATCCCAACTCTGCCACAAATTAATTTTTTATAATATTTTAATAATATATATATTTTTATAAATATATATTTATATACAATACATTTACATATAATATAAAAATATAATACATATTTTTATAAAATTTTTATAATAAACAAACCTAGAGGACATTGGATGAGCCATCCCACTTCTCCAGGTTTTCACTTCCCCATCTATAATATGGGGAAATACAAACTCTTGTCCTGCCTCCCAAAGCAGCAGGTGTCAGTGTTCTGAAAAGGAGAATGTTCCATACAAACATAAACAGATACCACAGGAAGCTCCTCATCCAAGCTAGGGTCCACAGAGATGCAGATTCTCATCTTCTTTCATACTTACTTAACTTGAGGTTTAACATGCCTAATTCCTCTATTTTGAATAGCACAAATTCCTAAGGTTTAGAGATTAAGAATATTAGCTAGCATTTCTGAATCACTTTAAGGTTTGCAAAGCATTTTTACAAATAGGATCTCATTTGATCCTCATTACAGCCTTGGGAGGTGGGTACGATTATTATGACTACTAATATCTTCACTTTATCCCACAATTGAGTAAACTAAGGCAGACAGATGTTAACTGACTTGCCCAGGGTCACACAGCTAGTAAGTATCTGAGGCTGGATCTGAACTCAGGTCTTCCTGCTTCCATGTCCAGTGGTCTATCTACTACACTAACCTTCTAAATCCTTACTCTACTTCTGCTTCAGAAACCCAGGGCAAGGCCCCAGGAACCCATACGTCAAAGGCAGCGAAGAATTAAGAAGTGCCAACCCGCTCAGGAGGACAGGAGGCTAGACGAGATAACGCGTCAGGCTCCTTCCAGCCCTGACATGTGAGAATTCTACTATTTCTTACAATTATTTGGTGTTTATACAATTTACTTGGTACTTTCCGTCTCTGAGCCCCTCCCTTTCCTAATCCTCAAAGTGAGAGGGCTGGACCAGAAAATCTCTAAAGTCCCCTTTACCTTGAAACATCATAATCTTCTAAGTACACAGAGCTCCATTTCCAGGAACCAAGCACAGCTTTTGCCCTGAGAACGAAAGTCCCCAGGAACCGTTTGTCGGAAGTCGTCTCCTTGGACCAGTGGCACCTCCACCCTCACTCCTAGGGCTGAGGCAAACAGCGGTCCCAGAGAAGAGCTCGGGGCTGGGGGCTGGGCCAGGGCAGGGGTCGGGGTGGCCACATGTACTCACTCGTTCCAGGTCCTGCCGAAGATGCGTGAACAGCTTGAGCCGCCGGTATAGGATGTCCTGTTCTTGCTGAGCTAAATTGTCCACCTCATCGGTTTTGGGGGTCAAGAGGGGCTTGTTGCAGTTAGATTTCCTCTTGAGCTTCCAGTACTGGTAGACAAAATCCACAAGGGTCTCAGAAAGGTCCAAGTTCTCTGCCACCTCTTCAGGTTTCACAAGCTCGTAGAAGGCCTCTTCCAACTGTTGCAGCTTCTGTTTCCTCAAGGTCACCTTTTCCAAGTCCAAGGCAGCCTGGCTGGGCTCAGACCCTGAACCAGCCTCTCCCCTTATTCCCCGAGCCTCCTCAGGGGGCTTAGGAGCCCCACTGCTATGTTCTAGGCAGAACGACTTGAATTTTACTTCATCATTATCGGCTAATATAGTCCTCATTTCCAGGTTGTGGTCAAAGGCGCATGTGACGTGGAATGCAGTGATGCAGGATGGCATAGAACACTGCCAGGAGAGAAAGGGACACATTGGATTCCACCCAAAGCACAGAACATGGTCTGGAGATTCACTCCCCTCCCCCCCCCACTCACATTCACACCCACCCAGGGGAAGGAAGGTGAACTGAGGGATCAAACCCTTCACCAGGCTGGGTCTGCCCAGTAAGTACTTAGGAGCTCACCTGGTGGCCATATGCACTTTGGCAGAGGGCAGCTGGTCTGGTGTAAGGCCCAACCTTATGACCTGACACCCTGAGAACTGATCTTACTCAAAGGAATCTAACTGTTCTGTCCTAGTGCACAGCAGGAGCTGCTTTATGACTCCTGCTGCTAAACATCTTGTCTCCTCCGGGAAGTCTTCCTCAGTTAATGGCAGATCACATTAATATCTTCACTTATGTGAAATCTAGGAGCATTTAGGAGTCTGAGCCACACAGGCTGGTCAGGTTCAGTCCCATGGGATTTGTAGGACACTATATTAATAATAAGATTTAGAGCTTGTCCACTCACTCATTTTAGAGATGAGGAAACTTAACCTCTCTGGGGGTGAGGTGACTTATGGAGGCTTGTATAGGGAGTAAGTTACAGAACTGAGATTTGACCCCAAGGCCTTGGACTCCAAACCCATTATTCTTTCCAAGGAGCTGGATCAGGGTAAGGTGCAGACTGGGAGCTCCCCAAGGGCAAGACATCTTCCAATCATGAATCCTGGCACATGGATAGGCACACAGTAGGAAGTCAGTGTAGACATGGTGAATGATCTAAATAAGACCTGTTTTGGGCAGCCGTAGATGGTGATGCCAAGGTCTCTTCTCCCCTTTGGCCCCTGAAGGAAGCTTACCTAGCACCACGTTCAAGTTCACTCCCAAGTTTGTCAGGGAAACCTCCAATTAAGATTATCAAGCTATTAACAAGCATTAGCTTGATAACCTTAATTGGAGGTTTTATTCCCAGCAAAGTGCTGAGAATACAATTTGGGAACACAGATGAAACAGTTCTTGCTTTCAAGAAACTTAAATTCTATGGGGGAAGACAAAAAGAACAAATATAAAATAAGTACCAGACACTTTAGGGAGGGAGGGCACTGGCAGCTGGGGGAATCTAGAAAGGCTTGGAGTATAAAGTGGCACTTAATTTATACTTAATGGAAGTGAGGGATTCTCTGCAGAGGAGGTAAGAAAGGAGTTCATTAGAGTCAGGGTAAATGCATGGGGATGGGAGATGGAGCAACATGTGTGAGGAAGGCCATTATATAGCCTGGGAAGGAAAGTAAGCTATAACTAGGTTAGATAGATTATTATGACCAACCCAATTAACACAGAAGAGCAGAGATGTTCCTCAACAGAAATTTCACTTATTTTTAAGTCATACTGCTGATTGTCCATACACAGAACTAACGCTTGACCCTTTAGTAATCTGGAGTCTGGGGCTGTGTGCAGGTCAGCCTCCTTCAGAATACAATTCTCCTATCTAAGGTCTCTGAGCAAGGCTTAAGTATGGCTTGAGTGCCCCAGTGAGGCTTTTTGTGTGGAAGTCCACAGGTTCTAATTGGTTTTTGCTTTCACAAAGGCAATTAAAGGAAGGAAATCAGAAGTGACCACAATTCACTTAGTGAAGCCCTGCTAACAGCTGAGGCATTGCTGGGAACTTATCAAAGTGGCACAGCTCCCCTCCTCTTGCAGGAGGGCCGCTGCTCACACTCTGTCCATCCTGGCAGCCAAAGCTTCCGGTCCACTTCCTCCACGGCCCTCAAGGAAGCCCACTTCCCAGCTAAAGGAGACCATTTCTTCCTGAGTGGCCAGCCCTGCCCTCCTCAGTTCAATTCATTAAAAGGGAACTCAGAGCTCTGGGCGGCGGTGACTGTTTAAACAACAGCCCACAAGAAATCTGCCTGTTCCAGCTGTTAATGGCCAGTTAAGCTATACTAACAAGCCATTTCTAAGGAGATGATTACTGGAGACCCCAGATTTAGCAATTTACATAAAGCTACTCTTCAGGAAAAGAAGGAAGTACAAAGCCAACTAGGTTCTCTGCATCCTGCTCTCACTGGGTTCAAGACCAGTTCTACTTACTTACTGTATGTGTGATCTTTAGCAAGCCCCCTTTCAGGGGCTCATTTTCTCTCTCTATAAAACAAGGGAGCTGGATTAGGCAATTTACATAAAGTATGTTCTCCAGTTTTTGGCAAGAGGGAGACTTTTAACGTCAGCTAGGTGGCACAGTGGACAGAGCACTGGACGTGGAATCAGGAAGACCTGAGTTCAAATCCAGCTTTAGACATTTACTATTTGTGTGACCCTGGACAAATCACTTAACCCTGTTTGCCTCAGTTTCCTGATCTGTAAAATGAGCTGGGGAGGGAAATGGAGAAACCACTCCAGTATCTTTGCCAAGAAAATTCCAAAAAAGGGTCACAAAGAGTTGGACACAAGTGAAAATGACTGACCACCAATGAAGACATTTAATAAATACGGGAGGAGGATTCTAGTTCTAAATCCTAGAATAACTGGTGAAGGCCCATGGAGGTAACCTGTCATCTAGCCAGAGGGGAAAGCTTGATCTTCCAGATGCCTGACTATGAATCAGAAATGACTGTGGAAATTACACCAAAGGCAGGTTTTTCCCCCCTGAGGGGGAATCATTCCAATTGACTGAGTTCAACAGTTTATCTTAGCACTGGGCAAAGGCAAACCTTTATAAAACCCTTTACAGCGTCACTGGGCTAGGGCTCCTGCCATGGACACAGCAGCCAGAACTAACTGGTCTATCCCACTCACCAAGGAGCTCCATGGCAGACTGTGGAGACCTAACTCCCCTGACTTTCTGCACTCTTCCTGTCCTACACGGGAACAATTTTTTTCAAGTGGCGTCAAGTTATTTATCGAGATATTTTGAGTTTTAGTGAGGCCTTTTTGTTTTTACATCATTGTAATTACATGCTATGCCCTTCACCAGTGAGCTTTCTTCTATAACAGGATTAAGCAAAACCAAAAAATACGGCAACTATGTCTGAGTGTATGCAACACTCCATACCCAGTTTTCTGCCTGTCCAACAAAAGAGAGGTACATTTATTTCCTCATCTCCTCTCCAGCACCAGTTTCTTTTTTAAAAAAAGATCCAAATACCCTCTTACAAGTTAGCTAGATTTTTTTATTCTTTGCTGTCCAACATCTTAACAATATAGTATGTCAGCGACTTCCTTCTTTCCCATTAGGTTCCATTCATCCTGGCTTTTTGCCTTTCATTAGAGATCCCAGGCAAAACCACACTTGGGATCTTTTTGAGAAGTGATCTCCCTGCACTGCACCACTGAAGTCTGTGGAGAGCAAGGACATGTTTTCCTCAACAGCAGGCTCATTAAGCTACACCACGACCATCTCTAATTCTCTGAGCCTTTGCTTTGGACATTCTCCTATCTGGTGTGCTCTCTCTGTCACTACCTCTATCCTGTCCTTCAAGGCCCAGCTCCAAGCCCA
This sequence comes from Pseudochirops cupreus, assembly GCA_028627135.1. NCBI lineage: Eukaryota > Metazoa > Chordata > Mammalia > Diprotodontia > Pseudocheiridae > Pseudochirops > Pseudochirops cupreus. The sequence goes on from CM053581.1 coordinate 327,537,529, forward strand.
CCTTCTCCAAGAGGACTTTGGCTGTTTTTACTGACTGGTGGAAAAAGCCAGCTTTCTTGCTTTCCCCAAATTTCCTCCCTGATGCACCTTCCCCTTTTCCATTCTGGGGATGTGGTTTTTATCCCTGCCACTTGCCAGGGTAGATTCCCTATCAATGAACCCTAATGACAGAGGTAACAGCAGTGACCAGACTTTGAATCTAGAGCTTGAGCATCTGGAAGACTTGGGGGGAAAAGGCACGTGGCTCATCAATGGAGCCAATTTGATATGTAAATCACCAAGGAAGAAAAAGCATGGGACTTCCACAATGCTGCTTTTAAGGAGTCATTTTTGCAGAGAGAACCATTCTTTTGGGTGGTTTTGCAAGCCATAAGTTTCCCTGATTGAGTTTTCTTGTCTGGTAGCCAAAATGGTAATTTCATTGTGCAAGCTAACCAGTGAATGACAATGTGTCTCTACTGAGGGAACATCTGGGGATGCTTAAAACTAAACCACTGGAAAGTTTCATGGTATGGTGATAAGCTGAACTGCCTCTATGCAACACAACAAAACTGGACCCTAAGAACAGGCCGACTCAAGCTAACCAGACAAGCTTGGCTCATAAAAAGCACATAGCCACAATTTTTCCTTTCCTGCATCAACACAGTATTAAAATCTCCTTTTTCTCTGAAGGTTCCATCCTCCCTCCTTCATCACCATAAATACTGCCCATGTGCAAAGGTTCTGAGGGATTTGGAGAGGTCTGAGTCATCTGCAGTTGCAGATGCCCTTGTCATCAAAATAAAAGCAAAGATACAGAGAAAGGACTTCTATTTCTTTAATTAACCAATCTTCCTAGCCTCTTTCCGCATAAGTGCAACAACCACAGAATCATGGATTTACAGCTGTTTAAGGGACCTCAGAAATCATCTGGCTTGAAGAGATTAAGGGAAGTAGGGTTTAAACCTGCTCTTTTCCAATACTTCCATAGCTGAGATGACAACTAAAATTTCCCCAGTTTCCTCAGATCCTCAGGAGGATAATAATAACTGCCATGTCTGTCTCCCCAGGGTGTTGAATGAAAACTAAAGTTCTTTCCCTGATCAAGCTCAATGATCCTCCAGCCTTGAGGCCCTTAGACTGGCCTCCCAATCTAAGGGAAGCAGTCACCCGAGGTAAAATTTTAGCATGTTACCTTGGGGAGACCCCAAAAGGAATTCCACTCGGGCTGAGTTCCTCTTCTGCCAGATGGCACATTGTATAGTTGTTAGTTTACTACTTAAAAAGCAAATTAAAAAAGCCAAAAGCAAGTACAACTAATAAGACATCAGCCAGTAAGCAGGAGCTTCTGGAAAAGCCAGGTGTGGGTATGACCACACCCTACCTACTGCTTCATCACCGTCACTCTTGGTTCAAGCCTAATGACTGTCTGTCCCACTCAGTGGGCATAAGACCAAAGAAAGTCAAAGCTGGACTGCTCCTCCTCCCCACCTCTACCACTTAGAACAAGAAGGCTCAGCTCAAGAACTGCCTCTTTCTTACTTGGGACCTCTTAACACCGGCCCTCCCCCCAATAGTTCCACTTTCCTCCACTCCAGAATTACTTTGCATATATATTCTATTTACTTATCTGTGGCCACTTTGCTTTGACCCCAATACAACATAAACCCTTTTGAGAGCAGAAATTGTTTAGTTTTGTCTTTGTCTTACCAGCACCCAGTATCATGTTTGGGATATTACAGTCACTTCATATGTTTGTACAATGAATGAATGAATGAATGGCCTGTGTGTGTCAGAACCCTTTCATTTTAGAGATGGAAAAGCATGGGGCTCAGAAAGGTAAAGGAACCCATTCTGAGTCCTGTTTGCTCTCCTCCTCTCTTTCCTGTCCCAACCCATGTGATGTCCCAGAGTACCAATCTTGTATTCTGTGGGAGGCAGTGTTGTATAGGGGAAGAACTCCTGAAAGGAGGGTCCAAATCTTATAACGTTTGACTTCTCCAATTGGCTTAGCATTGGGGCTCTGTACAAAGGACACGCTCAGCAAACACTTGCTGAGTGAAGGCTCTTTTCTGGAAAGGGAAGCTGGCTCAGGCCAGCTCGGGTGCTCTTGTTATCTGGGGATTCCTATCGGCCACAGGTTTGGGCAAATCCCTATGTGTCAACTCAACTTGCTGGTGGTTCCTATGTCTCTGGAAAATGCTATGAGATATTTTTTAGCTGGCTTACTATCTTCAAGGAAAGTTCATATACAGAGCAGACTGAGCGCTGGACTCAAATTCAGAAAACCTGGGTATGAATCCTGCCTCAGATGGTAGTTAATGTGGTCTTGGAAAAGACAGAGTCTCTAAACTTGTCTCCTCACTGGTAAAATGGAGAATATTGTACTATTATTAATTAATATTAACATCATAATCTTATTGGCAGGTGGCACTGTGGATAGAGTACCAGCCCTGGAATCAGAAAGACCCGAGTTCAAATGTGGCCTTAGACACTAGCTATCTGACCCTGGGCAAGTCACTTAATCCTACTGCGTCTTGAAAATGTGAACTCAATTATTCTGCTTTTGGCCCTGCATTTGAACTTGGCCAATGACTATCTTCGGCAGATTCTGGCAGTTGTTCTTCTCCTCTAGGATCAGCAAACTTCTTGTTGCTAACAATAATAACATGAATAACAGTCATGACTATTAGAAGATCTGCTCACCTCTCATGTGAAATCAGTTGTGGGTTCTTCTGTCCACAACACTGATTATTTCCACTGCCGCCACCCTCATGCTAAGTGTAACAGTCCCCAGTAGGCCTTCCTGCCTCTGATTCATCCTTCAGATCAGCCTTCCTCTGGTGTAGATATGGTCACAATATTCCTTCATCCAGACATCTTCAGGGGCTCCCTAATGCTCACTGAGTAAAAACCAAACACCTTTGCCTGGCATTCAAAGCTCTCTATAATCTACCTTACCTCTCCAGGTTTTCCCAACTCTGTGCTCCAGCTCATTGTACAATTTTCTCCATCCTCCCACTCTTCCGTGGTTCCGCTCATACCGTTTCCTATGTCTGGAATGTCCTCTCTATCCATATTTGCCTGTTGAGATTCTTCCCTTGAAAATCCCACTTGAATGTCATCCCTTCTAGGAAGTCTTCCTTGATTTCCCCATAAATAATGACCTCCTTGGAAAGAAGTACTTTGCTTATATTCCACTAATTTTCCATTCTTACAACTTTATGTGTGATGTCTGTCTGTCCCATTCCATAATCAGTGAGCTCTAAGAAGGCAGGAGCCGTGTCTTATCTCAACTCTCTATCTCCTCTAACACCAGGCACAGGACTACCCCCACAGTGAATGACTAATATTTATCTATTAAATTGGAATGAATTTTCCCTAATAAGTTCCAGCCTGGAATAATCATCCAAGCCTGCCAATTTTATTCTCCTCTTTTCCTTACTCGTTCTTTTTCACGCCTTGAAATATCCCTCCCTCTCTCCCTCCCTCCTTCTCTTCCTCCTCTGGTCCTCCATATTCTCTTTCCTTCACACCCAAGTTCCAGTCTTACCTCTTCCATAAGTTTTCCCTGACCACCCAGCCTGCACAGGGGCACACCTCCCTTCTCTCTGAACCACTGCAGCTGTGCAGCCTCACCAGAGAAGGGCAGAAGCAGGGGGTCCTCAGAGATGACCTTGTCCAACCAATGAGAAAACAGCGGCTCACAGATGGAAAGCGATTTGGTTCAAGGTCACACAGAGTCATACTATATACTGGTGGTGCGGATGCCCTATCTCCCCAAGCATCCTGGGAGTTCCTGACTGCAGGGTTCAGGTCGTTTCTTTGTGTCTTCCAAACAATGCAGCAAAGGACAGAATGGACGGGCACACAGGTGGCACTCAGTGAGAGCCTTAATGCACAGCACGTAACAGGGCACATTATTGTATAATATGTGCAATGTGTAATATTGTGCAATAAAGGGATTTATGTATATGCTGGATCCTCTGACCCTGGGTATGAAATACACAGAAGCAAGAACTGTTTCTTATCTAAACTTTGCATCTCCCCAAGGGCTTCTCCTGCGCAATGCATACAGTAGTTACTTAATAAATGCATGTTACTACTCTTGTTGCTTGTGGAGCTGTCCAAAAGCCTGTGTGTCCCATGACAAAGAGCAGAAATATATAAGCTCCTTAAGGAGGGTAGGTACTGCCTCCACTCCTGACACACAAAAGGCACTTAATAAATGCTTGTTGACTGACTTATTGATCCCAGTTGTCCAGGAGTACAGTGATGGCTGAGGCAGGCTCTGTTTCCAGCCTCATCTCCTTCCTGTAACCACGTTGCCCCTCTCCCTCTAGACAGCCAAGGCAGGAAAAGCCTTCATTTGTGCATCTACCTGAATACATGTCCCCGTACATTCCCGGCACAGACTACAGGACAGGGCCCACCGGCTTGCAGGGATGTGTGAGATCTTGGTAATTGGCTCCATCTTCTCTGGGCATCCAATGCTGACCTAGGCATAACACAGATAGAAAGATTTGATTCCATGGTAAGGCAGGCACAAGTTCCCTGCACTGCTTACTTGTATCAAGACTTACTTCTAAGAAGCGTCCCTGGGTTAACCCCACCGGATAAAGACCATGCTGCCACTCCACAACCTAACCCTTGGGTTTCCATTTTTACTATGTCAAGTTTTCATTTTGTTCTCTGTAAATGCTTTGAATCTTCCTGTAACAGTAAGAACTCACCTTTACATAGGGCATTGAGGTTTACAGAGGCCTTTTCTCATACTATTTTAAGGAAGGCAGTGAGAGGATGATTCCTCTCATTTCACTGGAGAGGAAATTTAGGCTCTAAGGAAGTCAATGATTTGCTCCCATCTCACAAACCTAGGAAATGGCAGAGCTAAGACTCTAGACTCCAGGTTCAGTGGTCTTTGCACAGCCTTATGGTACCTTTACTATAACCCCTTTCCTCTATCACATCACTCTGTCTTCATATGGAAACATGATGGATCCCTGACTTGACTGTAAGCTGACCGAGGTCAAACTATATCCTCTTTCTTTTGTGTTCCACTACCATGGCTGACTCCCAGGGAAAGCTCAAGAGAGATTATGGAATAGCTCTAAGCTACAGGAGGGCAAGGACCTGTGTTATCCTTAGCACCAAACAATGCACTCCTGTACACACTAGGTGCTTAATAAATGCCCCCTGAATTAAATCTTGGAAGTAAGGAGCATGGATCTGTTTTTCCCTCAAGCCAAGAGCCACTGGAAATACAGTGAGAATTTTGACTCCCAAGAGAATATTCTCCTGGGGAGAAAGTCCTTGTCTCATGTGAAGACAGAACCGGTCCCTGGAAAGAAGGAATAAAAAACATAGCAGTCAGATGACTTGCCCCAAGATATGGAATTTTTAAATAAAACAATAGCAGCTTCTATTTCTGGGAGCAAAAAGTTGTTGGAGAAAGCATCACCTGACCTGGACGATGCTTTCTGTTATTCCACTACAGACCCAACACCATTGATGAGTTGAGTTCTTAAGAAATGTGGAGAAGAGCCAGGAATGCCACAGTCTATGTCCTTTTAGTTAAATACGATGTAATAGTTTCCTGTTCAGTGAACACTACTCTCCATTTCCATTCAATTCACCAACCGTTTAAGGGATTGAAGTATCTGCCATGGGCAAGATGTGCTGAGTGCTGGACAGAAGCAATAGAGAGCAGGGGGAGGGACATGAGCAGACTATCTCAGGAAGATTTATATAAAGGATGGGCCGGACAGGGTAGACAGACTGGAGGCAAGGAGGCCTAAGAGGCAGATGTGACAATAATATAGTGACTCAATCCAATTTGTATCTTTTGAGTGAGTCATTCCAAACAGGGGAAGATAGGGAATTACCCTCAACATTGAAAAAGGGTGGACTCTCAGAACTTTCTTTGGTCAGTCTGAGCCCAGGTCTTGTCCAAATCTAACACTGGTCCCTGTCCCTGTAAAGCTAACATTATGAACAATTCTCTGCAGGCCCAGTGCCTCTTCTATGGCATCCCTTAGGCAGGGGAAATGTTTAATAATAAAAAGTGGCCAAGATGACAAAAAATGGGAATGGTCATTGTTGGAGGGTGTAGAGAAAAAGATGGGCACCTTAATATGCTGTTGATGGAACTGTCAAGTGGTTCAACCATTCTGGAAATAGTCAAAGAATATGAGTAAAAGGGTACACACTTTTTGATCTAGAGATGCCACTGTTAGGCACATACCATAGAAAGAAAATGCTAAAAAGAAAGGCTCCACATATACCCATATAGTTACAGCATCACTTCCTATACTATTAAAAAGTGGAAACAAAGTAGATGCCTATCAGCCAGGAATGACTAAATAAGTTGTGATATGTGAATATCAATATGCCCTAAAAACAATAAAGTACACAGATAAGGATAGGAAGGTTTATATGAACTGATGCAAAGTCAAGTAAGCAGAACCAGGAAAACAACACATACAAAGACTGCAACAATGTAAATGGGGGGAACCCTCCACAACAAAACAATCAAAACTGAAGGTTAAGAAATGACAATGATGAAGGCTGTCTCTAAAAGCCTATGAGAAAGCACCTACCTTGCTTGTTTACAGCAATAGGAAGACTAGTGGAATCCTGTTTATATTATCATACTTTTCTTCATGCTGTTTAATTTTGCTGAATTTTTCTTTTTCTACTTTATTATAAGAAATGACTCTCTGGCAGGAGGTAGAGGAGCATGATGGAAAATATAGGTGATATAAAAACAAAAATAAAAATAAAAAATGTATTCTAAAAAATAATAAAAGCTGAGTACTACCACTGGGGGTATTGTGCGTCCTATAGAGAAAGCTAAATTTAGAGACCTGTGATACTGGGTCCCATCTCCAGGCTACCCCTGGAAGCAGAAAGAAAAGATCAGGATTATGACCCTCTTCTCAGTATTAATTCCTCTCAACCCCCAAACCCCCAATTTTCTCCTCCTGTTTTGCCACCAGGGGTCGCTTGTGGTCCTGTCACCTTTTATTTAATGAGGCGTTAATTAATTTAGCTTAAGGGATGGCAGAAGCTCTATTCTTATCAAGAAGTTAGATTCCTCCCTTTCAGCTTTGTAGGAAGGTGAACCCCACAGGTTGCAACAGGGGAAATTCAGGATCTCTTCAAGACTTCAGGGAGCGGAGGAGGAGTCCTCCAGGCAACTACACCTTCCTCCCCCACCAGGTTTCTAACAAGGCAGGCTTCAAATACCCACGAAGAATCACCTCCAGTTTTTCCCTGGCTTCACAGGTGCCTAGGTTATGATCTCCATGAGCCTAAGGCCCAGCTATGCTCCTGCCTCCCATATCCTCAGGAGAAAAGGAATCATCTCCCCAAGTAAAAAATGGGTGCGTCCAGGAAACCCAGCATGGAGATTTCATCTGGGAGCTGAGAACTTTGGCCCAGAATGGGCCAACTTTGACTTTATCCATGGGTTCAGCAAAATGACAACACGTGAAGCCCAACTGTTTGTTTGTGTCTTTGCCTCTTCAACCGCTAGCACAATGTTTTACACACAGTAAGAACTTCATGAATGTGCGCTGAATTCAACCATGAGCCTGAACCACCTTGGACTAACACTGAGTTAGGAGGCCTACAGGGCCATCGATTCAGAACTGGGAGGGACCTCAGAGGCCACTGCTTAGAATGAGGAAATGGAAACAGGTCCAGAGAGTGAGGAGCCCAAGGCCACACAGGTAAAAGTCAAAAGACCTGATAATTGAACACCGGCTTTCCGACTCCAGCCCGTCCACTGTACAAGCGGGACAGAACATTCAGTCTCAGCGTCATTGTTACTGTTGTTATTTTTACTATTATTAGCCCATTAAGCTGGGGGAGGGAAAGAGTGGGGAAAGAAGGCTCTTTAGCTCTCTAAAAGGAGCCCTTTAGTTGGGACACCTCTATAAAATCCAGCAACCTCCAGGAGTGAGGCAGCTTCACCCTTCTTAAAAGAGGCACAGCTTCAGTGCCAAGGAGCCGCCCTGCCCCTGAGGGCTGTCACTCCTATCTCTTGCCTTTGCCCTACTCAACTTTCACTGTTCCCAGGGCCCCAGAGCCGACAAGCATCAAGCTCCAAGGAGCCAGGGTGGCTGGCTCAACCAATCAGCAGGTAGACTGGAGAGGCGGTGCCGCTCAGCTAGGTGACTGACTGGGCAGAGGCCAGGCCCCCAGGTGTGGGGAGAGGACAGAGGGACGGCTCAGCCAAGCTTCAGACCAAGCCTGCAACCTACCTTCTCTCAGCCTCTTCCCCTGGAGGTTTCTGAATCATTTTTAGTCTCTGATGGAAAAATCTTGAAGGGCAGTGTGTCCCAAGTGTGATAGAGCTGCCCTGAAAAGCCCTTCTTTAAATCAGAGACTACTGAAGATGGAAGACCTCATTTTCCTAATTCGTAAAGGAAAGGGGCTGGATTAGACTACCCGCAAGGGCCAGAGAGGTGAAGAAACTGATTCTGAATCCTACAGGACCCAGCAGTGTCATTCTGAACATCACCTTACAATATATTATACCAGCTTAATTATATTTTTTACCTTAAGCATGCAGTACTTTATTCACTTCATCCTGTTTTATTAACTTGAAACAAACGGGCAAGAGAAATGTGGTATGGCAAGAGGTGTGTGGTAGAGCACGCCTCCTCTCCCTGAGTAGACATGGTAGCCTACAGGTACAGAATGAGGCATGCACGTATGATGGGACCGCTGTCTTAATTTGTTTAGCTTTACTACAATTTCTTATTACAGAGGAGGATGCTATGATGAAGAAGTTTATTGGGAAATGAGTGACCGTGAGGGGAGAAGGGGTCAACAAAACATTTAATTTAAAAAAAGAACGCAAAGCAACTCTGAATTGAAGGAGATCTTGTATTGGAAGCGAGTCTTGAAAGGATGACAAGAAGATACTGGCAAACCCATGGCTGGGATCCGGCCGTAAGACCATACATTTAGAGGTGGAAGAGGCTTGAGAGGCTTAGCCCCTCAATGAGGACCTAAGGCCCAGAGAGGTCAGGCAACTTGTCTAAGATCACACGGGGATCAAGTTTGACCCCCAAATCCTGCACTCCTTCCACAGCACCGCACTGGCTCCTGCTGATTGTCCTTGTCACTCAATCATTTCAGCTGTGCTTGACTCTCCATTAACTCATCTGAGGTTTTCTTGGCAAAAGACACTGGAGAGGTTTGCCATCTCCTTCTCCAGCTCATTTTAAAGATAAAGAAACTGAGATAGATATGGTTAAATAACTTGCCCAGGGTCACACAGCTAGTTAAGTATCTGAGGCCAGATCTGAACTCAGGTCTCCTGACTCCAGGGTCAGTGTTCTGTCCATTGTGCCACCTACTAAATTAAATATCCTTCGAGGAAAGAGACTTGCGTCTTCTAAAAACTTTATATCTCTGCCCACCCTGGCTGACAAGCATCCTCTCTGCCCACAGGAGGTGCTTAAGAAAGTTTTGGTTTTTTATTTTAAATTTTAAAAAAAGGTAGTGCAGTAGATAAGAGTACTAGCTCTGGAGTCAGGAGGACCTAAGTTCAAATTCGGCCTCAGCACTTGACACTAGCTATGTGACCCTGGGCAAGTCATTTAACCCCAACTACCTTGCCAAAAATAAAAAAGGAAAATAAAACCCTAGTTAATTCAATTCAGTCAACTGAACCCAATATTAAGGCTATATTATGCACTAAGCATTGTGCTAGGCACTGGGAATATACAAATATGGAGAAGAAAGTGAAATTCAAATAAGGCCACACAATGAGTTGTAGTGCTAAGCCTTGTTCTCAGGTCCCTGACATCCCATGTTATTTCCTACTTTCTATTAATCCCCCCGCACCCTTCCCTCCCAACTAGCACAGAGATCCCAGCATAAGAACGAAAGTCCAGTGAAGGCTGCTCTCTCTGGTCTGGACAAGGTCACCCTTCAAAACACAACAGAAAAGAAATATTCTTTTTCTCTTCTATTCAAAACAAAGCACTGCCTGATTCCCTTTCTGACTCCTTCTCTGACTGACCTTGGACTCTCAGGTAGTTCACAGTTCACCCAGGTAGTCTCTTAACAAAGGGGCATGAAGTATAACCTTACTCACCTCAGGTATCCACAAGGCACAGCTGACATGCACCCACTTGGTCCCGCTCCGTGTTGGTTTCAGGGCTCCCCCCCTTTTGGGGCAGAGCAGACATCTGGGTTGGACACCCAGGGCACAGGTCCGGCAGAGCCAGCTTCCTGTGGGGACTTTGAGGATTCCGTAGCAGGCCTGCACCCCCATAGGATTGGAGAGGAAAGCACAAGGTCATTCATCCAGCCCCAGTCCAGCTTTCACACTCAGCCTCAAACACCCCAGGAGTGACTGGTACAAGGCAGCCCCATTAAGGTTGGTGAGAGACCTGACTACTACCAACCTCCTCTGCAAAGGGGCCATGGACTAGAACTTCCCCTCAGCATCCTCAACAGGGGCACATGGATTTGCTCTTCAGGTGAGATGTCACTTTATGGTGTCCACAGTTCCAATGCTTTCTCGATATGGTATAGTTCCCTGGGGTAGGGGGTGGTAGGGACCTGGGGAGGACAGGACTAACATCCCAGAAGAGTTCATTTCTAGGTAAGGGTGGCAATCATTGCAGTGCCATTCCCAAACACACATTCTCACATATGGATACTCTTGAGCACAGTCTGATATACACTGCAAAACCTTTTCCTCATGCAAAGCTCTTTTTTTACACTCTTTCCCATAGTTTCTTTCTCTCATAGGATGACGTTTCACTAACAGACTTAAAGACTCATCTACCTTTACCCTGTACAGCCACAATCCAACACACATTTCTCTCTCATACACAGCCAGTTGCATTGCCTGAGGCTTCTTTCATGCTTACACTGGTGTCCCCACCTTCCCCCTCCTCACAGCACTCACTGAATGATGCTCATTCTTGTGTTGTGTAGTCCAGGCCCAGCCTGGCCTAGCTGTGGCTCACCTGATGAACACACACATTGCACTTGTCACAGAACACCATCTCATTGCCATCCTCGCCCTCCGGTGAGCGGCACACATCACACACGACGTCTTCATCATACTCAATGCCCAGCCCTTCCTCGGTCTCGATGGCCATGTTCATGTTCTGGTGACACAGAGTCTCTAGCTCCTCCAGTACCCTCTCCATGGTCATCTCGTCCAACTCTGGCTTTTCTGGGGAAACAGAAAGAAGTTTCTGAGAAGGAGGATCCCTGATGGGACTCAGACAGTTTCCTAACGGAAGTGATGATCCTGGGGAAAAAGAGAAGTCCTTCCTTGGAAGATGTGAAGCCAACCTTCAAGCGGCAAGGGATATTTAGGAAAGATAAGAAACTTCCAGTTTCCAGGTCTGATTCTGTCACCAATTGGCTATGTGACCCTGGAAAAAGCATGAGATAGTGTAAAAACTACTGATTTGGAATCAGAGGACCTGGGTAAAAATCTCTGCCACTTACCAGCACCACTTTGGACAAATCATCAAAATTCTCTGGGCTGGAATTTACTTATCTAAAAAGCTAACCAATTAGCAGTTAGTCCTGATCAGTGGTATCAAACTCAAAGAGAAAGAAATCCCTACAGGCTGCATATGAACTCAGAAAACCACAAATTCCCATTATCTATATCATGTTGTATTTTCATTTATTTTGTAAAACATTTTTCCAATTACATTTTAATCTGTTTTGGCATCTTGGAAGTTTGATACCTCTGGGTTAGATGACCAGTAAGGTCCCTTCTGGCTCTGAGATTCAATCCTTAGCTTTGCTTGGAGTATGCAGTTACTTACTGGTAGCTATCAGTGGTATCTACAGCAACCCAGCTGTAGATGCTCAGAAAAGGTTTTCTAAGTAGGCTAGAAAAATTCCCAAGAATAACACTGACAAACACCTGGTCTGGACTGTATTAGGGCAAGAGACAGGTACAATGTCTGGAGATCCTCATCCCCAAGCCCTTCTCTGGGTTGGCTCATGCATTCAAATACATAGTTACTATGTACTGACTGTGCTGAGTACTTATATCCAAGGTACTAGATTGAGATGAGAAATTTGGATAAGATGTGGTCCCTGCCCTCTTGGAATTCACCATCTATTTTTGTAGGGGAATACTCACAGGCACAGATAAGGTAACACTTATCCAATTTAATCCAAGATAGATTCTGTTCTAGGAAGCAGACTACCTGTTGTTATCTAGGCACAGAATGGACTTACCTACCTTGGTTTGGAATGCCTTCCCCTCATTTCTGTTTACTAATACCTTAACTCAGACTTCAAGGTTCAGGTGAAACTGACTGACTGACTCATTCATTCATCAAATATTCATAAAGGACAAAAGATGTGCTAAGTGTAGTACCAGGCGCAGTTACGGATGGAGTAGTGGATAGAAAGCTGGCTTTGGAATCAGGAAGACCTGAGTTCAAGTCCTGCTACTCATACATACTGGCTCTGCTGCAAGTAGGTACTCACCTATAATGGTAGGAGGAGCTGTCTACACCAATGAAATCACAGGTTTTGTCCATTTTTTTTTATAGCCCTGTGCTAAGTGCAGGGGGAGATACAAAGCTTAGATAGCTTACAGTTCCTGTTGTTCTTATGGAACTTACAATTCAGTAGACTTGGGTTGTGAATCTGGGCAGGGTGATTTTCCCTTCTGAACATCATGTGACTCTCAGAGGCCTCCCATCTTAAGGTGTTCCCTGGTCCTGTGATTATTTAATAGAGGAACGTGTGGAGAAATGGAGATGAGTAGGCTGTCATGAAGGGCTGAGGTAGGGATTCCATTCGGCAGCATGAGTTTCAAGGTATGGTGGAGAAAGGCATTGGATTTGGAGAACCAGACGGCAAACAAGGAACGAGGAGGAGATCGCATCCACAGAGGTATGCACGCTCACAGGGTACAGTGGAAAGCTCACTGAGGACCTTGGTTTAAAGGAGAATCAGATGGCAAATAAGAAATGAGTGGGAGATCGCATCCACAGAGCTATGCACACTTACAGGGTACCGTGGAAAGCTCACTGAGGACCTTGGTTTAAACTCTGGCTCCGCCATTTACTATCTGCATGATACTGGGCAAAGTCATTCAATCTCTATGACCCTCTGTTTCTTCAACTGTAAAATGATGACTGAAGGTCCCTTCCAATTTTAAATCTATGATCCTCTTACTTTCTCCCTATTGCTGGCTGGGGTCAAGAGTCAGGCTTCAGAACCAACTTGCCCAGAAAGGGAAATCCAACCTAATATTGTGAAGGACGATAGATGCTGAATTGAGAGACATGGATAAGTGCTCTGTAAATGTAAAAATATTATAGGATAAGTGCTCTGTAAATGTAAAAATACTGTAGAAGTGTGTTTTTATTCATCTTAACTATAACAACACCAGGAGATAGTGCAGCATAGCAAACAGATGGCCACAGCATCCAGGAGGACTTGGGTTCAAATTCTGTCTCTGCCCCATATTTACTGTGTCCTAGGCAAGTAAGTCACTTTGCTTCTTAGTGCCCCAGGCCACTCTCCAAGACCATTAGGTACCGATCAGCATCAGCAGGAGTCTCCTTATTATGAATTTCTTACACAAAGGAAATCACAACATCTGGTTCAAAAAACCCTCACCTCAAAAAACCATCCAATCCTCCACAGTGATAATAGTGGGAAAGAGCTCTGGACCTAGAGTAAAAATACTTGATTCTGGGCCACAGGGTGATCATAGGGAGGGCAGATTTGGAGCAGAGGGGTACTGTTGCATCCAGGAGTTCCCAGATCTTCTGGTGGGCAATGTGACGTCCCTCAACCTACACAGGGCTAGAGGGACTAGCTTTCAAAGAACATTTCATAGCAGTGAGGACAGCAGGTTTTAACTAAAGCAGCAAATTCCTGGGCCCCACAAAATTCATAGATGTTGCTAAGGCCTGGCCATAGTATGTTTTAGAGCTAGAAGGGGGTAAATGAAGAGGAGAGAAAAGTTCCATCCCACTGAACCTGCCCTGATAAATACAACCTGACAGCTTAAATGCTAGAAGGCCAAGTCTCTCAAAGATGGGACACTAATTCTCCGGACATGGAAATTAGAAAACTGTAAGTTTGATGCCAAAAGCTCCAATTCAGCACAAATTTCACCTCTCACCCACTGCCCATTTCTGGTCATTTCTAATACAGTGAGAAATGGGTTCGTTGTCTTCCCTTTCAGACTCTGGAGTGCTTCCAACCTTTTTTTCTCCCTATTTTCCTATCACTGGCACAGTTACTCAGCTTGCATATATGTAGAGGTGAGAATTCTAGAATTCTCTAGAATTCAATGGGTCCATCTCCCTACTTTTAAGGAAGACCACATAGGGAAAGGAATTTCCACAATCTCTTTTATTAATTAATTCCAACGTTCTTCATAAATGTTGCCTGAATCCTTTACCATGGCCATAATAGTAATAACAACATTTATACTCAGTGTTTTACACTGGTTATCTCATTTGACTCTCACAGCAACCCTATGAAGTAGGTGCTAAGATCTTCATTTTACAAATAGAGGAACTGAGGTTCAGGGTTTTTTTTGGGGGGTGGCATATTATTTAAAACAACAGGGTTTGTTGGGCTTGTTTATAGAAAAACTGTGTCAACCATAAAGCACTACAACATGTTATTATATAGAGAAAAAAACCTAGCCAGCAGAAGCAGTGGCTCAGAATGGCAGGTAGGAGAAGAAAAGGACACAGTGTATGTGGTTTTGGGGGTGGGGGACAGGGGGGAATGTGCATTATTTGGTAAAGGGCAAGTCTCTTCTGTTCATACCATTTTTCTGTACCCTAAAGATCCCTTCAATACTTAGGTTGGCATCTCCTCACCTGGGCCTGCCTGGGCCAAACTCTCTTAGGCAGCTCCATGGCCTGGGAGCCTTTCAAGTTGTATGAGTCACTGGGCTAGATCAGGCAGAGGCCTGGTGGGACCTGTCTCATTGCTGTTGTAGAGGTTCCCCCCCCCCGACTCCCAGTTACAGGCCTCAGAGCCATCCCCTATTCCCTTGGAGGCAAGCCCTCCTTAATCATTAACCCTTTGAAGCACAGAAACACCTACTGCCCTTCTCCAATAAGTGAGCCCAAAGTAAGCTAGAAGCAGCTAGTTTCTCCTCCTCCATGTCCTGTTTTTCTTTCTTCAGAACTTGCCATTCTCAGCAAGAAAAAGAAGAGTAAGAGCTCAAAATTACATAGCACTTTAAGAGGAATAAAATGCTTTCTTTATACTCACCCCCCACCTCACACACAGCCAGGGCTTTTAGTCCCGAAGATGACGGATCCTTGAAGCCTCCCACAGCCAGGCAGCGCAGCAGACCTTCCCTTGGACAGCACTATGCAGGAGAATGCTCTCTCCTTCTCTCTCCCTCCCCTCACTTCCAGTGTGCCCCCTGGTTCTGACAACTCATGTTTACTCTGAGCTCCTTCTCTGGGAAAGTTCCTCTCTCAAATACCAGTGCCAGAGACAATGAATGAACGATGACGATAACCAATTCCAGTGGCTTTAAGGATCATAACAGATCGTAACAAGGAAAAATGTAGGAGGAACATGGGATCTAGAAGCGGCCTCAGAGGCCATCTGGCCTAACCCCTTCCTTTGAGAGAGAAGGAAACAGGTCTCACAGGTGGTATCAGAAGTGCTATCTGAACCTAAGACCTCTGACTCCAAGCCAGTGCTCTTTCCACTGTGCTTTGTTTCCTCTCCCTCCTCAGGAATTATCTTGTCCAAACATCTTCATTTTAAAGAACGGAAAAACAGGGACAGAAAAGGAAAGATACTTGCCCAAGGTTATCCCCTGGGGAGGAGACAGCACACACAGGACCAGAAAAAAGGTTTTCTGACTCTGAGTCTAAGGCTCTTCCTCTGCTCCAATATAATTATCACTTCACAACAGCCACAGGATGTATATAACTAATATCAGTAACACATTTCCACAGTGATTTCCCTGAAACACCTTGGGACAGGGGGAATGCATTATTATCCCCATATGACACATAGAGAGACTGATGGTCAGAAAGGGTAAAGTGTTAGAACCAGCTAGGCACCAACATACGTATACGAGACTCTACCTGTTCACGTGGCCATGAAAGTCAGATACTTCTATGGAAGCAAGTCCTGGGCTTAACCCAATTTCTGTAACTTAGGGAACAATGTTTTTTTTCCCCTCTCCAGCTCTCTTCTTACCCCTTGGGGGTAGAGGTCTAGGAGGAACACCCATGGCTGGCTCAGCTCATTTTAGGAACAAGGTTCTGCTCTCCACCAGGTGCTAGCGAGATCTGCTCTCTGGGCCAGTGAGAGGACAAAAAGGAGAGGACTCAGGGGGTGGGGGAGGAGAGGTGGTCTGGGTAAAAATGTGAACCTGGACCAAGGTCTCTGGATCTGTGAAGCATCTGCTTTGTTCCAAGTGGAAATTTCTGTTACCTGCAACTGTATCTTCTTCCCCTGGCCTCATATCCGTCACTACTCATGGCTAGCAAGGCTGTAAATTTTTCATTGATACAGATACCAACAGGCCCCATCAGCCATCCATACCCCAGGGCTGGGAGCCAAGGTGGCTGCCTCTCCCCCCGGCCCTAGAATTCAGGTTCCACAGTCAACAAACAGTGAGAACACAAGTCAAATACACCCTGAACACAAGTAGTCTTCCCAGAATGTCGATCCCGAGCTTTTACTTTTCTAAACATTATAGGCTCACCACTCTCCCTGTGTAAAGCCTACTGTCGTTATAATCCTCATTAGAGTGATAATTACGAGCCCGCAAAAAGAAGGCAGAGCTGGAAGTTTTAAGATGAAAGAGGCAAAAATGAAAACTTCCCTACCTTTCCAGAACCCAATTCCCTTCCATAAGATAACACAACTGGACTAGCCAACTGTGGTATAGAGGTAAAAACAATGGCTTTGGAGTGGGAGGACCTGGGTTTGAATTTTAGCTGGGTCACTTGATTCTCTATTATCTCAGGTAAATCCCATAACCTCTCCAGTCCTCAGTTACTTCATCAGTAAAATGAAAGGGTGGGTTCAGATAACCTCTAATGGACTTTCTAATGTACTAAATCTGTGAGTCAATACCATTATCACCTATATACTTTTTAGTCCCTTCTTACTCTAACACAGTAGTTCTCAACCTGTGGGCCGCGACCCCTTTGGGGGTTGAACAACCCTTTCACAGGGTCGCCTAAGACCATCAGAAAACACGTATTTCCGATTGTCTTAAGAACCGAGACACTGCTCCTCTATCCGTCTCCAGGTGTGTCCGCCCACATATGAGTATTAAAGGGTCACGGCATTAGGAAGGTTGAGAACCACTGCTTAACACAACAAGAAAACTCAGATGACCATGATTTCTCAGGTCCATCTTCAAGTCTGTCTGAGGCAGGATGGTGAGTGGAAAAGAGGCCTGGAGCAGCAGTCAATAGACCCATGTTTCATTTTTGCCTTTCATACTTATTCTTTATTTCACCTAGGGCAAGTCAAAGCAAATTTTGGCTTGCTTTAAGGAAAAAACTTCCTAACAATTAAGGTTGAAGCTCAATGGAGTGCTTCAGGATGGAGTTAGTTTCCTATTTCTGGAAATTGTTAACCAAAGACCCTAAAACACATTGCTAAGGATCTCATAGATGGGATGCTTTAACTTTTGTTAAAGGCCTCAATTTCTTCATCTCTTGGTGCTACCCAATGGGAGCAGGATGACGAGGGGATTCTGAGTCTTGACATTTCCCCAGAAACAAAGAGGTACAACCAGCTCCAGGGCCCCAGTCAGGCTAGTATTCAATCCAGCAGTTCTGGCAGGAGCAGAGAAGGGTTATGCTGGCAAGCTGGTCTTTATTGAGGTAAGGTGAGACCACAGTAACTTTACTCTTATTGTCCAGTGGCAAGTGAGGAGGGGGAGTCCTCTCCATAGCAAAGCCAAAAAAAAAAAAAAAACCCCACCTAGGAAGTGGCTCCCTCTCATTTGTTTCCAAGTGCTTGGCTAAAAGACAGCCAGATCCCATGAGAGTTCCAAGAAGGGGGTCTCTAGTTCTTCTCTAAATCTGCCAACTGAGGAAATGGGAAACAGGTTTGAATCATGGGTCTGCCATTTATTGGCTGTGTCACTCTGGTCAAGTCATTTAACTCTCATTTCCTCATTTGTAAAACCAAAGGGTTAGACGAAAGGGCCTCTAATGTTCCTTCTGACTTTAAATCTATTAAGAAATTGTTGTATACAGTAACAGCAATATTGTTTTAAGCACAACTTTGAGCAACTAAGTCATTTTTACTATCCTATTTTTAGTTTTCAACATTCACTTTTATAAGATTTTGAGTTCTAAACTTTCCTTCCTCCCCCTTCCCAAGACAGCATGCAATCTGATACAGGCTATACATATACAATTATATTAAACATATTTCTGCATTAGTTATGTTGTAAACAAGAACCAGAACCAAAGGGAAAATCATGAGAAAGAAAAAAAGAAAAAAGAGCGTGTTTCGCTCTACATTCATTTTGACTATTATAAACACCCAAATTAACAACAAAGGTCATATGAAGGGGATGTTATCTAAACCCAGAGAAATAACTGATAAACAGAAGTATGAATAGAATAATTTTACACACACACACGCGCGCGTGCGCGCACACGCACACACACACGTACACACGCACACACACACTTGTGTCTAATGGTAAACATCTCTAGGGCAGGAGGGTGAGAGGAGAAAGGAAGAAAAAAAGAAAAATTACACGATAACTTTATTATCTATTTAGAATAGCAAGCTGAACCTAAACTGCAGTTTCATGTGCAATCATCTTTTTTTAAAAAAAATTCTGTTACAGAAATGCTTATTTTATTTCATAAACTAAAAATAAAATAAATAAAAGTTTAAAAACTATAACCTATCCAGGATGGTGAGAGGAATGGCGACCAGATCTCATGGGGTGCATTGGAGGGTTTTTTGTTTTGTTTTGTTTTGTTTTTAGCATAGACAAGCTCTACAAGGGATGTGATGGCTATGTTCAAGTATCCAAGTATCACATGGAAGAGGGATTAGACTTGTTTTGTTTTGCACCAGAGGGCGGGACTAGGAGTCACTAGTGGAAGTTGGAGGGAGGAAAATTTTGGCTCACTGTAAGGAAAAACTTCCTAATAATTAAGGCTGTCTGAAGCTCAATGGATTGCTTCAGGATGGGGTTAGTTCCCTATTTCTGGAAATGGGGAACAAAAGGCTCAACAACCCATTGCTGGGGGCTGTTCTAGAAAGCTTGGCTTTTTTGGGTTAGGGTTAGTCTAGATGACTTCTGAGTCTTTTTCCTCAGAGATGACCTCTGAGATTCTATGATTGCATGAATGTCCTCTGAGCATGGAGCTGGGCTCCACTGGACAGTGGCATGAAGGGGTGGAAAGTGGACCAAGGTTAGAGGAAAAGGTGGTTTGAGCCCACACTTAGTGTCCACATATCATGCCTCCCACAGGATATCTAAATATTCCCCCTGGAATCTCACCACAATGTAGACTAACTCAGCATCCTCTGCTCCTTTTCCCCTATTACAGGAAGACAGAACACCTAACTCTTCCCAAGGCTTCCCTTTATAGAGGGCTGGGATCAGAACTAACCAGGTAAATCTATTTTCCATCAGCAGCTCTGCTTAGTTTTGATTCCACATACACATTAACACTTCCCTCTCCCCTTTTAGCTTCTTGGCACAAAGTAGATGCTTACCAGATGTTTATGAATTAAAGGGAAAGGGAACAGACCAAGCTGAATGCTCCCCCAGAAGAGGTATCTCTGGAATGCTCAGCCTTCAGGAACAGATCAGAGCAGAGCAGACTCTCTAAAGGCCTGGAACAGTCAATTAATATGCATTTATTAAGCACCTACCAGGTATATGCTGCTTTTGTCTCCCCCAAAGAATCACCTAGCACAAAGCTAGGTACAATATCCTTCTTGTCTGTTCTAATCCATCTTGCTAGGTTAATCTTCCCAAAGCAGCACTGTGGGGGACAGAGTACTGAACTCAACGTAAGGAACTGCTGAGTTACAATCCTACCTCAGACTCTTACTAGCTCTTTGACCCTGCAATTTATTTGACCTCTCAGCCTCAGTTTCTTCATCTGTAAAATGAGAATAATAAGGATCTACCTCCCAGAGTTGCAGTGAGATCAAAAGAGATAAAAGGTAAGGTGCTTGGCAAACCTTAATGTACTACATAAATGCTGGTTATTATGATTATTTTTGTTATTAAAATGGGGATAAAAGCAGTCCCTACCTCAGGGTTATCACGAGGATTAAAAGAGATGATATGTGTAAATGAATTCTGTAAACCTTAAGCTACTGTTATACTCACCACCACCAGCACTGTTGTCGCTGTTCCTTTGCTTGCTCCCCCTGCTTTTACCCCACCTGAGGTACCCTCACCCCATCTCTGCCTCTCACATCCTGCTGTGTTGTAATAACCTCCTGTAACTTTTAATATGGGGGTCACAGAATCATTGGTTTAGATCTGAAAGGTGTCTTAGAGGCCATCTAGGCCAAGTCTCATTTTACAGATGGGAGAACCAAGAGCCAGAGAGATTACTTAAGTGACTTGCCAAAGACACAGCTCCCTTTCTCCCAGTCATCAGTTAAGTTACTTGACAGCTTCAGAGAAGCCCTACAGGCCCTCTTCTTGATGCCATCATGGGGTCTGGCCATACAGCATACAGAAATATGGGAGCGAAGAGGAAAGTCATTGACTCTCTCTCTCTCCCTCTCCCTCTTTTGGCACTGGGCAGAAATAGATGGCAAAGGTGGGATCCGAACCTGCTACTCCAAATCCAACATTCTTTCTACTGCATCATGCTGTTTTCTGTGAGTCCTGTCTCTGCGGAAAAGGAGTGTGTCCTTTCCATCTTTATTTTCCTTAAATCCTTAAGCCCAGCAAATGTCTGTTCGGTCAGTTGGCTGACTGATAAGAACAGAAAACAGTTAATTCCAGTCTGTCCTGCCTCTCCCCTACCCTCAGTCCTTCTCACTGTTACCTCTTCCCAGCCACGGTGACAATTCAGGCTGGAAAGAAGACAATGGAGCCACTGTTATACCACAGTTTCTAAAAGCCAAACCACTAGCACACTGAGCTGTATCTACACGTTGGGGCAAAGGGAAGCCACTGTGTTTGCCAGGGAGGAAAGGACTGGCCCCAGAGAGAAGGCAGAGCCACCACTGGGAAAGGTCTTTGAAAGACTATGGGAAGAGGAGAACGGACAATGCCCCCAGTCCCAGGCAAAGGGGTTCACTGACTAACTCTTGGGCACACTGACTCCTGAATCAGACCAGTCTACAAACCATAGCTCGGGTACTCCCACTCAGGGAACAGAGCAGTAAAGAGCTGAGATGAAAACCTGAGGTGTGAGCATTCATTCCACAGCTCTCTCCAGGCTGGCAGGTTAGGGCAATTCCATGAGTCACTCCACTACCCACCCACCAATCTCAAAGCCTCTCCCCCGAGCAAAAAAGGCCATTGTCCATATCGACTCACCCTGTAAATGCATCCTTCTGACTTCAGAGCTAGGGCTGTCACTAGTCAAGGAAACAAAATGATTCGACTACCAACAACATACAGAGAGCAAGGCACCTGAGTGCTGTTTAAAATTCCAGATTCATCAATAAGTGGATCAAACTTGGGGAAGTCACCTAACCTTGAAGGGCCTCTGTTTCCCCTAAAGAAAAATAGGGACAATAATCCCTATACTGTCCCTCACAGGGAGGTAGAGAGAGGCTGAAATGAGATGATGAAGGGGAAGCACATTTATAAACTGTAAAGTACTGAAGAATAGACATGAGATGTTACCATTCATTGTTTCCTGGCAATAGTAGTTTTCAAACTGCTTCTATGGGGCTGATGGAAGGAAATGTACAAAGCAGAATATGGGAAATGTCTTTCAGTGCCACATGTCCCCATGGAGTACAAATTAAGCCCCTTATTCTTTATTTTCCCAGGATCTTAACTTTTTAAATGGTTTGTTCTATTTTATCTCATTTTTCTTGATATCTTTTTTATATCACTTCCAATTTACGTATCTCTCTCCTCTCTCTAATCAGCACGCAAACACTTGTAGAAAGAGGGGGGAAAAGTTCAGTAAAACCAACTGACTTATCAACCCAATCTGATAGCATAAGCGACATTCCAACCCCATATCCTGCCTCTCCCTGCCCTTAGCCCCACCAACACCATCTCTTCTTCTCCTCTTCATAGAGAAAGCAGAAAGTACAACAAAAGCTCCAACCCAGAGACTACAATCTCCTATAGGCATATATATCCCTTTATACAATGGATGTGTTCATAGGAAGCAAGTCACGTGTTAGAAAAAGGAATTCCTTTTCATGGAATCACAGTATATTGGAACTGGTAAGTACCTTAGAAGTCAAAATTATAACCACCTCCTTTTTAAGAAGAGGAAACCGAAGCCTGAAGAGGTTAAGTGAGTCAGTTGCTCCAACAGCTACTAAGTGTTGGAGCCAGAATGTGAATTTAGGTCTTTTTACATCAAGGACAATGTTTTTTTCAATACTATATATGCCAATGATTTAACAGTTATTTTGAAAATGCTTAACTCAGTTCAAACATTTACTGAGACTTATTATATGCACAAATGCTTACAGAGCTTTGAAAAAAGATGTTTTGTGCCTTTTTATAAAGTGAAGAAGAACCCTTTTGTTGTATGGATAGTTCTTGTTCCTCACTTTTAACTGAACAGTCTTCAAAGTATCTGAATTTTGATATATAGGTTTACTTAAAGTAGGGACCCCTTGTGCATTAATTAGCAAAAGCTTGGTTTGGGACCCTTTATCTACTACCACTGCACTGTTCACAGGTCTAGCATACCCTAGATTTCTATTTGCCTTTTCATAGCCTGGGATATAGAGAGGCCTGGTGCAGGGATGGGCCTTATCTAATCAAAAGCACAGGGAAGCTGGGAACCTCTTTGTCTCTGTATGCCTGACTCTTCACACCAAACATTGGGTCACGCCATTGACCACTTAATGCCTACTGCCTGGATGTGAGGTCATACAAAGCCCATCTTCTTCAAAACATAAATGGTTTCCACAAATGCACTTTCTGAAGATTCAGAGCAAATAATTATCACCTGATATGCCACTCTCTGACACCAATTATCCCTGAAGCTTAAGATTAAAGCACTTGACAGATGGTTTTACTTTTTGGTATCTTTGTACAGAGCCTCTGCTTTCATTGAGTGGTTTGGGGAGCAGTCTGTATCCAAAATGCCCTTCATCCCAATAGCAATGAGGATTCTGTGGCCATTGCTGAACCAAAGAAATTCATCAAGAAAGCTGGTGTGAATTCTTAGCCCTTCCCTGTACCAAAAATTCCACTATCTTTGTCCAATCTCCTTTCTGTGAAGGGGTTAGGTTTCTTCCCTGGGCTTTCTCTTTTCAGACCCCAGCCTTCAGAAACAGGGTCTGGCATATGTTGGAAGCAGGGGTCCTTAACCTTTTTTTGGATCACAGGCCTCTTTGGTAGTCTGGTAAAGCCTCTGGACCGCCTCTCACTGTTAAATGCATGAAAGGCATGGAAAGACTTGCACAAAACGATGAAGAGTGAAATGAGTAGAACCAAGAGAATATTGTATAGGGTAACAGCAACATTGTTTTAAAAACAACATTGAGCGACTAAGTCTTTCTGACTATTATAAATATATAAATTAAAAATAAAGGAGATATGAAGAATTCTTGGTCTAGAGATAAGCCAGGGTAAACTCTCAGCAACAGTTTCCAATCTTGTATAAAGTGACCAACTCAGGATCTACCTCTGAAATCTTCTAGAAACATAGAGCCTCACACAAATAAGCAGAACCGTGAAAGGGAACACTACTCTGCCATGGACATGAAGCACTTAGAACCACCTTCTGAGGCTCTAGCCCAAGATGCTGGCCCAGAAGGAAACACACAAAGGCATAAAGGTAGGTGAGAGAAGACCCAGACATGAGATGCTACATGGCAGAATTTTGTGTTAAAAAAGACCCAAACATCTCATTTCCTTTGTACGTTCTCTTTCAGGGTCATGGCTTTGCAACAACTTTCTGGTGTGCTGGAGAGAGGCTCCAAGTCAAAGAGTTTGAAAGATGAAGATGACAATTGTTGGAGGGGCTGCGGGAGGACGGGCATACTAATTCACCGTTGGTAGGGCTAGGAAATGATCCAATCACTCTGGAAGACAATTTGGATTTCTACCCAAAAAATCACTGAGCTGTAGAAACCCTTTAACTCAGCAATAACACTATGAAGAGAATACTCCAAATTGCTCAGAGAGAGTGGGAAAGGACCCAAAAGTACAAAATGTTTATAGCAGCACTTCTTGTTGTAGCAAAGTACATTAAACGAAGGGGATGCCCATCAATTGGAATAGTGGCTGAACAAACCGTGCACCCCACTTGGGTACCTCCTTCCCCCACTCCCCTTTCCACAGCTTCCTTTTATGTGTAGTTCTCCCCATTATAATGTAACACGATATGGAATATGATGTGATGTGACATGTGATATCGGCTCCTGCAGAGCAGCGGCTGTCTTTTTGCTTGTCTTTGCGTTCCCAGCTCTTAGAACAATTCCCTGGCACACAGCAGTCGTTTAATAAATGTGTGGTGATTTATACCTCTTAGTCTATCACCTCTCTCCCAATAGGTGGGAAACACGAATTACCATCAGTCTTCTGGACCCCTGATAGGTCACTACCGATCAGAATTCTGAAGTCTTTAAAAGTTGTATTCCTTTCTATTTTTGTGGCTTTCATGTAAATTGTTCTCCTGGTTCTACTCGGCATCAGTCAATACAGGTCCTCCCAAGTTTTTCTGAATTCTTCACAGTAATCATTGCTTACTGTACAATAATATTTCATTGCATTCATATAGCAGAATTTGTCACTTAACTCTGTAAAGATGTAAGTTACAAAGCAGGTGCCACTTTTCGTTAGCAGAGGGAGTTCCTTATCAGAGGTTTCTTATACCAATATAATTCCTGAGTCCAAATCTGGCCTCAGACACTTACTAGAGCTTTGTGATCCTGGACAAGTCACTTAACCCAGTTTGTCTCAGTTTCCTCATGTGTAGAATGAACTAGAGAAGGAAATGATAAACCTCTCTAGCATCTTTGCCAAAGAAACCCCAAACAGGGTCACAAAGAATCAGATACAACTGAAACAAACACACAACAAAATCATAGGCATGGTATTTAAAAAAAAGAGGAAATCTGGATGAGAAACCTTTTCCTCCCAATGTAGCACCTGAATGCCTGGTGACATGGTCAGTGAGCAGCGCCATCAGGCAGCTGGGGACTGGGCTTTGTTGCCCATAGCTCTACGTGAAGGGTCAGCCTCCAACTTCTCCTCCTTGGACTGCTCAGGCTACTTGACCTCCCCATGGCTTGATTCACCAGAAACTGGAGACATGTGTCCAGGAACCCGCCTTTGCAAATAGTTGTCCCCACAGATTTAAGTCCCAGGGTATGTCTCTTTAGTTTTCGGAGGTTCTTAACCAAGCTTGCCTCTCGAGTAGCTTTTCCTTCCTCGCTGCCTGCATCCTTAACTTCACCATCTGCTGGGACAAACTCAGCTTTTCTTCACTGAAAAGTTCCCATCATCAACTTGGGAGTTTCTCAGCAGGGTAGGAGGAGGAGTGTAGTACAGTGGAGACCTGGGTTCCAATCCAGTCCTGGAGGCTTATAACTTATATGACCTTGGGGAAGTCATTGCCCAGTCTCTCTCCTTAGCTATAAAAGGAGGGCACTGGGCCGCACGGCCTCCAGCTCTAGGCCCCTGTATGATCCCATGACTTCCTCTAGGACCCTGTTTGTGTGCCGTGGCTATCTGCCAATTTTCCTCTCATTGGGCCATAGGTGTTTTTCCAGAAGCAATCATGAAACCTGTTACTTTGCTCTCAAGAGGTTCCTGCCTAAGTTACTTGTCCTCAGAACCCTGCACCTCCCCTTCCTCAGTTTGTTCTCCTGCACATCTCAGGAGATAATATTTATGTTCTTTAAGGAATTCCAGGGAACAATTAAGATGTTATTTCAGGAGGACTGCTTATTATACGAAATAACTCTTACATAGTTATTACAGCCTGGAAAATAGGCTTGGAATCATCTGTTTTTAAATGTCACTAACCTCCTTCATTCCCCATTTTATTAAGACCAAATGAAATGTACAATCCAGGGCTGTCCTTTGAAGTTTTGGGGCCCCTCCCTGTTCCACCTGTCCTTTATCTCTAGAAGGTGGGGGACTTCAGCCAGTTCTGGGCCTCCCCTTCTGCCTCAGGCTCCCTCCCAAACCCCCTCCCAGGACCTGGAACATAAATAAACATCTATGAGCTCACCGGAGACTGTGCAATGGATGGGAGATTGATAATGTGGAATTATGCAAGAAAAGTCATTAAATTCTTTATTCCCTTCAACCCAGTGATCTCACTACTAAACTTGCCAAGGAGACCAAAGAAAGAAAACCCCATATGTGCCAAAATTTTAATAGCAGTACTTTTTATGGAAGGAAGAAACCCCATAAAACAATCAATAACAGAAGAAAAGTGGGTATGTATAGAGCAGGGGAGTGGCTGAACAACTGTGGTATATAACATAATGGAATATAATTTCTCCATAGGAAATGATGAATGAAGAATTCAGGAAAAAAAATAGGGAAACTTCTATCAGCTGATGTAGAGATAAGTAAAAGCAGAATTGGAAAATGACACATGATGACTGCAATAACATAAATAAAAACAAGGCCACTGAACTCACATTAAAGGCAATAAGCAATTATCAGTCCCTGAGGAGAGATGGTGACGCAGCCTTCTCTTCTCAATAGGGCTGGACCATGAGTGCTAATGTCAGCTGAGAACATGGGGTCATTTGCTTTTACTTAAATGTTCTCTGTGAAAAGGAAGGGTTTGGGCATGGAGTATAAAGGAAAGAGAATCAGGAGATATCTATGGTGGAAAAAAGGGATCAATAAAACCTTTTTTAAGGAAAAAAATTAGAAGAAAGTTTAAAGGAATAGGAATATAATGAATGGATACAAAAAGATCCATTTTCTGCTTGAATGGATGCAGAATCTAATAAGATGAAAAACCATGAGACTGCTAGGACTCGTTAGATAATAGTTTGTATGAAAAAAGTCTATAGGT
Source organism: Pseudochirops cupreus (assembly GCA_028627135.1). Lineage (NCBI taxonomy): Eukaryota > Metazoa > Chordata > Mammalia > Diprotodontia > Pseudocheiridae > Pseudochirops > Pseudochirops cupreus. The sequence continues at coordinate 327,564,678 of CM053581.1, forward strand.
TTTGATGGACTGTGAACTGAATGAGTCACTGGGGCAAGATAGCGGCCAAAGGCTAATGCCATCTTAGGCAGCAGTAAACCTGTCTGAGGCTGGGAGGTGGGAGTACAGTATATTCTGACAAACCTTCTCAGATTCCAGCATATACTAAAGATTAGTCACAAGGCATCTTTGAAATTCTCCTCCTGCGAGCAGATCTCCTAACTCAGTGAATGTGTTGATATATATATATATGTGACCCAGAATCACAGAACACCACCGTCAGAAAGGATCTTAGAGGTTACCTAATTCAAAGCCCTTATTTTAGAACACGGAGAAAGTGGACCAAAGAGGGGAAGGGACTAGCTTATGGTTGGACAATGGTTGGACTGGGATTCCAATCCAAATCTCCACACTCTGAAGTCCTAAGTCCTTCTCACTTTATCATGCTGTCTTGGGAAGACACTATACAGAAGGACAGCGGAATGAAGAAATCAAACTGACAGTTACATGTCATGTACACAATTAATTTACTCAACACAGAATTACTGAACACTTATGAATTCCCAGGGTGGTGTGCAGGTCACTGTGGGAGCCACAAAGACGAATAAGAAAACATCTCCGGGTAGGGCAGTTAGGTGGCGCAGTGGACAGGGCACCAGCCCTGAAGTCAGGAGGACCCGAGTTCAGATTTGCCCTCAGACACTTACTAGTTGCATGGTTGCCACCAAAAAAAAAAAAAAAAAAAAAGGAAAAAGAAAAAAGAAACCACCTTGGGGCTGAAGGAGCTCATAGCTCATAGCATTCTAAGATACACAAATACTAGAATATAAGCTAAAGAATCAAGTGCCATAAGGGTGGTGTAAACAGTAGTGTAGGGATTTGGAGGGACAGTTCAGTTCCAACTTGGGGAAAACATGGAAGGGCTTCATGGAGGAGCAGATATCTGAATGAGATCTTGAAGGATAGATAAGATTTTTATCAGCTGAGACCAAGTGAATGAGGAAGGGGGGAACATTCAAGATGGAGGTGATGAAATTAGACTACTGGCTCCCTGACAGTAATAACTACGGATTCCTTCCCATCTCTATTCTCCACAGGACTTGACAACGCATGAAACACATTAGTTTTGATAAACTGCTGAACTGTATGATTCCCAACAGGGACTGCCCAAGGTTGGGGCTGTCTCCAGCTCTAGTCCATTGTTAGGGAGACACCAATCTAGGCCAGAAGTGCCTAGACTAGGAGAGGAGAAGCGGCTGCCAAAGAACCTGGACTCTGAGGCAGGGACTACAGGCCAACGTCAAGAAACCTAAACTCCTGTAGCTCTGCCTACCCCTAAAACCCAGTGGTTCAGAAGTGTTTGCAGATGTCTTGTCGCTCCTTGGGGAGAGCATCCAGAAAGAGCCCAATCATCTCACCTTTCCATACCACTCCCACATGCCAGTCCCTGGTTATGCCAGGTTTGGTCCCCAGTGAACACAGGACACCATTCACAACAGACACTTAAGGTTTCAAGTGCAGTGGGCGGTAAACTTGGTTTGCTTTTTCTCAGCCCTTAAGTTCCAGTCTCACTGCAATTCTGAATCTCAAAGCACAGAGACTACTGGCCACTTTTCAGGCACATTCTTGGAAATCAGCCTCTAGGGCTCAGAGAGAAAGACTGACTAGAGTTAAGGGCAAGCCCAGGTGTCTGTGACTGGCATCTTTTATTATTAGCCACATGGTTCTTACTTCTCTGAGGATGAAACACGGATGGCCTCAGTAAACTATTCAAAACAAGGGAAGATCCTATGGAATAGGGCAGAAAACATTAAAGTAGGAGTCGGAATAATCTTGGCAGGGTCTGTCTTTTGCCTCTTTTTGTATCCCCAGTGCTTAGCATAATGCCTGGCACAGTAAGTTGTAGGTGCTTAATACACATTTATTGACTGACAGACAATCCCCTCGTTTTACGGATGGGGAAACACTGGCTCAGACAGGGGAGTCAACTTGTTCCAGCTCAGTCGGGATCAGGACTCTGGTCTCCTGACCCCCAGGCCAGAGTACCTTCTACTATACCTCAGTATAAACGTATTTTAAAAGGTTAAATGTGCCACCTGGAAAAGGAAGACCTTGATTCAAATTGTGCGTTAAGCCCTTACTAGCTGTGTGATCTTGGACAAATGATTCAGCCTTTCAGCCTCTTTTTCCTCATTTTACAAAAATGGGGATAATAATAAACCTCTCTCCAATGACTCTTTTGAGGACTGCAAAAAATGCCATATTTTACATAGTTTGTTGCAACTAGAACAAGCTATATAAATGTGAGCCAATGATGATATATGTTAAAATGATCTATGTATCTGTTTTATTCCATTCTAGATCATAAGCTCCATGAAGGCGGGGAATTCTTTTTTGAACTTTGTAGAGCTCCCCACTTAAACTGATCCCATCAGTTAAGTGATTGATAAATATTTGTGGCTGAATTTATAAGCTCTGGTGCACATCTGTTTAAGGGGTCGGGGAGAACCCTTCAGGTTTCTTGGGGAGGATGATAATGAAGAGAAGAAGCCAAAGGCCAGACATGAGTCACCGGAGCTAGGGATGCTGAGGGTAAAAGGGAAGAGCAAGGAGCATGTCTACCCACTGCAGAAAGCAGATCAGTGAAGAAGGGGAAAAGTGATGAGGTGATTACAATAAATGGTAAGAAAGGAGATAGTTTACTTTGAAATCTACGCCCCTGAAGGAAAAGGGAATTTATTTACTCAGAGCTCAAAGAGCCCTTCAAGATCATCTACCCCCGGAGTGGCTAGGTAGTGCAGTGAATAGAGCACCAGCCCTGGAAACAGGAGGACCTGAGTTCAAATCCGGCCTCAGACACGTAACACACTTACTAGCTGTGTGACTTTGGGCAAGTCACTTAACCCCAATTGCCTTGCCTTCTCTGCTCTAAAAACAAAAAGATCGTCCACCCCAAATACCTCAACCTTACAGATGGGAATCTAGGGTTCAGAAAGGGATATGGATCTTGTCCAAGGTCACATAGCCCAGCCACAGTGGAACCAGACTAAACCCTATTCACCAGCCTCTTTCCCATTATACTTACGTTTGTTCTTCCGGCATCTCTGCTCTTTAAGCATAAACCCGCCTCCATTTTAAAAAAATCAGCTGGTACTTTTTTGTAATGAAAAAAAAACTGCCAACAAATTAGGTGCCCATCCACCAGGGAACTGCTCAACAACTGGAGGGACATAGTACAGAATGGAATCTCACTGTGACATATGAAAAGATGAAAACTAAACAGAAGCATGAGAAGACTACTACAAACTGATGGGAAGTGGAGTCAGCAGAACCAGGAGGCGACAAAACCAAGGAGTACAGTATAAACGGAAAGGACAGAAAACCCCACCCAGACCGAATGCTCTACAAAGGGATGAAAAATGCCTCCCTTCCTTCTTTGTGGAAGTAGAGCAGGGGGGTAGGTTCACTGACGGGGAATACTGCTCGTATGGTCAGACTGAGGGGTTTACACACTTACACACGCACCCCCACCCCTGATTTAGCTGATATTAATTTTTCTGAACTGACTTTCTTTCCTTTTCTCATTTTAGTTCTTCGTTACAAGAGACAGCTCTCTCGGGTGAGGACAATGTATTTTACAAAGACGGTGACATGAGAAAGAAAGAAAACATCAGCAGGAAGGAACGCTAGACAAAAGTACCCAACAGGAGCTGGGGTGGTGTCTGCTGTAGTCTGGTCTTTGCTTTGCCCTTGAAATATGCCAGGCTCACATTTGCCTTTGTACCTTTGCTCCTGGTGCCCCTGCTTCACTGAAAGGCCACTTCCCCAGGCCCAGGCCCCAACCTCTCTTCCGCCTCTCTGCCTTTCTGTCTATCCCTTCAAAGCCTAGTATAAGCGTTTCTTCCTCGAAGAAGTCCTTTCTACTCTTGCCCCTCCTCATCTCTACTCTAAGGCCCTATAGCAATACTTTCCCTACGGGATTATAGAAGGTCAGAGCTGCAAGAGTCATCAGACATCACTGAGTACAATGCCCTCTGTTTCCAGATTGGAATACCGGGGCCCAAAGAGTAACTTGACTAAGACACACAGTGGCAGAGCCAGACGAAGCCAGGTCTTGTGACTCCAAGTCTATAGCTGAAGATCACGTACTCTGAAGGTTTCCTGCCCACTGCCTTTGCCTTCAAACAGGGAAAGTGTGCATAATTCTCTTGTGTCACTAACATCCACCTGCCTTCATCTTCCATCCCACCACACCACCACACGTGAAGCAATGTGCACAGAAGACATTTAATAAAAGCCTGGTAATCAGCACAGACACAGACACACAGTGGGATACATGCCTTTCCTGCTTCCTAGACACAGATCCTAGTGTCTTGTCATTATATTAGCAGTGACCATGATTGGTATAGTCACCATCATCCTTCTCATCTCCAGATATAGCCTAATCAATGAAAAATCTGGCGCACACTAGATAGGAAGTAGGTTAAAGACTATCTTTTGTCTCCTCTCTCTTACCCAATTACCACATCAGGTCATTGCCCCATACTCTACCAGAGTCCCCAGCATCATCATCAATGAAATTTAAGCAGAACCTTATAAAGAGGTCTTAGGGCTAACAGTCCGTATCAGAGTTACCAAGGAATAGCTTGATTGAAAGAAGCTGCTGCCAGAAGTAAGCCTCCTTGCTCAGAGTGCTAAATAAGTGGCGTCTTTGAGTCCTAATTTCGCCATCCCTCAGTCCCCATGCCTCTGGTCTGGCATAACTCCACCTCCCAAGCCACAAGGCAGGCAGCACACATACCCATCTCCTTCAGCTCCAAGTTGACAAGCTCCAGCCAGTAAGCGTCAATCTCATCCAGGTCATAGCGAGAATAGGGTCTGGTGACCTCGCTGAGCTCAGAGCCAGAAAGGCTGCTTGGGGAGATCTGGCCAGGGGTATGCTCCAGCAGAGGGAGGACCCTAGAAAAGAAGATGAAAGACAAAAGATAGGTGAGAACTCATAGGCGAGTGCAGAGAAACTTGGTCTGGGAGGGTAGATAAGTAAGGATCACAATTATCATTAGGAGAAGCTAAAGAAGAGAAATATGGTGTAATCAGTGAGTCAGTAATGGGATACGGCAGCCAAAAAAGTAGGTTTGATCTCTGGCTGCATTATTCGAGGGAAGGAGGATTTCCAGGAATAAGGAGGTGAAGGTTCCACTATACTATCTTGTTTTTTTTTCCTTTTTCCTTCTTTCCCACTCCTTTTTTTCCCTTTCCCCTCCCCAACACAGCAAGCAAACTGATCACATGTACAATCGTGTTAAATATATTTCCACATTAGGCATGTTGTGAAAGAAGAATCAAAACAAAAGGGAATAACCACAAGAAAGAAAAAACGGAAAACAAAAAAAGTGAAAATAGTTTGCTTCAATCTATATTCAGAGTCCAGAGTTCTTTCTCTGGATGTGGATAGCGTTTTCCATCATGAGTCTTTTGGAATCGTCTTGGATCATTTTATTGCTGAAAAGAGCCAAGACAATCACAGTTGATCACTGTATAATGTTGTTGTTACTGTATACAATATTCTCCTGGTTCTGCTCACTTCACTCAGCATCAGTTCATGTAAGTCTTTCCAGATTTTTTCTGAAATCCCCCTGCTCATCATGTCTTTTTATTTCTTTCTTGTTTTTATTTTTAAAATTTTTTAAATAATTATTTATTTTATCTTATTTTTTGCTTTTTGGAGGGCAACTGGGGTTAAGTGACTTGCCCAACGTCACACGGCTAGTTTTTGTGTTAAGTGTCTGAGGCCGGATTTGAACTCAGGTCCTCATGACTCCAGGGCCAGTGCTCTATTCACTGCACCACCTAGCCGCCCCCCTGCTCATCATTTTTTATAGAACAATAGTACTCCATTATTTTCATATACCACATCTTGTTTAGCCATTTCCCAAATGATGGGTACCCTGACAATTTCCAATTCTTTACCACTACAAAAAGAACTGCTATAGATGGTGGGTCCCTTTCCCTTTGCTGTGATCTCTTTGGGATACAGATCTAGTAGCAGTATTGCTGGATCAAAGGGTATGCATAGTTTTATAGCCCTGTGGGTGTAGTTCCAAACTGCTCTACAGAATGGCTGGATCAGTTCACAACTCTACCAACAATGCATTAGTGTTCCAATTCTCCAACATCTCCAGCATCTATCATTTTCCTGTTCTGTCATGTTAGGCAATCTGATAGGTGGGGTAGTACCTCAGAGTTGTTTTAATTTGCATTTCTCTGATCATGATATACTCTGCCTTGTTTTGACCAAATATGTAGTTCTGAAAATCAAGTCAGAGTCATGAAGATCTGGGTTTTAATATTATTAATGATAGCAACACAGCAGTGTGGGGCAAAGGATAGAAAGCTGGCTCCCAGAAGACAGGAAGATGTGGGTTCTAGTTCAGCTTCTAAAACACACTGTGTGACCCTGACTGAGTCAGGTGACCTCTAGCTGATCCAGGTAAGTTCCCAAGCCTATAAGGTCCCATCTGCAGGGACCAATCTGCTTTGGTGGAAGGGGTTTCTTTGCCTATGAAACCACAAGCTCAAGAAAAAGAAATATTGCTAAGGTGGAGAACATCCAGAGAAGGGCACCAGGTATCTAGAAGGGCCTTGGGTTTATGCCATATGAGGATCTGCTGAAGGAATTTTCAGTATGGAGAAGAAAATATTGGTGGAGAGGGGGATGGCAAGATAGTTTGATTATTTGAAGGACTGTTACATGGGAGAAATTTGACTGATTTTTACCCCAAACTGTAAACAATGAGTTGAAAGGTTTCTCAGGTATCAGCAGAGATAACCATTATCTGTCGAGCTACAAAGGTTGGTCAGGTATGGATAACCCATATGGGGTCACAATCCACAGTTTAAGAAGTGCTGATTAGGGGTCCTGTGTGAAAAATTTAAGATGCCCTGACCTAGAAAGAAGTATCAAAAAAAGGAAGGTGATTGACAGTATTAAAGCATGCAGAGAAGTCAAAAAAGGCGAGGATTGGGAAAAAGCCATTTGGATTGGGCAATTAAGAGGTTGCCAGGTAGTACAGGGGATAGAGTACTTAGCCTGCAGTTGTCTGGACAGAAGTTCAAATCTGATCTCAAACACTTACTAGCTACTTGTGTGACCTTGGGTAAGTTACTTAACCCAGTTTGCCTCAGTTTCCTGAACAGTAAAATGAGCTGGAGAAGGAAATTACAAACCACCCCAGGATCTTTGCCAAGAAAACCCCACATGGGTTCAGAAAGAGTCAGACATGACTGAAATGAATGAAAAACAACAAAACAGTAACTTTGGAAAGGGCAGTTTCTGCTGAATGATGGTCAAAAGTCAGACAGTGGCGTTAAGGAGAGTGAGGAAAAAGGTGGTAGAGATACCTTTAGTAAATGGGAGAAGAGACAGGACGATAGCTAGCAGGGATGGACGGATTCAAGTGAGGGCTTTTTGAGGATGGGGGAGAACTGGGCAGGCAGGGAAGCAGCCAGTAAGCTGGGAGAGATTAAAGATTAGTGACAGTGGGGATAACAGGGGGTAATCTGCTGGAATAGATGGGATGCAATAAAATCACTTGTGCACAGAGAGGGGTTAGTCTTGGCAGAAAGAAAAGCCACCTCTCCACCAGGGAGAAAATTCAAAACTTATGTAAGTGAATGTTGAAAACTATAAATAAATAAATAAATAAATAAATTTTTAAAGAAGGAAATAAACTCACCTCTTCATGTGAGATGGGTGGAAGAGATAGCGGGAAAAGCATCTGAGTGATGTGACGTAAGTAGAAAGAGAGAAGAGGGAGCTCTTTAAGAACTTCTTCAGTGAAATATAAGGCAAGTTTCTCTGCTCAGAGGCTAAAAGGGAAGAGGAGCCCTGGAAGGTCTGAGGAGGGATGCAAAGGCTCAGAAAAGCTGCTGCAATGAGCAGGAGAGTGAGCTGATTAGCGAGGTGATTGTCTTGCTGCAGTGAGGGCTTGGCTGAAATGATATAACATAAATACGTAGTAGCAAACTTCCATGATTTTCTCCAGCTTTGTTTTGCAGCATGTAGAGAGGAGTGATGGCCAACACTAGGGCTTGGCAGGGCAAGAATGTCAAATAGCTAAGGGGCTAAGGACAAGAGAGGTTTGAGAAGAAGACAGTGTGGAGTTAAAACTGATTCATCAGTGGGTCAAGATGGAGAAAGGAGGAGAGTATAGATAATGTAGGGGTGATGGCCTGGGGAAGAACTGAAGAGGGTAAGAATTGGGACACTCAAGTTTCTCCTCTTTGCTAGTGACCACGGGACACTGTGACCTCAGTTAGGAGAGATGCCTGGTAAGGAAAGCCTCTCAGAAGTCTTCCTGACAGCTAGGAATGGCCATATTCTCTCTGACTCTTAGAAAGTTTAGATCTTTTCCTGTACAAAGTTAGAGGATCCTGGAAGACTAGCATTGTAAAAGAAGATTAGATTATCTAATCTTACCCCATTTTACAGATGAGAAAAGCAAGATCAAGAACAGAGAAGTTCCAAAGGTCACATACTAGGTCAGCAGGAGAACTAGAGTTCAGGGCTCTTGACTCCCAGTAATGGGCACCCACCTGACCTCAGTCCTACCTGAGTACCCATGGGGTACTCTTTACATGTCTTTGGTGCAAAGCCAAATGTGTAACAATGTTATAGACACACATACAATGTTACACCTCAGTTACAGCTACGGTTTGGCTTTCTGATACAATATGTATCAGAGATACAAGTTCCTGGTGCCTCTCCAAATCACATTATGGCTCTTACCTTTGGGCAGAGGCGGGAACCACACATGTGAAACAAAGTATACATTTTTAGATATGGCTAACAACCTATTTTGCTTTGCTTAACTGCGCTTCTTTGTTACAAGGTAAGTTGTTTTTGTTTCTTTGGTTTTTGGTGGGGAATCATTGGGAAGTGACATAGGTATTTTTAAAAAAGAACATTAATAAAATATTAAAGAACCAAAGAGAATAAAGCAAGAAGTATCTGCAAAAGGAAGAGGGAGAAAACCTAGAGTATCCAATGGCTGAAGGGCTGGACCTTTGTTCTTGGTACACAGTTGGTGCTTAATAAATGTTTGTTGGTTGATGCTCTCCAAGTTCTTTTTAGCAAGAGGTGGGGACACAAAGGCAGGGACTTGCTAGGCCAGGAGAGGGACTTTCTGGTCCCAGATCTGAACACTGGTGTGTACTGAAAAAAACCAGGGAAAGAGAGATGAAGGTAAGAGACACTGGAGAAAGCTCAGAACAATGGAAAGAAGCTTGCCAATCTTGGGCTTCCTTACCTCTGTAGGCCTCTATTTCCTCATCTATAACCTAAGAAGTTGACTAAGTGATTTCTAAAGTCCCCACCATCTCCACTCTAACAACGCAGGGTCTAATGCATTAAGCTCTAAATGCCATCTTCCTAGTCAAAGGCCTGGCCTTCACAGACAGAGAGAGGAGACCCTGTGCTCAAAGGCATTTCACTGTTTGTTCTGGATGGACCCCTCAGTGGAGAGGCCAAGAGGAGGCAGGGTGAACGGGACAGTATAAAAGCAACAGACTTAGAGGGCTGGGCATTTCAAGTGATCCCATTCTGTCCTGCTCCTCCAACAGATTTCCCTTTATGACATTTTTACTCTTTCACTTATTTGCCATCTCTCCCTCTTTACTAGGTCTTTTCCTACCGCCTGCAAACATGATCATCTCTCTCCTATCCTGAAAAAACTCACCTGATCCTTCCACCCCGGCTAACTATTGTCCTGTATCTCTTCTGCGCTTTGTAGCTAAACTCAAAAAGACTGTCTGTAACAGGGGCCTCTACTTTTTTTCTCACTTTCTTCTTGACCTTTTATAATATGGCTTCTGAAAATGCTCTCTCCAAAGTAACCAGGGATTTCTTAGCTGCCAAATCCAATGGCCTTTTCTCACTTCTCATTTTCCTTGACCTCTCTTGCAGCCTTTGACACTACTGATCACTCTCTCCTCCTCAATATTCTCTCTGTTTTTGGGACACCACTCTCTCCTGGTTTTCCTCCCATCTGACCACTCCAATCTGTCCCTTGTTGGATCCTTTGCTAGGATCACACTCTCTAACCATGGTTGCGTCCCAGAGAGTTCTCTCCTGGGCTTTCTTTTCTTCTCCCTCTATACTACTTTCTTTGGTGATCTCATCAGCTCCAAAGGATTTAATTACCATTCTAGAATCTACCTATCTTGCCCCAATTTCTCTGCTGACCTCTGAAGTCCAACTGCCTTTCAGACATCTCAAACTCGATGTCCAGTAGATATCTTGAACTCAATTTGACACAAACAGAACTCATTCTCTTTCCCCCAAACGCTCCCCCAATAACTTCCCTATTAGCGTAGAAGGAAACACTATCCTATTCCTTACTATTGCCCTCCTCCCACCGCCCTCATATCCAAGCTGTTGCCAAGGTTGCAGATCTCACTTTTCCAACATCTCTCAAATATGGCAGCTTCTCTCTTCCAACACAGCCACCATTCTCATGTAAGCCCTTACTAGCTCACACTTTGATTTTTGCAATAGCCTGCTGGTGAGTCTGTCTGCCTCAAGTCTCTCCCCACTCCAATCCACCCTTCATCCAGCCACTAAAGTGATTTTCCCAAAACGCAGACCTGATCATGTCTCTACCTCAACCTCTACTCAATTGTTGAATAAATGCTTTGCTAGAGCAGGAGTGAGCAAGCCTTTGGTAGAAAGCAGAGAAAGGATCAGTTTTTCCTTTATAAGCAGTGGGCAGCAGAGTTGGATTTGGAGACAATTGTGCTACAAGAAATGAGGAGCAGGTGGACTTTGTATTAACCTGAAGAGACTTATGCTGAGCAAGAAGAGCAGAACCAGGAGAAATCTGTACACAATCACAGACACGATGTATGTGTGATGACTAACTTCAATAGACTGGGCTCCTCTCAGCAATACAAGGTTATAGGAAACTCCAAAAAACTCATGATGAAAAGAGATATCCACATCCAGAGAAAGAGATGCAGCATCTGAATGCAGAAACTACTTGCTCTGTTTCTTTTCCTTGTTTTGTTTTGTTTCCTCTTTCCTACTGATCATCCCATCAGTTATAATCCTTCTTTACAACCTGAGTAATGATTAATGTGAAGATATTTGTAGATCCTATATTTGAGTGCACGTCGCCATGACAGGGGCAGAGGGAGGGGGGGAGGAAATTTGAAACCCAAGGTACTGTGGAACTGAATGTTGTAAACTAAAAATAAACAAATCAATTTTTTAAAAAAACTCCAGTGGGTTGCTATTGCCTCCTGGAGCAAATACAAAATGCTGTGTTTCAAATCTACAGCCCTTCAAAACCTAGCTTCCTCCTACTTTTCCATTCATCTTACACCATACTCCTTGACACAAATTCTTTGATTCAATGACACTGGCTTCCTGGCTGTTCCACAAACAAGAAATCCCTCTCCAGACTCTAGGTATTGGCTCTGGCTATCCCCCAGACCCAGAATGCTCTCCGTTCTCCTCCTCTCCAACTACTGATCTCCCTGGCTTCCTTTTAAGTCCCAATTAAAAGTCCACCTTCTATAGGAAACCTTCTCCAACCCTCTTAATTCTAATACCTTTCCCTTTTAAAAAATTATTTCCCATTTATTTTGTCTATAACTCTGCATATATTTGCTTGTGTGTTGTCTCCCCCATTCGACTGTAAGCTCCTTGAGGGCAGGGACTGTCTTTTGCCCCTTTTTGTATCCCCAACACTTAGCACAGTGCCTGGACCATAAGAAGCAATCAATGAATATTGATTGTCTGAAAGCCACTAGAAACACACCTTCTCTCTCCAGGTTCAAGCTGTCTCTGGAGCTTCAAACCCCAGACCTAAAATGATACATGCTGCTTCGGAGAAGTAAAGAGCACAGGACACCTGGATTCAAAGCCTGAGGTCTGTCCCTGATTACTTGAGGCAAGTCTCTTCTATACCCCCAGCTCCATTCAGTTTCTCCAAATGTAAAATGAGGGGGAGCTGAAATGGCCCTATGTGGTCTTTAAGGTCCCTCCCCACCCTGACATTCTGTGTTCTACGTTCTAGAAAAAGAAACATATTTCCTTTTGCCAAACCCACACACTCCTGGAAAACACTTCCCAGCATTTGTTCTTTAACCACCTGCCTGTTTTTGTAGCCCAGGGAGCATGATCGGTGGGGGGCTGCTGCGCCCCTGTACATCAGTGCCACCACCACAGTTCAAACTCCTGTCTTGGCCTGAGGTTTTACCAAATGCTGGCAGAAACAGCTTTCTCACTGGGCTATAGGCCGTGTCCAGCAGACATTTTGTTTTCTTGCTCTGGCTTTGAGGCCTATGGTGCCTGCTCTGAAATGCCAGTCTCGTTGCTATGGTTATTTCTGCTGAGCTTGGGTGCCCATTTAGGGACCAGTCCCAGAGCTAATAAGGGCCTACTCAGTTTGCTCAGCAAGCCAGCAGGCCTTCCAGCGTGACCTCTCAGGCCAGCATGGTTGGGCTGGGTTTCATTCACATTTCCCAGCAAGTGACTCAGAAAGCTGAAGGTCTATCGACCTCAAGCTGGCCCTAGGACTGGCGTAGGGCCAACATCTTGTTTCACTGGGAAGAGATTTTCTGCTGTTCCAACAGGCAGCTAGGGAAGTGCATCCCTGTGCTCTTAAAAGGGAGACAGAAAAAAAAAGAAAGAAAGGAAGGATGGAAGAAGATAAACAGAGGAAGAGAGAAAACCAAGCTAGAGAAAGAAGAGAAATATATGAAGGAAATAGAAAAAGAAGGAAAGGAAGGAGGGAATGGGGAAACACAGGAAGGTGGAGAAAGAAAACACCATGCATGGACTAAAAGAAAGAAAAACAGAAAAAGAGAAGGAAAAGGGAATTTTTTTAAAAATTATGAGAGAACACTCTTGGGAAGCTGCCCAACTTGTCAGGTTAACAATAATACCTAGCATTTAATATAGCATTTACAAACATCTTGTTTGATCCTCACAACCCTGGGAAGTAGGTGTACAATTTTACAGATGAGGAAACTGAGGCAGGGTATTGTGCAACTTGTCCAGGGTCAGTAGCTGTTTGAGGCCAGATTTGAATTTCAGTCTTCCTGACTATAGATCCAATACTCTAGCCACTGTGCTTCCTAGCTTTCTTTATCTAGATTAGGGTTTTGAGATCCATTAGCAAACCAGGAAGCGCAAGACCAAGACTGGGATGTTCAGAGAGAAAAAAATTCATTTAGCTTGGCTTTTGATACCCAGACCAGACATATACTTTTCACCTGCCTTGGTGGACGCCCCTAAGACAATCACAAGATAATGCTGAACAGAAAACGGGGCCTGTTATTTGTTAAAACAGTCAAAACAGTCCAACAGAATGCAAGTAAGCTCCATAGTCCTACATTCTCTCTAAAGGCAGGACCAGGTTTACTTTCCTGCTTCTCCTCACCTTCTACCTCTCAGCACCTGGCACTAGGCTTTGCAAACAGCAGGAACTTAATAAATACCCGATGCCTTGAATTATCCCTATACCTGTACCTCTATCCAGGTACATACAGAGCCCTAACCTGAGGGGCTTGTTATCAGAAATAGAGAAGCCAAATGGAGGAGGCTGGGTCAATGGGTTAAGAATATTCCTACTGAGGGGCAGGAGGAGCCTGGAATTAGAAAACAAACTTCATCTTTCCTACACTTATAAGCAAAAGCCTGCTCACTCCAGCTCAGGAAAGAGCTGCCAGTCACTGGTGCGAGGGTTCATACACATGCCCCTGGAAGTTTGCACAGCTGTTCACTCCCCTGTGAACCCAGAGCTGCAGGAGTCAATACAGCGCTTAGCTTGCTCCCATTGTCAGCCACCTGGAGATGCTTCCTGAACAGCGGCCTCCAGAGACAGGAATTCTCAGAGGGAGGAGGTTCCCAAACGCCTCAAGGTGTAATAGAAAAAGGCATTTCCGGGCTGCCTGGGAGCTTGACTTTTCTGCCTCTTTTCCAAAATGGGGAAAAGAGAAGGGTTTGGCAGCTCTGACACTCACACCCTCCCCACTTTAGCTCTGTGTGTGCTGCATGGGACCAAGGAAACAGTCCTTTGCTTCAGAAGCCATACAGCTTTGGTTCAGACTGAAGGAAAACTTCCTATGAGAGCAAAGTGGAACAGGAAGGGATGCTTGAGGAGGCATTTCCATTCATGGAAGGCCTTCAGGAAAAGCAAAGGCCCCCAAAACATGAGGCCTGAGCACAGAAACATGCTAGATGGATGATATTCATTCATTCACAAGAGTATAGGTTTAGTGCTGGAAGAGACAACCCTTTAGAGCCAAAGTTCTTAACCTGGGATCCATGTGTCCATGGATAAATTTCAGGGGGCCAGTGCACTCTGGTGGGAAAAAAATTAAATATTTATTTTCATTACCCTCTAACTTAAATTTAGCATTTCTATTCTACAAACAAGATATTCTATCTTTCAGCTCCAGGAATTCTCTGGCTCCCCTCTAAGCCTAAAATGGCTCTCCCACCTCTGTTCTGACTACTAACCACCCTGGCGTCCTTTAAGGCTCAACTCAAATACCACCTTCCACAGGAAGTCTTTGCCAACCCCCTCTTACTTTCAGTGCCTTTGCTCTGCTATTTCCAGTATATAGCTTGCTTTGTATACATTTGTTTGCATGCTGTCTCCCCAATTAGACTGTAAGATCCTTGAGGGCAGAGACTATCTTTTGCTCTTTTTGTGTCCTTAGAAGTTACCACATGGTAAGTGTTTAACACTGAAAAAAAGGGGCTTCACCAAACTGCCAAAAGGGTCCATAACACAAAAAATTTTTTTGTAAAACTCTAGTCTTACAAGTCATCTAATCCAATCCCATCATCTGTAATGTGAAGAAGCTTAGAGAACTTAAGTGATTGTCCCAAGGTTACATAGTTAGCAAGTGCCAAAGCCAAGATCCAAATCCAGGTTATTTGACTCCACATCCAACTCTGCCTCCCACTGATCATAAAGGAAAAACCAATCCTTTCTCTGCTTCCTACCAAAGGCTTGCTCACTCCTGCTCTAGCAAAGCATTTCTTCAACATGTGTTTACTGAGCACCCACCACATGCCTTCCTGACATAGGCCAAGAACCCATCCCTGTTGAAAAGAAGCTCACAGGGGCGGAGCCAAGATGGCAGCATAGGAGCAGCAAGGTATGGTGGCTCCCACATAGATGCCTCAAATACCCATAAAATATGACTCTAAACAAATTTTAGGGCTCTAAAACGCACCCAAATACACCTCCCACTGAAGGCAGCTTGGCTAGAAGGGACCATCTCAGCGCTGGGAGCCAAAACCAGCCCAGCCTGAAACCGAGGCTTGGCCCCAGGGGTGGCTGGACAAGCCGAGCCGAGCTGGCAGCTGGAGCTTCAGGAGAGTGGATCAGCAGCAGCTGTGGCGGTTTCCAGAATTATCAAGCCATAAGAAACAAGGACTAAGTGAAAGGTCAGTGGATCTCGGCTAAAATTGGGGGAGAAAAGCTGTCTGACCAAACTGTCTCCAGGGCAAGGAAGTGGCAGAAGCGGAGGCCCTGCAGCCGCCTCCATGTGGCTGCTTCAGAGCTCCCGGCCTGCAGACTGCAGGGG